>JAXIVH010000020.1:3914435-3936632 GCA_036785325.1 Urophycis tenuis | reverse complement strand
CTCCCCGCACTTGACAGGGAGGGATAAACAACACAGACAGACATCCAACTGAACACAAATGATGACCCCTAAGGTCATTACAGGGCGCTGAACACAACAGCCCACTGCTCCTATGTACCATAGGACGGGTCAAATGTACACAGCAGCCCACTGCTCCTATGTACCATAGGACGGGTCAAATGACACAGCAGCCCACTGCTCCTATGTACCATAGGATGGGTCAAATGAACACAGCAGCCCACTGCTCCTATGTACCATAGGACAGGTCAAAATGAACACAGCAGCCCACTGCTCCTATGTACCATAGGACGGGTCAAATGAACACAGCAGCCCACTGCTCCTATGTACCACAGGATTGGTCAAGGTGTTTGGGTGAACTAAGGTGGTGGTGTTGGTCTTCATTCAGACATGGTGAGCTGGATGCTCTCTGTGGTGGTGTTGGTCTTCATTCAGACATGGTGCGCTGGATGCAGGATGCTGGATGCTCTCTGTGGTGGTGTTGGTCTTCATTCAGACATGGTGAGCTGGTGAGCATGGTGGTGCAGCCATCAGATGCTCTCTGTGCAGCCCGGTCCACTGATAACGGTGGTGCCGTTTCCTGGCTGAATTAAAAAGTCATCTCGTGGTGCTGATGAGAGGCCCCGCTGAGGGCCCCTGTGGAGCCCGGGTTACATCGACCTGCCCCCCCCCCCTCACTGCTCCTCAGGAACACGCATGTCTAGCGGAGATGGTTAGCAGCATGCGCAGCAGCAGGCTTCAGAGTACACAGACAGCTGCTTGGTCAGCTGTGCGGCTGTGAGTTGATGACGTAAGGTAGCTCTCATCACACGTTACTGTGCTGGCAAAGCCGCACATATCGGCACCCATGCTGACACTCCCTTACCTCGGGGGAACTCTGCTCTTTAAAAACCTTAACGATTCAGTGGGATTGCTATCTAATGCTCTTTGTTGTTTTGTATCAGCTGCAGCTGTGTGCTGCAGGACGCTCCGTTAATCATATTCCTGATTCACATTTGGAACACTGAAGGTGGGGTGGGGGCTGAGGAGTAGGAGTGGCTGTGGGTGCAGGCTGTGACACACACGTTTCAACTTTATGTTCCATATTTATTCTTTTTTTTTGTGCCTATTAATAATGTATCATCTGTGGATGGCTGTTGGAAAATGAGACCTGTTTAGAAAAGTGTTTTTTCTGAGGCTCCCCATGTGGTCCCCGTGTGCTCCTCAGCTGCAGAGCAGGCGGCGTGAGGAGGTGATGAGCACTGACATCCTGGAGCTGGAGAACTCTCTGAGGCTGCAGGACGTGGTGAGGGACCAGGAGACCCTCCGCCCAGGAGATCGCACGCCTGAAGGAGGCTTCGCACCACTTCAACATGGACCGAGACGGTAGCAGGCCTCCGTGTGTGTGTGTGTGTGTGTGCGTGCGTGCGTGCGTGGCGTGCGTGTGTGTGTGTGTGTGCGTGTGTGTGTGTGTGTGTGTGTGTGCGTGTGCGTGCGTGCGCTCCAGTGGCCCCGATGCCCTCAACAGGAAGAACTGCAGGCAGTACAAACATTTGCGATGACGTGGGTCTCTAATTGGAAGCACGATTACCTGGATAACATTCAAAGGGCTCCGATGATAGCAGCAGATGTGAGGGGGACGAGTCATTACACGCCATTTCAAACGCTGCGCCCCAGTGGACACGCCCACCTGTGATGTCACCAGGCAGAGACTCACTTTGAACCGAATGCATGATGCCGACACACCATCCCCACTGACCTGGTCACTAACAGCCCCCATCAGGACGGAGACCCTGCCGGACCAGACCAGGCCCACCAGAATGAACTAATGTGCTGCGACTGCTGCTTATTGATGTTCCTCACAAGTCAAGATTATCTATGCTTTGACGTCCTCTCTCTCTCTGTCTCTCTCTCTCTCTCTTTGTCGCTCTCTGTCGCACTCTCTCTTGCTCGCTCTTTCTCTCTCGCTTGCTGTCACTGTCTCTCTCTCTCTCTGTCTCTGTCTCTCTCTGTCTTTGTCGCTCTCTCTCTCTCTCCCTCCCAGCTGTCAGTACCTGACAAAGTGCTGATCCCGGAGCGCTATGTGGAGTCGGACCCTGAGGACACCCCGAGCCCGGAGCAGGAGGCTGACAAGCAGAGGAAAGTGGACCGCATCAAGGCCCTGATGGCCAGGAACAGGTACACACAACACTGCATCAAGACCCTGATGAACAGGTACACACAACACTGCATCAAGACCCTGATGAACAGGTACACACAACACTGCATCAAGACCCTGATGAACAGAGGGGGGCGAGGGGAGGCTGTTCTTCACGGGGCTGACAGGGCCGCCATGCCGTCCAGGGCGAGGGAGGTGGGCGAGCGACAGTCTCTGGAGGTCGCGGCGGGGACGGCGGCGGCCCCAGATGCTGCCGGACCGTCTGGAGCTCCCCGAGCGGAACAAGGACACTGCGGCGTGCCGGGGAGGTCAGCGCCACTCTGCGGTTCTCTCTCTGAGTCTCAGATGCTGGGGGGTTCTGGGGGGCTTCTGGGGGGTTCTGAGGAGGGGGGCAGTCAGAGCGGCAGTCAAAGCAGACGAGCTTAAATCGGGTGCGAGCGAGGAGTTTCCCTCTCTGTGTGGCGGTGTGGGTGTGGCGCCGCGGTGCCGGAGGCTGGGGCTAGAGGCAGGGCTCTGAGGCGTGTGATTGGCTAACAGCAAACACAACCCGGGCCGGCGCCGACACCCACCCCCCGCGGGGAGGCGGGCCCAGACATCCTGCTCCGCACGCAGAGATGCTCGTCGTAGCAACACACTTGGTGAAGAGAGAGAGAGAGAGAGAGAGAGACGTAGAGAGAGCCCAGGCTCCGTCTCCCCTGGAGGTTCTGTTGTACCAGCAGGACTTTTGGATCTGAAAGGAGTCTCCTGAGAGCCTCAACAGGATCCTTTATGGTCCATCTTCTGCTGCACTGCCTGTTTTGGTGAACACAACTTGTGTGTGTGTGTGTGTGTGTGTGTGTGCCTGTGCGTGTTGTGTAGTGTGTGTGGTCCAGCATGCAGAATGCTCCACCCAACATGGCTGTGAGTCCAGAGGAGGAGGCCGAGGTGGAGGGCCACGGTGCAGGAGAAGGAGAAGATGATCAACATCTCCTCACGAGCTGGCTGCAGAGGCCTCCAAGCGCAGCAAGCTGGTTGCAGGTACGACTCCCGTGTGTGGAAGCTGAAGTGAGCGTGGGCCGCGTCAGTGTGTCACCCCAGTGTGTCACCCCCAGTGTGTCACCCCCAGTGATGTCACCCCCAGTGATGTCACCATCTCTGTTGGTCTTATAAGCCGCGTTGCGTTTATCTTCATGTTGTGTTTGCCTTGTGGCTCTTTTGTATTTCATTATGTGTCCTGTTTGCATTCTGCCTTTCCGGTGTCTAATTTGCTTTACTAAATGTGAAACTGGATTGTGTAGTCTGTCGGAAGATGTGAGTGAGTGAGTGAGAGAGGGAGAGAGAGAGAGAGATATCCACTCATGCATCTCTAACATGCTGGTCTCATTGCAGTGAACAGCCTGCCGTCTCCCACCATCCGTCCTCCACTATCCCCTAACACAGCGCTCCCTGACGGGACTCATTTCATGTGTGTCTAGTGTCCCCAGTAAGAGCTTTGTCTGTTTCTTTGTATCCACTCTATGTTCCAGTGTTGTTGTTGTTGTTGTTGTTGTTGTTGCCCAGTTGAAACGTGTGAAGCAGGTTTTAAGCAGCGCTATGATCCCTCCCTCTGGTTGAACCAGAGGGAGGAGAACCTGGAAGTTGGTCAGTAGAGACATGGGGGACAGCTCTTGACGAGGATAGCAATTCAGTTTTACAGGCTCATAATGTTGGTCTGTTCCATTCCCCCCAACCATAATCATAGCCTATTAGTAATCGCTGATACAGTTATTGTTCAGTTTCTGTGTGGTACATTTTGAAATGGTTTGGACCCCTGAAATGGAAAACCTATGATGATCCTGTGAACTGATGTGACTTCACTCTCTCTCCTTCTCTCTCTCTCTGCTCTCACTCCTCTCTTTATCTCCCTCCTCTCTTTATCTCCCTCCCTCTCTTTCTCTCTCTCTCTCTCTCTCTCTCTCTCTCTCTCTCTCTCTCTCTCTCTCTCTCTCTCTCTCTCTCTCTCCTCTCTCTCTCTCTCTCTCTCTCTCTCTCTCTCTTCTCTCTCTCTCTCTCTCTCTCTCTCTCTCTCTCTCTCTCTCTCTCTCTCTCTCTCCCTCTCTCCCTGTCTCTCCCTCTCTCTGTCTGCAGCCCAGGCTCTGGCCTCAGTGAAGACCTCCACCTGAAGATCAAACCCAGCTGGCATATGACTAGGACCCCCTGGTGATGAAGGTGTCTCTCCTCCCAGCCTTCTCCCCCCCCCCTGGGACAGCACACACCACCAGGGCTGACACACACACCATCATCCCCTCTGGTCCAGGGCCTTACCCCCAGCCTCCCCAATGTCTCACTGTGACCTGGCCTCGCTGTGCCCACCGACACCACGTCCTCTGTGATGCTGCTGCCGTCCTCAGCAGAAACCCAACACACACTTATCCCACCTGGTGGCAGGAAGCAACACAAGGCAAATAGAACAGTCTTTGTGGTGCTTCATGGTCTTATTATTTATAGGCTTGCAATTTTGAATTGTATTTGTTTTTCTAGTTGAGAGACCGTGTGTGTGTGTGTGCGTGTGTGCGTGCGTGCGTGCGTGTGTGTGTGCGTGCGTGCGTGAATATGGACATGTATAAACCTACAGTACCATGGTTACACGGTTACTTAACTTTTATTTAAAAGAATTGGAACAGAAAATGCCAAATGTTTTTACATCACTTGTTTTTACAAATGTTGGACATGCTTTTGTTTTAGTTCAGTGCTTGCTTTAAAACCCTGCTTTGTAGTTTCCCAACCGTAAGTAGTCACACCGACACGAGGAACCTGTTTCTTAGAAGGGAAAACATTAGCTTAGTTTTATTTGAGGATATTGATCCATGGTTCAGAGCCTTGCTGTGTTTTTGTTTCCAGGTTATTTCCTGGTTTTTATTTATTTGTATATTGATTACTCCCTGCAGTCTATAGCCGGCACACATGTGAATGTTTTGGCTTCAGAGACGCTGTGCCAAGTTATGTTTCTGTTGCGTAGAGATATATTTAAACAAACTGAAGGATTTTTTTAAAGTTCCATTCTATTTTAACAGGTTGAGTCCTGAAACCAGGTGGATAAAGGAATAGCACATGTAAAAAGCAATAAGGAAGTTTTTAGTTCTTGGATCTGGTATAGTTTCCCATTTGTAAAACATGTAATTACCAGAGGTTGTGTATATATATTGTACATGGTACAGAACAATGGGGTTGTTTTGATCACATAGGATAACATACTGCAGTTCATATGCAAATGCTATGTTAATATCCCATCTGTTTTATATCATGTTAAATAAACGTTGCCGTTTTATTGAGGTATGGGTGTCTGACTGCTTTTTGGATAAGTTATGTTAAAACCCAAGACCATCACCAAACATCAAAGATATTCGCTGTAAGCTCAAGTACAGTATGTTCATACAGGCTGCCATGAACACAGAAGAGAGGAAGGTCTGGTGGGCCCGTGGGCTTCACCATGGGCTGCCCGTGAACCTTGGCATTTTAACCACCGATCAGACAGATGGCACCGTAAAAATGTGAGAATGCTTGGAGCTCCCTCTTGTGGCCAGACCTTAAACTGAATACTCTTAAAACGACCAGTGTTCTCGGTAGATGAAGGTTGAAACCTCAACGTAAAGTACATGAACACAATGTGCCATGGTCATCACGGAAAGGTCTACTGATGTTGAATGATTGGTCATAGGCGAGACGCCAAAATAAAGGTAACGCACACAATAAACAAACGGAGAATGTATATTTGTGGTACCCAGAATTGAACCAGTCTGATATCAATACATTGTTTTTTGCACGTTGCGGTTTACACAACATATCGTTTTGGTCATGCGACTTGACAAATGTACCAACCCTTACATCCGTGGAGCTATTCATATTATTCATATTATTCAGAGTAGCACCGCGGATGTAACGGTTGGTACATTTTTCTGGTACACGTGGAATGCCTAAATACTACGTCAGAGATTCCCCGCCCATCGCTGCTCCCGTCCAATCAGAAAGCCGTGGGCGGGGTTCAGCCACGCCCCCCGTACTACGACTGAGGCTGCGCAGTTGCTGTTGTAGTCGGAATTTTAATAGCAAAACCAGCGAAGGGTGTGTAAGTTGTCCTTCTGAAATGGCTTCTACCGCTCCGGAAGAGACCCACGGTCCGAGTGAGCAGGAGGATGAGACGACCGGAGAGCCCGGAGCAGAGGGTCGGGGAGGAGACGCTCACACGGACCCGGAATGGAAAGCAGAGCCACCGGGTGACAGCGTTGAACCTAAAATGGAAGACGCGGACGCAGAAACTGGCGAGAAACCCGCTGCAGCACTAGAGGCCGAAGCCCATGCGCCGACAGATGCTGCAGCCGTGAACGACGGTGAGACCGCCGAGGATGTCGAGACCCCGAGGCACTGCGAGGGCTCCTCGTGCGACAGCCGAACGGTGAAGCCCATCAAGGAGGAGCAAAGAGAGGAGAGCCGATCTCCAGAAATGGACAGCGAGAAGATGAAAGTGGGGTGTGAGGATTCCGAAAAGAACAGCGGTGCAGGAGGAGGAGGAGGAGGAGGAGGTGAGCTGAGTGACAAGAGGCGGACGAGCTTGGAAATGTCATCCTCGGACGGCGAGCCCTTGAGCCGAATGGATTCTGAAGACAGGTTGGTTGTTGTTGTTGTTTTTTAATAAGGCAACACTTCACATTTATGGATATTATATTGCATTTACGAGATAGTTCACATTTAAACTGTTTTAAAATGATAAAAATGACATTTGGGTGCATGAATGGACAGGATTTGCCATGAGTATAACAATCGGCATGCGTGGAGAATCGGTTACGGATTCCGTTCTGTCACGCATTGCTGTGTGAATGTGGGCAGGAACATTTGCACCTGTCCCTCAAAAACTGGCACCCTGGCTCGGACCCAGGACGCCGGCACAATCCCGACCTCACTTATGTCTGAAATAATAACACCTCCTCCTCCCACTCCCTCGTCTGGCCCCGCTATCCCCGGTCTGGTGCTCAGTATCAGCAGCACCTTGATGGAAATGGAGAGCACGGTGTCCAGCGGCCGCTCCACCCCCGCTATGATGAACGGCCAGGGCTGCGCCAGCAGTTCAACTGTGGCCAAGACGGCCTATCCGTGCTGCTGGGACCTGTGCGTGGAATGCTTCAACTCTAGCCCGGACCTGGCCGAACATATCCGATGTCTTCATGTGGACGGACAGCGAGGAGGGGTGAGCCAATAGAGTCTAGTGATGATATTATTATTATTATTATTATTATTATTATTGTTATTATTATTATTATCATTCATATATTCAGATTTTATTGACTTTATTGTCTTTTACCCCATAGTTGATGGTAAACATAACTGTTCTGTGTGTGTGTGTGTGTCTGTGTGTGTGCGTGTGTGCGTGCGTGCTCCTCAGGTCTTTGTGTGTCTCTGGAAGGGCTGTAAAGTGTACAACACGCCCTCCACCAGTCAGAGCTGGCTGCACAGACACATGCTCACCCACAGCGGGGACAAGCCGTTCAAGGTAGCGTCATGCACCCTGACCTGCTGCCACCCAGCAGCAGGCTGCACATCTGTTCACCACACACACCACACATCAGCCACTGTCCAACAGCTGCTGATGGGCTCAGTCACGGGTCATTTATCAATGTATTCACATCACACTGCTGAAGGGCTTGGAGCCTATAACATGTTACAGTTTGGTCAGCTAGTTAGTTGTGAAGCTATGACATACGGATATCTCGTCTACATGACCAGGACAGGCACCCTGGTGGCAACATTATCAGTAGGTCAAAGGTCAAATCAACAAAGCACACAGCGTCCTTCCCTGAAGGGAATTGTGGTCACGACAACAAAACAACGTTTCAATATAGGAAGGCATTATCAAAGTACGACGTCGCAAGAGAATACAAAATAAATGTACTCAAAATACATGCCACTATTTATATGGTATTATTAGTATAAAACCACCCGTTTATATATATATAATAAAATAATAAAGATTATTATTAAGGGGATGGAAAAATGGTGCATATGGTCGTGTATTGTGTAATGTATTGGAGATACTTTCTTCCTCCTTCCTTCCCCCCTCCTGTCCTGTGGTCTCCTGTCCTGTGTCTCCTGTCCTGTGTCTCCTGTCCTGTGGTCTCCTGTCCTGTGTCTCCTGTCCTGTGTCTCCTGTCCTGTGGTCTCCTGTCCTGTGTCTCCTGTCCTGTGGTCTCCTGTCCTATCGTCTCCTGTGGTCTCCTGTCCTATGGTCTCCTGTCCTATGGTCTCCTGTCCTATCGTCTCCTGTCCTGTGTCTCCTGTCCTGTATCTCCTGTCCTGTGGTCTCCTGTCCTGTGTCTCCTGTCCTGTGGTCTCCTGTCCTATCGTCTCCTGTGGTCTCCTGTCCTATGGTCTCCTGTCCTGTGTCTCCTGTCCTGTGGTCTCCTGTCCTGTATCTCCTGTCCTGTGTCTCCTGTGTCTCCTGTCCTATCGTCTCCTGTCCTGTGTCTCCTGTGGTCTCCTGTCCTGTGTCTCCTGTGGTCTCCTGTCCTGTGGTCTCCTGTCCTGTGTCTCCTGTCCTATCGTCTCCTGTCCTGTGGTCTCCTGTCCTGTGTCTCCTGTCCTATCGTCTCCTGTCCTGTGTCTCCTGTCCTGTGGTCTCCTGTCCTATCGTCTCCTGTCCTGTGTCTCCTGTCCTGTGTCTCCTGTGTCTCCTATGGTCTCCTGCAGTGCGTGGTGGGCGGCTGCACGGCCAGCTTCTCGTCCCAGGGCGGCCTGGCCCGTCACGTCCCCAGCCACTTCAGCCAGCAGAGCGCTGCTCGGCTGGCCAGCCAGGCGCGGCTGAAGGAGGAGTCGCCCTCCAAGGCCGGCCTGAACCGGAGGAAGAAGCTGAAGAACAAACGCCGGCGTTCGCTACGTACGTTCACTGTGTCAACGTCTCAGGGTTCACTGTGTCACCGTCAGAGGGGTTCACTGTGTCACCGTCGCAGGGTTCACTGTGTCACCGTCAGAGGGGTTCACTGTGTCACCGTCACAGGGGTTCACTATGTCACCGTCACAGGGGTTCACTCTGTCACCATCAGAGGGGTTCACTGTGTCACCGTCGCAGGGTTCACTCTGTCACCATCAGAGGGGTTCACTGTGTCACCGTCACAGGGGTTCACTGTGTCACCATCAGAGGGGTTCACTCTGTCACCGTCGCAGGGGTTCACTGTGTCACCGTCACAGGGGTTCACTGTGTCACCGTCACCGTCCCCCCCCCCCCCCCCCCCCCGGACCCCTGACTGACGACAGACTTTAGCATCTGAGCGATTCTTGCTTCTTAGCCGTTTGTCTTGGAATACACAGAGAGTGAGTGATCGTGTTCTACAGATGCAGAGTGTTTACAGCTTACAGACTGATGTCACCGCTCACACGGCACGTCGACCAATAGCAGCGCGGTGACCGGGGGCTTGGACTCTTTAACGGCGCGGATGTCTGGTGTCTGGCTCGCTGTCCGTCTGCTTTGTCTCACCACACCACGTCTCACCAGACCACACCACGTCTCACCAGACCACACCACGTCTCACCACGTCTCACCACGTCTCACCACGTCTCACCAGACCACACCACGTCTCACCAGACCACACCACGTCTCACCACGTTTCACCATGTCACAACACATCTCACCACGTCTCACCACGTCTCACCAGACCACACCATGTCTCACCACGTCTCACCATGTCACAACACATCTCACCACGTCTCACCACGTCTCACCACGTCTCACCAGACCACACCACGTCTCACCACGTCTCACCATGTCACAACACATCTCACCACGTCTCACCAGACCACACCACGTCTCACCACGTCTCACCACGTCTCACCACGTCTCACCATGTCACAACACATCTCACCACGTCTCACCACGTCTCACCAGACCACACCACGTCTCACCACGTCTCACCATGTCACAACACATCTCACCATGTCTCACCACGTCTCACCACGTCTCACCAGACCACACCACGTCTCACCACGTCTCACCATGTCACAACACATCTCACCACGTCTCACCACGTCTCACCACGTCTCACCAGACCACACCACGTCTCACCACGTCTCACCATGTCACAACACATCTCACCACGTCTCACCAGACCACACCACGTCTCACCACGTCTCACCACGTCTCACCATGTCACAACACATCTCACCACGTCTCACCACGTCTCACCAGACCACACCACGTCTCACCACGTCTCACCATGTCACAACACATCTCACCATGTCTCACCACGTCTCACCACGTCTCACCAGACCACACCACGTCTCACCACGTCTCACCATGTCACAACACATCTCACCACGTCTCACCACGTCTCACCAGACCACACCACGTCTCACCACGTCTCACCACGTCACAACAAGTCTCACCACGTCTCACCACGTCTCACCACTTCACACCACACCACGTCTCACCACGTCTCACCACGTCACACCACAATGTTTTACATTCAGCTCAGAGTCCATCGAGGGGCTTCAGACCCAGAAGACTGCGAGGGGGAAATGTGCCCGTGGTTCTTTAGTGTTCATACACTCGTCTGTGTTTTTAAAATGTATGTGGGGGGGCGGTCTTGAGTCTCCAGAAGAGACTCAAGACTCACTTGTTCAGAGTTCACCTAAACCCTGCATAACATCCATCCTCTACCTACCAAAAAACCCCTCCCCTCATGCACTTGTATGTTGTATATCTTGGCACATTATTATTGCTCTTTGTATCTTGGCACTATCTTGGCACAACTTGGCACTTGGCACTTCAGCATCCTAGGCCAGAGATGAAATGCTTGAAACTTGTTCTTCTGACAAATGTACTTGAAATATACTTATTGTAAGTCACTTTGGAAAAAGCGTCTGCTAAATGTAACTCTGTCTGTCTCTCTCTCTTTCTGTCTCTCCGTCTGTCTGTCCCTCTGTCCGTCCCTCTGTCTCTGTCTGTCCCTCTGTCTGTCTGTCCCTCTGTCCGTCCATCCCTCTGTCTCTCTGTCTGTCTGTCCCTCCAGCTCGGCCACATGACTTCTTTGACGCCCAGACGATGGACGCCATCCGCCACCGGGCCATCTGTCTGAACCTCTCCACCCACATCGAGAGCGTGGGCAACGGCCACAGCGTGGTCTTCCACAGCACCGTGAGTCTGCTGCTGCTGTGGCTTAAAGATAGCTGCTTCATTCATTCATTCATTCATTCATTCATTCATTCATTCATTCATTCATATCAGTGAATAGACTCAGATTGCAGATGGTTTTTGGTGTTATCGGAGAGTCATGTGGATTTGAGGGTTCAGAGGTTTTCCAGATGTGCAGTATGACATCAGGTCCTCCTCATGCATGTGGACGTTGTCCTGACAACACGAGTGTCATCTCCAGACTGTCCTCTACAGACTGTCCTCTACAGACTGTCTTCTACAGACTGTCCTCTAAAGACTGTCATCAACAGGCTGTCATCGACAGACCGTCATCGACAGACTGTCACCTCCAGACTGTCATCTACAGACTGTCACCTCCAGACTGTCCTCTCCAGAATGTCCTCTAGAGGCTGTCATCGACAGACTGTCCTCTACAGACTGTCCTCTAGAGACTGTAAAAGACAACAGTAGTGCTTGTCAATACAGAAAGGCCAAAGCAGCCACAGTAAGTCCAGGGATAGCGTGGAGGAAATGAGGAGTGCAGGTAGAACTCCATTGAGTTGGAAGGCTGTGCTGACAAAGTGACAGCAGAGTTGAAGGCAGATCGATGCCGTAGTAAACTCCCCCGCTCCGCGCTGGACGTGTGGATCAATGCTGCTTCTCCTGAACGCCCTCTTGTGCTCACTGAGTGGTTCTATTTTTGTCATGCCGGCGTTTCGCCAGCGGGGGGCGCTGGAGGCCGACTCTTTCACAGAACAGTCTGTCAACTGCGCTTTTCTGAATGCACTTGGTGTGAACCTGGTGAATCAGCCTCAGGCCTGATGGTGTTGTTCTCTGAACTGACGCTCACAGGAAACACAATGGTAGTGTTTTCCTTTTCTGTGGTCCCTCGCTGTGTCGTGTATTATGAATGAGTTTTAAAGTGCACCCCCGTCACGAATCAAAGCTTGTGTGCTGCTTACTGCCTGCATATTACATGACACACGACACACGCACACATGACACACACACACACGCACACACACACACACACACACACACACACACACACACACTCAATGTGCTCTGCATGTGAATGATTGCTTGATAAATAATACGTTCAATTAACAAACTTTTACATTACAAATGGTTTTCACTCGTTGTAAAGGCTTTACTCCACTAGGGGGCACTGTGGGGCCTTTGCATGATGAGTTTTGTATTCCTTTTTTTTTCACAAAAGTCTCCATCTGCAGTAAAACTTCCACATGTATTCCTCTTCCTTGCTCCTCCCTTATCTGTAGTTATCTCCCTTTTTGACACACACACACACACACACACACACCTCTTAATCAATGTCCCATCACGGCTGACATGTCCTCGGGTAATGGCCTTTGGGTCTCGCTGTTCGTGGTAGATTTGTTGGCGCAGGGGGAATAACTTGTATTTTAATATTTTCTTCCCCCTCCAAAACAAAGAGCACGGAGACCTTCTGTTGATGTATTTGTGTAAAGTAAGCAGCTCTCCTACGCATGAAGACATACACGCAGAAACTAAAGGTTAAGCTTTTCCCTTCGTGGAAGTAACAGACGAGACACGCATGTGAACACACACCCAAATCACGACTAACCACTCACTAACGAATAACCAGTCACTAATTAGTAAATGAAGCAGTCCCCCTTGTTGGGGTTAGTCATGTTGGGTTTGATGGTCTCACTCAAGAGGAGCCCCGCAGCCCCACAGCCCCGCGGCTCCACAGCCCCGCGGCCCCACAGCCACGCGGCCCCACAGCCCCGCAGCGTGGCGAGCTGCTGGCCCCGCGGTGTGATGCTGCTGATGTGAGGCTGATTCTGACCCCGCCTCTGGAGACCAGACTGCACAACACGGGCCAGGAATTTAAAAAAGGGGTGTTGCAAGATCAGACGAAGATAAAGCATGGGAAGAGGTTGAGTGAGGTGAGAGAGAGAGAGGGAGAGAGAGACACACACACACACAGAGGGAGGGAAGTGGAGAGAGAGACACACACGGAGAGGGAGAGAAGTAGAGAGAGAGAGACACAGAAGGAGGGAAGTAGAGAGAGACACACAGAGAGGGAGGGCAGTGAGGGGGGGGTTAAACAGGGGCCAGTGGGCTGGAATCGGAGAAGAGATCTGACCGGTCAGTCGTAAAATCAGACATCTCCTCACCATCTCTCTGACCGCTGCGGAGGACTTGGGAGGGGCCGGGGGGGGGGGGGGGGGGGGGCTCACGTGGGCGGACCAGTAGGGACCTCTAACTTACTGGAGCTGCACAGCGGAGATGTTTATGGTGGGATATTTCTGTTAGCGCGGGCTGGACCTGCGTCATCCGCCCCGCGACCCCGTGACCCCAGACGGGCCGCCGCGTCCAGCGGCCCGCGCTTCCGCTCGTCTGTTTTGTTTTGGAGCCGCGGTAATGTCACACGTTCACTCCCTCTGCTCCTCCTGCTCCTCCGTGCCTCCTCGTCACTCTTCCTGTCTCCCCCCCGGGTTTATTTGATATTTGTATTAATTTATTCGGCCCGACCCACGGTCAGGACACACGGGAATAGAACTACATCACCCAGACATGCCTCATCCGGTGGCCCGCCGCCATTTTGCTGCAGCTTCTCTGCTTCCCCCCCGCCGCCGCCGCCGCCGCCGGCCCTTTAAGAGGAGGAGCCCAGACTAATGAACAGTAAGCGGCCTCCGCGAGCAGCCCAGGCCTCGGGCCAACCTCCCAGGCCTCTTTAATTAACAGGGCAGTAAAGGAGCTGCTGGATGAGGTTTAGCTGCAGGTCTGAAGATGGGAGGTCTTCCAACCCTGACGGACATTAAACTGGGCCCGGCAAACGCCTTCCAGGGGTGTTGTTGAAAACATGGACGTGAAGGAGAGCACCTCCTCCCCTCCTCCTCTGTGACCGTGGAGGTACAGAGGAGGCGCAGTGGACGTCTAGCTGCTTTGGCCACAGCGAGGATGCTGAGCTAGTGAAGGGCTAGAGGACACGGTGGGAATACGGTGAAGGCCGTGTGCGGTTTGAAAGATTCCGACACCGCAAAACACCTTAAATTAACTTAAAGCGTCGGTTATGGTTCCGCGTAGTGATCATGTAGTGATCACACAATGGCCACACAGTTGCTTGGACGCAGTCATGAGACCGTGATGGTCTGCGTAGGGTTTACGTGTTGAAATGCAATTCAATGCCACACCGGTAGAGGGACCAGAATGACCATTCTGGTCATTGCATACGGATTACTAGTGAGTAAAAAAAAAAGTTTACAGACATGAAGGCAAAAGTTATATATATATGTTGTTGCCAATCAGTCGAAGCATTTATCACATCGTGGCGGTGTTTAACCGGAAAGGCCATCTCCAGCGAATGTAGTTAGCAGACCAATCACAGCCAAAGCCGCTGCGTTGGTGTTGCGTCGCCTCGACGCACGTCTAGGATTTTTGGGAGGTGCACGTCAGGCCCTTGCGTCCGCAAGGACGTGATGGGTCCATAAGCCCCCTAGCGTTGCGTAAACGCAAAAGCATAACTTAAGCATAACTCAGCCTTAACTCAGCATCTCAGAGGAAAAGGCCAGTGTGAGATGCAGTGTTTTTATTTGATCCACTGCAACACAGGGCTGTGAAAGCCCTTCAGAGGCGCAGTGTGAGCCGACACCCCGGTGCTCCGCCCAGCGTGTCGCTGAGGAGCAGCTGGCTGTGGAGCAGATGCTCTTCTTCAGGAGGACACAGAGGCGTCGTCACGGTCACCGCTGGTCTTCTTCAGGAGGACACAGAGGCGTCGTCACGGTCACCGCTGGTCTTCTCCAGGAGGACACAGAGGCGTCGTCACGGTCACCGCTGGTCTTCTTCAGGAGGACACAGAGGCGTCGTCACGGTCACCGCTGGTCTTCTTCAGGAGGACACAGAGGCGTCGTCACGGTCACCGCTGGTCTTCTCCAGGAGGACACAGAGGTGTCGTCACGTCCGCTGGACAGAAGCAAATCTCAGGAGCTGCTTGATGCTTTTATAAGGTGGAAGGCTTTCCAACCTTAGGGAGGCAAAGGTTCAAAGAGAATTTAACAAGTGTTTGTGCATTCACGCACGCACGCACGCACACACACACAGAGATGGAACCAGGGGGAGAATAAAGATCTTTTAAGGCATTGTTCACCTGCTGGGCATAAAAGAGCAACACAGCATGAGACGATTTAAATAAAGAAGGAATCCATGTTTAACTAAAGGGAAGGAGGACGAGAAGAACAGGATCAGAGGGAGGGAGAAGGTCTCTCTCTCCCCCTCTCCCTCCCAGCAGAGAGTCCTCTCCCTTGTCCTTAAAGCAGTTTCCGTGACTCTCTCGGTGGCTCCCCAGAGGTCCTCCAAATCATTGGAGATCTTCGCCAGCGTAAGAAGTGTTCCACGTGTGAACTCATTCTGCTGCCTAAAAATAGACCGACCGCCCTGCACAAAAAAAAAAATTAAAAAAACATGCTTTGACGCAAGTGTTCTTATCCCCAGCTATTTCTGGCCACCTTGATTCATTCTTCCTAGACTTTCCTACTCCCACCGCCTCCATACCAGCGCTGGATTCCATTCATGTTTACCTTGAGCACGACACGGCTGGACCGACCAGCGCCGCGTCCCACTCTCTGTCCGGCCGGCCGTCAACCCAAACAGACCTCTGTTGTCATGAACCCTGACTCGTCTGACTCCTGTTGTCATGAAGTGCTCTGACTCCTGTTGTCATGAACCAGAGCACTCTGACTCCTGTTGTCATGAACCAGAGCACTCTGACTCCTGTTGTCATGAACCAGAGCACTCTGACTCCTGTTGTCATGAACCAGAGTGGTCTGACTCATGTTGTCATGAACCAGAGTGCTCTGACTCATGTTGTCATGAAGTGCTCTGACTCCTGTTGTCATGAACCAGAGTGCTCTGACTCCTGTTGTCATGAACCAGAGTGGTCTGACTCATGTTGTCATGAAGTGCTCTGACTCCTGTTGTCATGAACCAGAGTGCTCTGACTCCTGTTGTCATGAACCAGAGTGGTCTGACTCATGTTGTCATGAAGTGCTCTGACTCCTGTTGTCATGAAGTGCTCTGACTCCTGTTGTCATGAAGTGCTTTGACTCCTGTTATCATGAAGTGGTCTGACTCCTGTTGTCATGAACCCCGGGGGGTCTGACTCCTGTTGTCATGAAGTGCTCTGACTCCTGTTGTCATGAACCAGAGTGCTCTGACTCCTGTTGTCATGAACCCCGGGGGGTCTGACTCTGCATACAGAGTGAGACGCCCACAGAGGAGGAAGAGTCGCGTCTTGTGATGTTCGTCCCCCACTCCTCCGTCAGCACGCCTCCGTCAGCACGCCCCCGTCAGCACGCCTCCGTCAGCACGCCTCCGTGGCGTGGGGATCCGTGTCTGGCGGGGCGGGAGCGAGATGCTTTGTTCTCACAGTTCCTGAGCGGCAGCAGAAGGGCAGTCTGGGATGCGTACCAAATTAATATTGAAAATCAGTGTGAATTATTGAAAAGCTTCCGCGATGGTTTGATGTGTCTGATCCTCTACTGCAGGCCTCGGTCAGAGTTCTGAAGCCCCTCACTGTTACGGGCGGCTGGGGAGAGACAGATCCTGAGACCCAGCGAGGAGGGAAATCTTTAGTACTTTGAGGACCGCGTTAGTGAAGTTCCTTCAAGAGCAGTAGGAACCTGATCAGGCCTTCAACAAAGCGATGCCAGTTTAAACACATGAATGATGGTCGGTTGTAGCTGTAGATGATCTGTAGCGTATTGAACTGGGCGGAGCCTCATGACAGATGTTGTTCGCCCGCAGTACCAATGGGCTGAAGGACGAGATGCCCGTGACTCCTTCACCATCACAGCAGGTGCAGATGTTCTGAGTCACGCGTTAACTCATGTTGTCATCGTTCTTTGGCTCCTCAAACGTGATGTCTGGTGTGTTTCGTTGGACAGGTTCTGGCCAGGAGGAAGGAAGGTTCTGGAAAGGTGAAAGTCCTGCTTCATTGGACCCCCGAGGACATGTGAGTAGGACGGCCCGCCATCTTGTTTTAACCTGTTGTCCTTCATGGTCCCAGTCAAAGCTTGTTTATCAAAGAAAGAAAAGCCAATAAACATGATTTTTACCCCAAAATGAACTTTTCTTAAGCTGTTGAACTGGGGCCAAATATGAGCCAGCAGAAATAATGTTTTGAAATGCTTTGATGAGCCTCTTCAATGGCATGTCTGCCATTCTGACTCTGTCCTATCCAAGCACGTTCCTGAACAGCACATCACTGCGCTCTGCACGCCAACTTCAGGCGGTCTTCTGCTTTTATCTGCAGCCCATTCCCTTTGCACTGTATGCTTTTCTCTGATGAAAACAATGATGTGGGTTATGGGTTATAATATATATATATATATATATATATCACCATCACCATCACAATCCTAAACCGTCCCGTTGCATAAGCTGCTTTGCCGCAACGTAAAGACTGTTTATCCCTCCTCTGTTGCCTTTTTGGGTGTGTGTGTGTGTGTGTGTGTGTGTGTGTGTGTGTGTGTGTGTGTGTGTGTGTGTGTGTGTGTGTGTGTGTGTGTGTGTGTGTGTGTGTGTGTGTGTGTGTGTGTGTGTGTGTGTGTGTGTGTGTGTGTGTGTGTGTGTGTGTGTGTGTGCGCCTCTTGCATGTTCTCAGCCCTGCGTCTTCTTTGGTAGTTTTTACGATTCACTTTTTTCCGTCAACACTCAGACCGCCAGCCCCCCGAACCACTGCTGCTAACTGCCCTGAATCTCCCAGTGCTCCCACCATGGGGCCGGGTGTTGTGGAGAGCTCCCAGTGGAGGGCTCCCAGTGGAGAGCTCCCAGTGGAGAGCGTCCAGTGAAGAGCTTCGAGTGAAGAGCTTCCAGTGAAGAGCTCCCAGTGGAGAGCTCCCAGTGGAGGGCTTCCAGTGGAGAGCTCCCAGTGGAGGGCTTCCAGTGGAAAGCTTCCAGTGGAAAGCTTCCAGTGGAGAGCTCCCAGTGGAGAGCTTCCAGTGGAGGGCTCCCAGTGAAGGGCTCCCAGTGAAGAGCTTCCAGTGGAGAGCTTCCAGTGGAGAGCTCCCAGTGCATTACAAGCATAGGGCCACTGGGCTCGCAGCAGCAGGCAGCTTTACACAGCCCGGTGCCTGGCACTAACCCTGATGCTAACCGCTAGCTAGCAAAGGGCCGTGTTTCCTGTGTGATTGTTGAGCAATGGGCACGTTTGTAAATGTCTCAAAAAGGACGGAAAAAACTAAACAACCAAGTCGCTACATTATTATTCATTATTATTATTATTCTGGGCAAATTTACTACGTACATTTTGGTCCAAAACGTACCTTTGGGCTGAGTACCCAGGGGGCTGAGTACCCAGAGGGCTGAGTACCCAGAGGGCTGAGTACCCAGAGGGCTGAGTACCCAGGGGGCTGAGTACCCAGAGGGCTGAGTACCCAGAGGGCTGAGTACCCAGAGGGCTGAGTACCCAGAGGGCTGAGTACCCAGAGGGCTGAGTACCCAGAGGGCTGAGTACCCAGGGGGCTGAGTACCCAGAGGGCTGAGTACCCAGGGGGCTGAGTACCAAGAGGGCTGAGTACCCAGAGGGCTGAGTACCCAGAGGGCTGAGTACCCAGGGGGCTGAGTACCCAGGGGGCTGAGTACCCAGAGGGCTGAGTACCCAGAGGGTTGAGTACCCAGAGGGAATCCCCTCTTGGCAGGGGGCTCTGACTCTGGTGAACCCTAATGCAATCATTTGTACCAATAACTGGTCTGGTGCGTTCATCCACCAGTTGATGGTGTGATTCATGTAGGAGTATCGCTTTGTGTCGCCTTGATATCCAGCTACAGTCGTCTCCACCGTATTGGAAGTCTTTACTTTTACTTTAACCTACTTTCAGCCTTCCGCGCTGACTTGATGAAACTCTGATACCACGATGAACTGATTAAATGCGAACATGGAACCATCGGTGTTCCTGACGAGGGAAAACAGAAAGCCAGCATCAGAGGTGTGTGAGGCGGACGGAGGAACAGAACCGACCCCTGCGCTGCGGTGCTGGCGCAGAGACCTCCTTCCAGACCCCCTCCACCTTCTCCGCTCTGTGGTGCAGCAGAACAACACAACGCTTTGCAGTGGAAGAGCATTGAGCTTTAGCATTGAGCTAACAATCCAGGTTAATGCAACCCTGAACCACACGCATTGGACCCCCATGGGCCAACTTGGTCCAGTGTTTTCAGAATAATGAAACCGGGTCAAGGGTCAGAAATCCGGGTTCCTTAAGTATTATTCCGCCCCGGTTCCCCCATCTGGAATCACCAATTGGCAACGTGGAACCCGGCGTGGAACCGTCTGCCGTCCCGTTCAGCGCCTTGACATGCTGTCTCTGGTTGGGTCAGGTCTCATGGAAGAGGCCGTGGTTCTCTCTGCAGGCCTCGGCTGGATGAGAAGCCCCTCCCACGCCGTCCGGCCACGCCCACTTTGGAGGTCACCGGACCCCGGGGACGAGCGGGGGCCGAGGAGGTGGAGTTTTAAAGATGGAGGCCGTGGAAAATGGAGCAGACGTCATTGAAGTGCAGCGTGGGTCCAAGTGGGCCAGCGCCCCGCAGCATGAAGGCCATGCAGTCCCCCCCCCCCCGTGGAGAACACTGAGGAAGAACGTACCCTCCTCTGCATCGCCACCACCACCATCCCCACCACCATCGCCACCACCACCACCATCACCACCACCACCATCACCACCACCATCACCACCATCACCATCACCTCCACCTCCACCACCACCACCACCACCATCGCCATCACCATCACCATCACCATCACCACCATCACCATCACCATCACCATCACCTCCACCTCCACCTCCACCTCCACCACCACCACCACCATCCCCACCACCACCACCACCACCACCACCACCATCACCATCACCACCACCACCTCCCACTGCTTTGCCTCCCCCAAGCCGCCATCTTTAGCCCCGTTTCTGCATCTTGTATTCTACTTTTTCCTCTCCCCCGGGGCGACGCCCACCAGACCCCCGCCTCATCGCCGTGGCAGCCAGCAGGACCCCCGCCCCACGGTTGGGGGGACTCGCTGACGGGGGACGGATAACAGATGGGGGAGACGGGGAGACGCGAGACAGAGGAGGAAATAGATGAAAGAAATGCGACAGGGGGAGGGCAACGCGGCGGGGGAGGGAGGGGGGGGACACCAAAGTAGATGGAGATGGAGTGGGGGGATGAGAGGGAGAGAGACAGAGAGAGAGAGAGAGATGATGAGGGTGAGTGGGCGATGCCACGTGGGCCGGGGGAAGAACGTGCAGAGTGAATAATGGAGGGAGGGGGGAGGGAGGGGGGAATGGGGGAGAATAAAATTGGTGGAGATTGAAGATGATGAGAGGAAGAGGAACCTGCCAGACTCAGACGCCGGCGTCTCGCCTCTCAAGTCGTCTGTCTGAAGACAGCGCCCCGCAGACCTCCTCACAGACCTCCTCGCAGACCTCCCCGCAGACCTCCTCACAGACCTCCTCACAGACCTCCTCACAGACCTCCCCACAGACCTCCTCACAGACCTCCCCACAGACCTCCCCACAGACCTCCTCACAGACCTCCTCACAGACCTCCTCACAGACCTCCTCACAGACCTCCCCACAGACCTCCCCACAGACCTCCTCACAGACCTCCCCACAGACCTCCTCACAGACCTCCCCACAGACCTCCCCACAGACCGCCCCGCACGTTTCCCCGCCCGGCCAACAGAGTGTGGAGGGGCCCTGCGTCGCCTCGCCGCGTGTCGTCACGCACACAGCGCTGGACACGCCGGCGTCTGCATCGTTCACCGGCACAAGCTCTGTGAGCTGCTGCTGGTTAATGTTGAACACAAGGGAGAGACCACCACCACCCCCACCCCCACCGTCAGAGGAGGGGCGTGGCCCCGCCGTGCCCAGGATAATGGCCGCCGCGTGCCGTCCATAACGCCCGCCCACCCCGCCTGAAATCGGCCCCCGACCACCTCTGATGGGCGCCCAATGGGAACGGCCGGGTTCATTAGTGCCGAACCAATCATATTCCGGCTGCCATTCATTAACTCTGTTTTAATTAACAAGTAACTGATTAGCAACATTGGCCTTCTGGCAGCAGTCAACTGCTGTACACAGGAACCTCCACCCGCCTCCACCCACCTCCACCCACCCACCTTCACCCTCCAGAGAGAAGCTGTGTGTGTGATGGATGGACCCTGTAGCTCAGCACCCAGGGGTGCTGCTAGGAATAATGAAATACAAACGGGCCTAATCTCCCACGGGCTGGTATCACTCACTGGTATCTCTGTCTGCCAAACTGTTATCTAGTCGCAATGCAGCGCTTTGCACAACACGATACAAAATGTGTTATTATTTGCATCCTAAGCTGATCACCAACGTTGAGCTGTCCTTCCTCGCTCGGCGCGGCGAAGAAGACGAGGCAGACGTCTCCAGGCCGTGGTGAAGGCTGAACACAGAGAACACAGAGAGACCGCAAACAGGTCTGGTGATGACGGCTTCGTACCAGGACTGGTCGGCAGTCGAGAGTGTCTGACGTCTACAACACCATCAACACAGTCCTGGTGACATCTTCCACTCGGAACATTGTGGAACATTGTGGAACCTTCTGGAACGTTGTGGAACATACTCGCAGACGCTGCTTGGTGTAGACATGTTGTTCTGCGGCCGGTGTGAGGGGTTCTCCTCCTCTGGCCTGTTGGAGGCGTTTGTTGTGACGCCGGGCTGTTCAGCAGCTTTCAGCAGTTTAGTGAGGCAGTGGAGAATCACATCGATATTAGAGGGACTAAAAATACCACACAGGTATTTCCGTCAAGCACTCGACTGTAGAGAGGATATTGTAGAAAGAACAATGGTAGTACGGTTTTTGCTGAAATTGGTTCTTTTTTTTGTTTGTTTTTTGCTTA
>JAXIVH010000020.1:3899435-3906935 GCA_036785325.1 Urophycis tenuis | reverse complement strand
TGTCTGTTTAGTTACCTACTGTACTGTTTAATTACACACTGTACGGTTAAGTTACCTAATGTACTGTTTAGCTACCTACTGTCTGTTTAGTTACCTACCGTACTTTTTAGTTACCTACCATACTGTTTTATTACCTACGTTACTGTTTATTTACCTACTGTACTGTTTAGTTACCTACTGTATGGTTTAGTTACCTACTGTACTGTTTAGTTACCTACTGTACGGTTTAGTTACCTACTGTCGGTCTAGTTACCTACTGTGTTGTTTAGCTACCTACTGTATGGTTTAGTTACCTACTGTACTGTTTAGTTACCTACTGTACGGTTTAGTTACCTACTGTATGGTTTAGTTACCTACTGTCGGTCTAGTTACCTACTGTGTTGTTTAGCTACCTACTGTATGGTTTAGTTACCTACTGTACTGTTTAGTTACCTACTGTATGGTTTAGTTACCTACTGTACTGTTTAGTTACCTACTGTACGGTTTAGTTACCTACTGTCGGTTTAGTTACCTACTGTGTTGTTTAGCTACCTACTGTACTGTTTAGTTACCTACTGTCTGTTTAGTTACCTATTGTACTGTTTAGATACCTATTGTCTGTTTAGTTACCTACTGTCTGTTTAGTTACCTACTGTACGGTTTAGTTACCTACTGTACTGTTTAGTTACCTACTGTACTGTTTAGTTACCTACTGTGTTGTTTAGCTACCTACTGTACTGTTTAGTTACCTACTGTCTGTTTAGTTACCTATTGTACTGTTTAGATACCTATTGTCTGTTTAGTTACCTACTGTACTGTTTAGTTACATACTGTTCTGTTTAGTTACCTACTGTACTGTTTAGTTACCTACTGTACGGTTTAGTTACCTACTGTACTGTTTAGTTACATACTGTTCTGTTTAGTTACCTACTGTACTGTTTAGTTACATACTGTACTGTTTAGTTACCTATTGTACTGTTTAGATACCTATTGTCTGTTTAGTTACCTACTGTACTGTGTCCTGTTAGTCACGCCCATGTGCTTCCTGGAAACCGAGACGCAGTGAACTACAAAATGGCTGCTGTGGTGGAGAGTGAATTCCCTCCACAATATGTCTGCCTTTTGATTATAGATTTGTTGCGTTGGTAACCGCGGTGTAATCTTGCGTTGGGTGATTTTGCGCCCCGCTGAGCGCGCCGCTGGCGTCCCCGCGGTAACGCAGCCCCCCCCCCCGCGCCCGCACGCTCCATTAAATCATAAATACAAACATCTTGGGAATAAATATCCCGGGAATGGCGAGTTCACACGTGCGTGCGAATGCACTGCGGTCTTCCGTACGCTCCAACACACACACGCACACATATACACACATGTACACACGTACACACACACGTACACACACACGCACACACACACACACACACGTGTCGTCAAAGTGAGCCGTGCCCCCATTTGAACAGCAGCACGCGCCCCCCCCCCCCCCCCCCCCCCCTGCGTGGCGTGGACCCCCGCGGTGGCGAGAACACAGAAGGAGGCACGCGGCCGCGGGACGAAGAGCCCGGCATGGGGCGACATGGCCAGCGTTTAGAACCCCCACGCCGCCGGGGCCGGGGTCCCGGGCGGTCCGGCGGAGCCCTGATGACCCTCAGGGGCCCTCCTGGTCTAACGGGGCCCGCCCGGTCTCACGGGGCCCTCCCGGTCTAACGGGGCCCTCCTGGTCTCACGGGGCCCTCATGGTCTAACAGGGCCCGCCCGGTCTAACGGGGCCCTCCTGGTCTAACGGGGCCCTCCTGGTCTCACGGGGCCCTCATGGTCTCACAGGGCCCTCCCGGTCTCACGGGGCCCTCCTGGTCTAACGGGGCCCTCCTGGTCTCACGGGGCCCTCCTGGTCTCACGGGGCCCTCCCGGTCTCACGGGGCCCTCCCGGTCTAACGGGGCCCTCCCGGTCTCACGGGGCCCTCCTGGTCTAACGGGGCCCTCCCGGTCTCACGGGGCCCTCCTGGTCTAACGGGGCCCTCCTGGTCTAACGGGGCCCTCATGGGGCCCGCCCGGTCTCACGGGGCCCACCTGGTCTCACGGGGCCCTCATGGTCTCACGGGGCCCTCCTGGTCTCACGGGGCCCTCATGGTCTCACGGGGCCCTCCTGGTCTAACGGGGCCCTCATGGTCTAACGGGGCCCTCCCGGTCTAACGGGGCCCTCATGGTCTCACGGGGCCCGCCCGGTCTCACGGGGCCCTCATGGTCTCACGGGGCCCTCCCGGTCTAACGGGGCCCTCCCGGTCTCACGGGGCCCTCATGGTCTCACGGGGCCCTCATGGTCTCACGGGGCCCTCATGGTCTAACGGGGCCCTCCTGGTCTCACGGGGCCCTCATGGTCTCACGGGGCCCTCATGGTCTCATGGGGCCCTCCTGGTCTAACGGGGCCCTCATGGTCTAACGGGGCCCTCATGGTCTAACGGGGCCCTCCCGGTCTAACGGGGCCCTCATGGTCTCACGGGGCCCGCCCGGTCTAACGGGGCCCTCATGGTCTAACGGGGCCCTCATGGTCTAACGGGGCCCTCATGGTCTCACAGGACCCTCCAGGTCTCACGCAGACTGTTCTGGTTTTCTTCAGTTATTTGGAAATGGGTTTCTTTGAACTGTGTGGAAAGTGGCAGCTGGTGTATTGACTCTCTCTCTCTCTCTCTCTCTCTCTCTTTCTGTCTCTCTCTTTCTCGCTCTCTCTCTCGTCCTCCTGTCTGTCTCTCTGTCTGTCTGTCTCTCTGTCCAGCCTGTGAGCCGTCTCTCTCTCGTGGACTGCGGATGTCCTGACACTCCCGTCCGTTTGTCTCGCTGTACCGGGCGTTCAGGACAGACAGACGTCCACCGCCTCCCGTTCTACGTTCTACGTTCTCGTCTTCTGTTTTGTACCTTTTCGATGGAACGTTTGTGGTTTGAGACTGGAACATTTGATACGGTGATTTTAGGTGACAAAATATTCTAAAGCATCGTACAGTTTACTATAATATATATACACGATATATACTATGCTAATATTAGTATAATATAACATTTTGTGTCATAATATAAAATCTTACAGCAGATTTTATATCAGTGTTACGTGTAAATATTTCAGCAGATTTTACTTATTTTTTTACCATGAAATTGTAGCGTATTGTGGACTTTGTATTGACTGTGATCATTCATCAAACTTCATTTTCATGCCAAGTAGTATTTATGGTAATTGTGATGCAAAAAAGGAATTCTGTTGACGTTGTTGCCTACCGGTGACCTCCGACCCGCTCCAGCACCGAGGAGGTCGCGATGGACGCCAGCGATGTTTCAGTAACCCGGGGTCTCGGGGTCTCGAGACGTTCCGTGGACTTCCAGTTTCAGCACGGTGGGACGCTGTGACCTTTGACCTTTGACCCGACCACCAGCAGCGTGTCAACGGACAGCCTCTGGAGCCCACGGCCACGCGCTGTTGAACTGTGTGTGGTTTTGTACTGTAAGCTGCCCCCCCCCGACGGGAGAGGGGCTTCCTGTCTTTTGTTATAAAATGGCAGACGTGCTCTGATACTCGACTGTGAGCTGCTGTTATTTCAGAGGTGCTTTGACCTCGCGTCAACTGGTGTGAGAAGAGGGGCAAAGACCCGTGTTGTTGTTCAGTTCGCTCAGCGTAGCTTTATGGTACACACACACACACACACACACTCCCAGAGCCATGGTTTAATGAAGCATCCAGGCGTCTCCACCTGTTTGACTCACACTTCATCCTTCCAGAACGTTTGTTTTTTTCCCTTCCCGTCAATACAAGCCGCTACGTTTCTCGATGGCGTGTTGCGGTATCGCCCCTGCGTCTGGAAACGGTGGACCTCGTAGTCCACACATCTCTGAGGTCCAAATCCTCCCTGAATATACTTAACATAGTACATAATAATATAAAACTATAACAGCGTTGTTGTTTCATAACACAGAGATGCTCAGCCCCCGTGTGTAAAACAGAGCAGGCGGTCCCTTGGGGGGGGGGAGGGAGGGAGGGGGTGGGGGGTGTTGATGTGTGCCATCGGACGTTCATGTGAGCTGCTCTGTGTCTTTGAAGCCCCCCCTCCCCCCCCCACACACACACCTTTTTTGCGTGGCGAGCGCCGTCTGTCCGGCGCCGCGGCCCACGCCGGCCGCGTTCTGTTCCTGCTCTGCTGGACGTTTGAAATGAAGGCCGGGGAACATGGCGGACGGGCGCCACGTCCAGGTAGTGACCTCAGCGGTGACATCATTTAGAGTGGACAGGAGGGGCGTGGAGCAGAGAGCGCACACACAAGCCGACCCTCGCCAGGGTCACGACCCCCGGGGGTCATACGCCCCCCGACCGTAACGCCATAAGTGGAATAACAAACGTTGTCCTCACTGCTGACGAGCGAGGCCTCAGGGTAGTTACTGACTCCGTTACCCAGCAGCCCAGCGTGTGTTTTGACCTGCGATCCTGTTCTGTGTGTCGCTTTCTCTTCACGCCCACTTCCTCCCTCGGCCCCCGCTGTCCGTGAAGGTGCAGAAGGCAGTAGAGAGGATATGAATGACAGAACGGTCGCCGCAGCCTTACCTCAGACGTAATCTCAGACGACATACTGGTGCTGAGACAGCGGAGCATCGATTCCCTCCAGCCGTCGGTGTCTCAGTCTCCAGTCTTCATTCATCTGGGCTGCTTTGGACTTGTTTTGATCCCTCTCTCTCTCTCTCTCCCTCTCTCCCTCACTCTCTTTCTCTCTCTCTCTCTCTCTCTCTCTCTCTCTCTGTCTCTGGCTCTCCTGTCTGACTCTCATGTCTGAGCTTCTCATTCCTCCATGTTCTCCCACCTCTCTGGCTGGTCCCCCCACTGTCTCCGTGAGGAACGGAGGCATTGCATCAAGCAAGCAGAAATGTGCTGATGCTCCTTCACTTCCTTGGATGTTTTCATGAGTTTTTCCAAGAGGAGCGAGAGATGACGCTGGGAAATGAGTTGAAGTGGCATGCCAACGTGATTATAATAGTGGTGAGAACAATCAAATGTGTGTTGGATGTTCACAATGTTCATTTTGTCATGCATAGAAAGGGTAATTGATAGAGATGGGTTTCATTTTGTGCCAACAGTAAGAAGCATATTTAACTAAATTAAACAAAACTGCTGATTCTTTTTGTCCAGATGTTTTGGGGCAAAGCGTGGAATAAAAGGTCCCAGAAAGTCGTTCCTATTGTATGAGAATGAGATCTTCTCACCATCGTCTGTCTTGTGATTGGCCCGTCGCTGTGCTGAACCAGAGGCTGTGGACGCATGGACGCTTCGCATGCCACTAAATGCTTCAGATGCCCATATAAGGGTTTTTTTTCCTCTCCATGCATGCAAAGAGGTGAGCAGGAGCTTGAGTTTCCAAACAAGTTAAACTTCTGCGAGCACTATCCTTCCCTCTTCCTCCGTAGATGGCTTTTATTAGGGCTTTCAGCTGGTTCCTGTCAGGGTTTTTTTTTTTTTTTTTTTTCTCCAGGTGGTGAAGGAGAAACCTTAATGGTATTTTTATTGACTGGACTCTTGATCAGGCTTGTTTAAGACTTGTAGGAACGTTGTGTTAAAACGCCTCTCTGAGTGGCTCACGTGCGCCTTTATGAGTACGAAGAGGGTGATGAAGACGAGGACTGAACGAGAGCTGGGCTGTATCTGTTATCGGCTGTGTGTGCGTCCCATTTCATTCACCTTGGCCCCTCCATCACTCTTTGAATCAATGTCCAGTCCCTAATGGAGCCGTGTTTGCTTAGAGACCGTAATGGCTCCAACAGCCCACCGTTTATTACATAACACAAACATCCCCCCTGGACGGCTGTGGAAGACGTCGATGCTCCAGAAGAGGAGGTTATGTAAGCCACTCATCCTCCGACCCCGGCTGCGGGGGAAGGGTCGCGTGAGTAAGTGACTGTCGGGCTTTGTCCGTCCGATGCGAGACCCTTCTTGCTATTTTGACATTAGCGTTCCTCAGCCCGGGCTGCGGCGGCGGCGGCTGGTGGCGAGCCTCAGGGCGGTGATGGGTAACCCGTGGCATTTCATCCCCACCGCAGTGTCTGTCGCCAAGAGACGGCGGCGCACGACACTGCCTCTGCATCACCCATTCTCAACGCACTGCGCATCACTCAGCCCTTTATTCCAGCAGGGTGTCTTCCTGTGTACCATCAGACCCGTGCGTGTGTTCCCTTCTCATCTGGCCGGCTCTCGGCGAACACAAAGGAGGACATTATTCTGGCAGAATTTCCGCCCAGCTGGGGCGAGCGTTCCTCCAGAGTTTGCGGTGCATCGCCTGCTCGCTCTCTCACAGCACCAGGGTTGGCGGGCGGATTGGCCAACGGTGTGAATGAAGCGAGGTGACCGGGTTCCTGTGACTGTGATGCTGGTGGGCAGAGGGATGGGTGGAGAACAAGCAGCCCTCCACTGGGCTGAAGACCTCGGGCCGCAGCAGGTGATGAGAGAGAGCTCTAGCCCCGGTCCTGTGTGCTGTCTAAATGCCATGCCGTGCGTTTAACCACCTTTTCCCTCCGAAGGATGGAGGGGTCAGGGGTCACTCCGGCTGGATAAGGCTCAGATCACTCGGGTCGTGCCCCAGTGGGAATGGATTTCCAATGAAGACAGTTTCTGAGGAGAAGAAAAACTGGAACTGAAATGGTGTGTGTGTGTGTGAGACTGATCAGCCACAGAGCACTGTGTACTTGGTGATATAAGATGACATGAGATGGGTACTGACAAGTTGAGGGGGGGGGGGGCCTTTATCTCAGTATCATCGCATCCCTTCTCTTTTTATACTTCAGTGATTCCATACATTTGTGGCTGAAATCTGATTGGTCCGCTGCCTCTCTGCTTCTGATGTTCTGCCTTCCAGGCTTCAGCAGGGTCTCACATAACTGCTCAGCTTCCCTGTGTGTGTGTGTGTGTGTGTGTGTGTGTGTGCGTGTGCCTGTTTGTGTGTGTGTGTGTGTGTGTGTGTGTGTGCGTGTGCGTGTTTGTGTGTGTGTGTGTGTGTGTGTGTGTGTGTGTGTGTGTGGGCTCTCCCATCTCTCTTTATCATCCCTCCTTTCCTCTCCCTGGGACCCCTTGTTCCTCTCAGAACACCCCTATGCTATTTCAAGCATATGAATGTAATATGGTTTTTAACAGCTTACACTGTAGTCCTCTGTCCCTCGTTTCCCATGATGCACCTCTGCAGCGTCAGATGAAAGTCCGCGGAGCCGTCTGGGAGGTACATGGCACGGTAGATTTGCGGAGCGTTTGTGGAGCCAGACATGTCCCTCCATACACACAGCAGACCTCCATACAGACAGTACCCCTCCATACACACAGTACCCCTCCCCTCCATACTCACAGTACCCCTCCATACACACAGTACCCCTCCATACACACAGTACCCCTCACACTGCAGACCTCCATACACACAGTACCCCTCCATACACACAGTACCCCTCACACTGCAGACCTCCATACACACAGTACCCCTCCATACACACAGTACCCCTCCATACACACAGTAC
>JAXIVH010000020.1:3891935-3894435 GCA_036785325.1 Urophycis tenuis | reverse complement strand
AGACACTGTCTCCATTCACCTGTGGCAGGGTGTTCTACGTTCTAGACACTGTCTCCATTCACCTGTGGCAGGGTGTTCTACGTTCTAGACACTGTCTCCATTCACCTGTGGCAGGGTGTTCTACGTTCTAAACACTATCTCCATTCACCTGAGGCAGGGTGTTCTACGTTCTACACACTGTCTCCATTCACCTGAGGCAGGGTGTTCTACGTTCTACACACTGTCTCCATACACCTGTGGCAGGGTGTTCTACGTTCTAGACACTGTCTCCATTCACCTGTGGCAGGGTGTTCTACGTTCTAAACACTATCTCCATTCACCTGAGGCAGGGTGTTCTACGTTCTACACACTGTCTCCATTCACCTGAGGCAGGGTGTTCTACGTTCTACACACTGTCTCCATTCACCTTAGGCAGGGTGTTCTACGTTCTACACACTGTCTCCATTCACCTGAGGCAGGGTGTTCTACGTTCTACACACTGTCTCCATTCACCTTAGGGAGGGTGTTCTACATTCGACACACTGTCTCCATTCACCTGAGGTAGGGTGTTCTACGTTCTAAACACTATCTCCATTCACCTGTGGCAGGGTGTTCTACGTTCTACACACTGTCTCCATTCACCTGTGGCAGGGTGTTCTACGTTCTAGACACTGTCTCCATTCACCTGAGGCAGGGTGTTCTACGTTCTACACACTGTCTCCATTCACCTGAGGCAGGGTGTTCTACGTTCTAGACACTGTCTCCATTCCCCTGAGGCAGGGTGTTCTACACATTGTCTCCATTCACCTGTGGCAGGGTGTTCTATGTTCTACACTGTCTCCATTCACCTGTGGCAGGGTGTTCTATGTTCTACACACTGTCTCCATTCACCTGTGGCAGGGTGTTCTATGTTCTACACACTGTCTCCATTCACCTGTGGTAGGGTGTTTTAAGGTGCACTTGTTCCTTTCCCTTCAAGCATGTGCTCTACTTGATGCCTGGCTAAACATGTGCAACACAGTGGACAACACAGTGGACAACACAATGGGCAACACAATGGATAACACAATGGATAACACAACACAGTGGACAACACAGTGGACAACACAATGGACAACACAATGGATAACACAATGGATAACACAACACCGTGGACAACACAATGGACAACACAATGGATAACACAACACAGTGGACAACACAATGGATAACACAACACAGTGGACAACACAATGGACAACACAGTGGATAACACAATGGATAACACAACACCGTGGACAACACAATGGACAACACAATGGATAACACAACACAGTGGACAACACAATGGATAACACAATGGATAACACAATGGACAACACAATGGATAACACAACACAGTGGACAACACAATGGATAACACAATGGACAACACAATGGATAACACAACACAGTGGACAACACAATGGACAACACAGTGGATAACACAGTGGACAACACAATGGACAACACAACACAGTGGACAACACAACACAGTGGACAACACAATGGATAACACAACACAGTGGACAACACAACACAGTGGACAACACAATGGATAACACAACACAGTGGACAACACAACACAGTGGACAACACAGTGGACAACACAATGGACAACACAATGGACAACACAACACAGTGGACAACACAACACAGTGGACAACACAATGGATAACACAACACAGTGGACAACACAATTGACAACACAACACAGTGGACAACACAATGGACAACACAACACAGTGGACAACACAGTGGACAACACAATGGATAACACAATGGATAACACAATGGACAACACAATGGGTAACACAATGGACAACACAACACAGTGGACAACACAACACAGTGGACAACACAATGGATAACACAACACAGTGGACAACACAATGGATAACACAACACAGTGGACAACACAGTGGACAACACAATGGATAACACAATGGATAACACAATGGACAACACAATGGGTAACACAATGGACAACACAACACAGTGGACAACACAACACAGTGGACAACACAATGGATAACACAACACAGTGGACAACACAATGGATAACACAACACAGTGGACAACACAATGCACAACACAATGGATAACACAATGGACAACACAATGGTCAACACAATGGACAGGCGCGGTGCGGTTGCATTGTGAATAGCCGGGCAGACGCTCACGCAACCTGCATGAATATATCACAGGGGGGTCGGCCACAAATCACCCTCAATTTGTCTCCTTTCCATTCTTCCGTTCAGAGACAACAATTTACATATCAATGCGTTTCCTCCAGAGAGGGATTACCAGCTGAAATTGGACTTGTTGCAGATTTGATGCGGAGGGCCGTTCCTCCAAAGGGTCTGGTGAAGGAATGGCGAAGACGGCTTCCTATCGCGGAGCCCGGAGATTACCGCGGCGTTCTGTAGGGGCGCGTGGGACACGGGTCCGAGTGGCGAGGGCCGGCAGGGAGAGTGATTGGTGGCCTCTTTACGTTTCGTCG
>JAXIVH010000020.1:3879435-3886935 GCA_036785325.1 Urophycis tenuis | reverse complement strand
CTCTTCTTCTCTGTTGTCATCCCTCCCTCCCCTCTCTCCCCCCCCCACCCCCCTCTCTCCCTCCCCCACCCTCCCTGGCTGTGCATGGAGAGTGACGCACGTCGCTGCTGTAGGGAAGATAGTGGAGCTGACTCTGACTCCCCCAGGTTATCACACACACACATAGGCACACACACACACACACACACACACGCACGCACGCACGCACGCACTCACACACACACACAACACACACACACACACACACACACACACACACACACACACACACACACAACACACACACACACACACACACACACACACACATGTCACACATCAGCCGAACCCAGTGTGAATTATTTGAACAGGACGACCATACAAGGCAACAGTCAATAAACAGGATAATTATGATTGGATATTACTCTCAGCTTTTATTACTTTACTCATCCTCAAACATTGAACGTGCAATAAAGTTTAAAGTTCAGAAATCTTTATTGTCCACAAGGGGAAATGTGTTGGGCATAGCAGGAACACCCAGTCAGCCCTGTTACACATCACACAGATGACATATATATATATATATATAAAGAACCTATATCATATCCCCAGTTGTCAGCTGTTTAGTAAATGAATGGCCAGAGGGGTGGAGGATCTCCTGCCCCAGTCTGTCCTCCCCTTGGCAGACAACCGGCCTCTTCAGCAGTCCTCCCCGCGGGGGGGGGGGGGGGGGGGCGTGGCCCTCCTGAGCACACGCCTCCATCAGACCCCCGCGGTGACCGCTTCCAACCCCTCCATCAGCTTCATTTCTTTAATAACAAGCATGACGTGTGTGGAGGTCTGTACAGCAGGAGGCAGCCTCCACCTGCAGACGGCCTCCACCTGCAGACTGCCTCCACCTGCAGACTGCCTCCACCTGCAGACGGCCTCCACCTGCAGACGGCCTCCACCTGCAGACGGCCTCCACCTGCAAGCGGCCTCCACCTGCAGACGGCCTCCACCTGCAGACGGCCTCCACCCTGCAGACGGCCTCCACCTGCAGGCGGCCTCCACCTGCAGACAGCCTCCACCTGCAGACGGCCTCCACCTGCAGACGGCCTCCACCTGCAGGCTGCCTCCACCTGCAGACGGCCCTCCACCTGCAGGCGGCTAGGCCTGTGAGTGCCTGCGCCCGTGCTAACAAGCGGAGTCATTATTCAGCTGGTTGAGGAACAGCCCCGCGTGCTGCGGCCGGTTGAGGAACAGCCCCGCGTGCTGCGGCCGGTTGAGGAACAGCCCCGCGCGCTGCGGCCGGTTGAGGAACAGCCCCGCGCGCTGAGGCCGGTTGGGGAGCAGCCCCGCGCGCTGAGGCCGGTTGGGGAACAGCCCCGCGCGCTGAGGCCGGTTGAGGAACAGCCCCGGCGCTGCGGCCGGTTGAGGAACAGCCCCGCGCGCTGCGGCCGGTTGAGGAACAGCCCCCGCGCGCTGCGGCCGGTTGAAGAACAGCCCCGCGCGAGCTGCGGCGCGGTTGAGGAACAGCCCCGCGCGCTGCGGCCGGTGTTGGGGAACAGCCCGCGTGCTGCGGCCGGTTGAGGAACAGCCCCGAGCGCTGCGGCCGGTTGAGGAAACAGCCCCGCGTGCTGCGGGCCGTTATTCAGCTAATTGGAGCCATTAAGCAGCCGCCTGTTTCCACGGGCTGCAGGATGCGAGGCAGCAGGCAGGTGCTTCCGGGCAGCGTGTTCAAAGGCGGTCCTGTGGACCCAGGCGGACCAAGATGGATGGAGACACACACACACACACACACACACACACACACAGCTGTTTCACCAACGTGCAGTTGACTGCGTGGCAGACACTGCAACAAAACGATCTGTCTTCCTCTCCTCTCCTCTCTGGCTGTCTCCATCTTTCATCATAATGACGTCAGTTCTGCCAATAAACAGAACCCCAAACAAAACAAAGAGATGAATGCTAATGATTGTACCAGGGCGCCACGTGGGCCACAATCTGTTTACGCATTCCGAAGTATCCCTCATAATGCTGCTGACTTTATTCAGTCATTTCCCTCGAAAACGACCCTTATATGGAACACAGTGTGCTAGGTGAGCTAAGTTCTAGGTCTCTTTCTCCCCTCCTCCTCCGTTCTTCCTCTTCTGGATGCCTAATTCATGTTCCTCTCAACATCAATCCCACCCAACATCAAACCCTTTATGCCCGGATTGCAGCACAAAAAGACTCCAAAGCACTTTTCTATTTGAGTGGAAAACGATGGAGCTGAGTGGGTTAAGAACTCCAGCCCAACGCGTCCCCGTGTGTCGCGCTGTCTGGAGGTTTTCTGATCGCAGCGCACGACCAGCTGTGTTGAAACATCCAGAAGTAGCTGCTGAGACGACCTTGGCGCTCCTTCGCAGCGATGAGCAGACACGGTCCGAGCAGAGCCCACCCCTCACTCACTCCTTTCAGCTTTGATTACGGAATCTTCTCACTGAATTCCCCGCAGATGGCAGCTTCTCCCCAGAAGTGACACGGATCACGCCGATCTCCTCCCAGATGTTTATCCTCCGAACTCGGAGCTCTGGGGCTTCATCAGCACCAGGGCTCAGCATTAAACACACACAGTCTGAAACGTTTGGCTCACCAGACCTGCCCCAGAACCGTCCAGAAGGGGAACCGGGGCCAGGCAGATGTTTGGACTGGCATCGTGGGTGCGAACAAGGACACGACCACGGGGAGGGGAGGGGTAGGTGGGGGGGCTGTTCAGGGGTGGGGAAAGACAGAAAGACAGAAGCGGACACGGCTCCCTCCAGCAGTCAGGACTCTGATTCCTAACGATGGCGGAGACGAGAGCAGGGCTGTGATGGAGACGAGAGCAGGGCTGTGATGGAGACTAGAGCAGGGGCTGTGATGGAGACTAGAGCAGGGCTGTGATGGAGACTAGAGCAGGGCTGTGATGGAGACGAGAGCAGGGCTGTGATGGAGACGAGAGCAGGGCTGTGATGGAGACGAGAGCAGGGCTGTGATGGAGACTAGAGCAGGGCTGTGATGGAGACTAGAGCAGGCTGTGATGGAGACTAGAGCAGGGCTGTGATGGAGACTAGAGCAGGGCTGTGATGGAGACGAGAGCAGGGCTGTGATGGAGACTAGAGCAGGGCTGTGATGGAGACTAGAGCAGGCTGTGATGGAGACTAGAGCAGGGCTGTGATGGAGACGAAAGCAGGGCTGTGATGGAGACACTCCTCTGTGTTACCCGGGGTTACGTCAGCCAAGCTGTGATGCAACGCACGGTACAGCGGGGTGTGTGTGTGTGTGTGTGTGTGTGTGTGTGTGTGTGTGAGTGTGTGAGTGTGTGTGTGTGTGAGTGTGTGTGTGTGTGTGTGTGTGTGTGTTGTGTGTGTGTGTGTGTGTGTGAGTGTGTGTGTGTGTGTGTTGGGGGGGGGGGGGGGTCTTGAGGCAGCAGTGTGTTGTGATGTGTTTAGGTGAACTGTGTTGAGAGCACAGCCTGGTTGCCAGCGTTCAGCTCCAGCTCCTGATGTGCCGGGGGGACGCGGAGGGCTGCCGTGTTTGGTGGAGCGTCCGGCCGTCTTTGAAGCTCCTCAGTCCGACTCTCTCACTCGTCTCCTCCTCCTCTTCGTCTCCTCCTCCTCTTCTCCTCCTCATAACCGCCCCGTCAGTGATGATGCTTGTTGATAGGTGCTGGAAAAATGCTTCAAAATCACATTGTTCGATTCTGCTGAAGAGCTTTGAGGCGCCTGCCACAAATGTGATGAAAACAATAGCAAGTTGTTTAAAGTGATAAGAGGTTGGTAAAGTACTTGTGTGGTGATTCACTGTTATCTTGTCCACAAACGTCCTGTGCAGATCGATGCACGTCGACTCCCACAGACAGAGCTGCTGTGGTGCCGATGTGACCTGCTCATGGCAGTGCTGGTGTTAAATACTCTGCGGCAGAATTGCAACAAGTTATATCAGCCTATTTTTAGGTAATAGACGTTTTGATGACGATGGATTTGATCACCCCAGACCAGCGTTGTCCTTTCAGAGGTCATCACTGAAAAACATCTTCAATCCATCTCCATCCACTCACGGTGAGCCTGCCTGTGTGTGTGTGTGTGTGTGTGTGTGTGTGTGTGTGTGTGTGTGTGTGTCTATGTTTCTCTGTGTGTGTGGGTGTGTGTGTGTGTGTGTGTGTGTGTGTGTATGTGTGTGTGTGTGTGTGTGTGTGTTGAGTGTGTGTGTGTGTATGTTTCTGTGTTGGTGTGTGTGTGTGTTGTGTATGTTTCTGTGTGTTGTGCGTGTGTGTGTATGTTTCTGTGTGTGTGTGTGTGTGTGTGTGTGTGTGTGTATGTGTGTGTGTATATGTTTCTGTGTGTGTGTGTGTGTGTGTGTGTGTGTGTGTGTGTGTGTGTGTGTGTGTGTATATGTTTCTGTGTGTGTGTGTGTGTGTGTGTGTGTGTGTGTGTGTGTGTGTGTGTGGTGGAGGGTCTCCACTGCCTGGCACGTGTTCAGGACCCCTGGGACTGGCCCCCCGGGGGTCTGGGCAGCGTGGTGACACGGTGTCTGTGGCTCCATGCATTATTTAAACACACCTTGTAGCGGTCGGATGCCCGCTGAGCCTCCCACTCCATAGACGACAATAGGAAGCATTCCACTTAACAAAGGCCCACCTGAACCTTATGTCTTCACTGGATCAACGGCTTGCAGACGGCAGGATCTTTTGGCTGCAATGTTGTAGCCTGGGAGCATGCAGTAGGGTTTCTGTCTCCAAGGGTTATGATGTTTGACCTCCTCATCTTGAAGGCCCCCTGGTTAGTATGTCTCAGCAGCCTCCATAGGCATCCTCATACCTAACGATACCCGGGTACTCCTCCTCAATCCCACCTACCTACCTCGCTCTCTGGACGGCACTGGGAGCCTGCTCTGATGAAGGCCTCTGCCTGGCAATGAATGGTGCTGTAGCTAGCTGTAGCTATGATGAAGAGCTGTTTTGAAATGTCCTAGCGTCCTTCAGCTGTAAAGTGGCCCTGTGAGGATCTGCCTGCCAGTTGAACGGCCCCACCCCTGCATGAGCCAGTTTAGATTGGGAACCCCTTCCGCCCATTCTGACCTATCGGTACCATCCCTCTTCCCTGATTGGTTTGAGGGAATCAATCTTGCCTGTCAATCACAGGTGCCTGAAATTCTCATGGCGGAGAACGTAGGGAGGGAGGGAGCAGAGAGGGAGTAGGCTCTTGCTCTCTTCTTTTCCCTTCTTTTCCTCTCTCTCTCTCTCATCTCTCTCTCTCTCCTCTCTCTTCTCTCTCTCTCTCTCTCTCTCTCTCTCTCTCTCTCTCTCTCCTCCAGCCGGAGCTGCAGGGACTCACAGCAGAGCCAGCAGAGTGTGTTACTGCTGCTGTGGTTCCTCTGCTGGCTGCTCCAGATCTGACGCACGCATCGTCGTCCTCTTGGCACCGAGACGGCTCGGCCCACACGCAGTGTACATGTCGCTCACCACGTAGTTGTACACGCCGCTCACACGCAATGTACACGCACGCTCCACACGCAGCGTACACCGCCGCTCACAGCACGTAGTGTACACGCCGCTCACACGCAGCGTACACGCCACTCACACGCAGTGAACACGCCGCTCACACCGCAGTGAACACGCCACTCAGACGCTGCTCACACACGACGCGACTCCCTCAGCACACTCAGACAGCGCCACGTCGCCAAGGCTGCCGCGCTCCGCCGCACGCCACACACGCCACACTCAGAGCAGCCGACACACGGGTCTGGGAATCGAGCGACGCACGCAATGCATGCGACCGGCCGGAGGCGGAGCGGGGAAGGACAACCGCGGTGCTACCCTGATTAGGCCACGCCCCCTCTGGCTTTTGGCGTGTTGGTCGCGCTCATCGTCGCTGTCATCCATGACGAAGCACGCTGTGGAAAACACAACCCTTGATGTGCCTTTGGTGTTTCACCTCGTCCTCGATAGAAGACAAAGCAGCAGCCGTGTCCTTCCCCCAGAAGCTCACCAGAGAAGAATATATAATGATAATATATGAATCTTACAAATATCATATATTTCTGCGCACAAACCTCGTTCCATCCACACATCATCCTGTCGGATGCTCCGATGTCCTGAGCAGCATCCGTCTCTGCAGCCCCTGGCTGGTTAACACATGACTCAGGGTGTCTGGGTCTCTGGGTCTCTGGGTCTCTGGGTCTCTGGGTCTCTGGGTCTCTGGGTCTCAGGGTCTCAGGGTCTCTGGGTCTCAGGGTCTCAGGGTCTCTGGGGTCCTCTGGGTCTCAGGGTCTCTGGGTCTCAGGGTCTCTGGGTCTCTGGGTCTCTGGGTCTCAGGGTCTCAGGGTCTCTGGGTCTCAGGGTCTCAGGGTCTGGTCTCTGGGTCTCAGGGTCTCAGGTCTCTGGGTCTCTGGGTCTCATGGGTCTCTGGGTCTCTGGGTCTGGGTCTCTGGTCTCTGGGTCTCTGGGTCTCTGGGTCTCTGGGTCTCAGGGTCTAAGGGCCTCTGGGTCTCTGGGTCTCTGGTCTCTGGGTCTCAGGGTCTAAGGGTCTCTTGGGTCTCTGGGTCTCAGGGGTCTCAGGGTCTCTGGGTCTCAGGGTCTCAGGGTCTCTGGGTCTCTGGGTCTCAGGGTCTCAGGGTCTCTGGGTCTCTGGGTCTCAGGGTCTCAGGGTCTCTGGGTCTCTGGGTCTCTCTGGTCTCAGGGTCTGGTCTCTGGGTCTCTGGGTCTCTGGGTCTCTGGGTCTCTTGGTCTCTGGGTCCTCAGGGTCTAAGGGCCTCTGGGTCTCTGGGTCTCTGGGTCTCTGGGTCTCAGGGTCTAAGGGTCTCTGGGTCTCTGGGTCTGGGTCTCTGGGTCTCTGGGTCTCAGGGTCTCTGGGTCTCTGGGTCTCTGGGTCTCTGGGTCTCTGGGTCTCAGGGTCTCAGGGTCTTAGGGTCGCCACGGCGTCTGGAATCTGAAAACAGGGAACACGCAGAACAGAGCCGCCCAGCGTGTCACCATGTCTGGGAACAGGCAGCTGGTGTGGAGGCCTGGGGAGGCACGGTGTGAGGAGGCACGGTGTAGAGGCCTGGGGAGGCACACGGTGTGGAGGGCACGGTGTAGAGGCCTGGGGAGGCACGGTGTGGAGGCACGGTGTAGGAGGCCTGGGGAGGCACGGTGTGGGGGATGCACGGTGTGGAGGCCTGGCCGAGGCAACGAGTGTGGAGGCCTGGGGGAGGCACGGTGTGGAGGCCTGGGGAGGCACGGGTGTGGAGGGGTGAGGCACGGTGTGGAGGCACGGTGTGGAGGCACGGTGTGGAGGGGTGAGGCACAGCGCCTGGGCCTCTTACAGGACGCCTCCTTTGAAGTTCTTCTGCTCGTCTTCACTGGGAATTCTACAGCAAGCAGAGTCTCTTTCTCTTCACTCAGACTCACACATTAACCTGTTTTTCTGTTCTCTCTCTCTCTCTCCTCTCTCTCTCTGCCTCTCTTTCTCTCTCCCTCTCTCTCTCACTCTCTGTCTATTTCTCTCACTCTCTGCCTCTCTCTCTCTCTCTCTCTCT
>JAXIVH010000020.1:3870912-3875912 GCA_036785325.1 Urophycis tenuis | reverse complement strand
AGACAGAGACACAGAGACACAGAGAGACAGAGAGACAGAGACACGGAGACACAGAGACACAGAGACACAGAGAGACAGAGGGACAGAGAGACAGAGAGACAGAGACACAGAGACACAGAGAGACAGAGACACAGAGACACAGAGACACAGAGAGACAGAGAGACAGAGACACAGAGACACAGAGACACAGAGAGACAGAGACACAGAGAGACAGAGACACAGAGACACAGAGAGACAGAGACAGAGGGACAGACAGAGACACAGAGAGACAGAGACAGAGGGACAGACAGAGACACAGAGAGACAGAGAGACAGAGAGACAGACAGAGACACAGAGACACAGAGACACAGAGACACAGAGAGACAGAGACACAGAGACACAGAGAGACAGAGAGACAGAGACAGATGAACAGAGACCCAGAGAGACAGAGACCCAGAGACACAGAGACACAGAGAGACAGAGGGACAGAGACACAGAGACACAGAGAGACAGAGACACAGAGACACAGGTCATTGGTTGGTTGGTTGGGTAGGTAGGCGCTGCACTGAGCCAAGGAGAACGGCTGCTTTTTTCAACAGTTCAACATCTGGGAGCCATCAGTGAGCTGAAGAGGAAAATGTTGGCCTGAGCTCCAGCTCTGTAGAACCCCGCTCCCCCGAACCCCAAACACACAGTAGAGTGTAGAGGAACACAGCTGTACCACACAGACTGGACCTTCAACTCCAACGTCCTGCACCCCAGTACAGGTCTGAGGAGCACAGCAGGGGACGCGTGCACCCAAGGGAGAGCGGGGATGTGTCCGAGAGAGGTTGAGCCACCGCAGCACCCTGGTGGACGAAACGGCACCCTGACGCCCCCGGACCAGACGTCGTCAGCGCGGTGATGCAGAGCAGCCCCTCAGCGCCACACCTCTGGCCGCAGGGCCCAGCGTGCGTCACAGTCTTCTGCAGGAGAGCTTCACGTTGTGGCGTCCTGTGTGGTCACGACGGTGCGAGCCGAGGCAGGGCTGGTGCCCCCCCGGGCGTTTGGGGGGACGGCGTGAGTGGAAACATCACTCTGGACGCACAGCGGCCTTCTGCACACCAACGGAGACAACTCAGGTCACCAGGTCACCAACGTCAACGCGTGGCGGGTCAAGTGACTTTGGTGTTGATATTGTTGTAGATGTTGTCTCGCTTTGAGAACACCATCCACCACCACCATCACCACCACCATCACCATCCACCACAGCACGGCCTGAACACCATCTCCACCACAGCCACGGCCTGAACACCATCTCCACCACAGCCATGGCCTGAACACCATCTCCACCACAGCCATGGCCTGAACACCATCTCCACCACAGCATGGCCTGAACACCATCTCCACCACAGCCATGGCCTGAACACCATCTCCACCACAGCCACAGCCTGAACACCATCTCCACCACAGCACGGCCTGAACACCATCTCCACCACAGCCATGGCCTGAACACCATCTCCACCACTGCCACCGCGTTGGCAGCCGGCGCGTCTCTTTGTGTCACAGCGAGGATTACACGAGACGAGACGAAAAGAACCCAGAAGTCATGACCTCATTCCAGCTGCTTTGGTTCTGAAACAATTTCTTTGAAATGAAAGCGTGGAAAATTGCTGAAAATGGGACGAACTCAATCCAATCCAAAAGAAGTTGGATCCATCCTTAGAATTCAGAAGACGACGAAACGTAAAGAGGCCACCAATCACTCTCCCTGCCGGCCCTCGCCACTCGGACCCGTGTCCCACGCGCCCCTACAGAACGCCGCGGTAATCTCCGGGCTCCGCGATAGGAAGCCGTCTTCGCCATTCCTTCACCAGACCCTTTGGAGGAACGGCCCTCCGCATCAAATCTGCAACAAGTCCAATTTCAGCTGGTAATCCCTCTCTGGAGGAAACGCATTGATATGTAAATTGTTGTCTCTGAACGGAAGAATGGAAAGGAGACAAATTGAGGGTGATTTGTGGCCGACCCCCCTGTGATATATTCATGCAGGTTGCGTGAGCGTCTGCCCGGCTATTCACAATGCAACCGCACCGCGCCTGTCCATTGTGTTGACCATTGTGTTGTCCATTGTGTTATCCATTGTGTTGTCCACTGTGTTGTCCACTGTGTTGTGTTGTCCATTGTGTTGTCCACTGTGTTGTGTTGTCAATTGTGTTGTCCACTGTGTTGTGTTATCCATTGTGTTGTCCACTGTGTTGTGTTGTCCACTGTGTTGTGTTGTCCATTGTGTTGTCCATTGTGTTGTCCACTGTGTTGTCCACTGTGTTGTGTTGTCCACTGTGTTGTGTTATCCATTGTGTTGTCCACTGTGTTGTGTTGTCCACTGTGTTGTGTTATCCATTGTGTTGTCCACTGTGTTGTGTTGTCCACTGTGTTGTGTTGTCCATTGTGTTGTCCACTGTGTTATCCACTGTGTTGTCCATTGTGTTGTCCACTGTGTTGTGTTATCCATTGTGTTGTCCATTGTGTTATCCATTGTGTTGTCCACTGTGTTGTGTTATCCATTGTGTTGTCCATTGTGTTATCCATTGTGTTATCCATTGTGTTGTCCACTGTGTTGTGTTATCCATTGTGTTGTCCATTGTGTTGTCCACGGTGTTGTGTTATCCATTGTGTTATCCACTGTGTTGTCCATTGTGTTGTCCACTGTGTTGTGTTATCCATTGTGTTGTCCACTGTGTTGTGTTATCCATTGTGTTGTCCATTGTGTTGTCCACGGTGTTGTGTTATCCATTGTGTTATCCATTGTGTTGTCCATTGTGTTGTCCACTGTGTTGTCCACTGTGTTGTGTTATCCATTGTGTTATCCATTGTGTTGTCCATTGTGTTGTCCACTGTGTTGTCCACTGTGTTGCACATGTTTAGCCAGGCATCAAGTAGAGCACATGCTTGAAGGGAAAGGAACAAGTGCACCTTAAAACACCCTACCACAGGTGAATGGAGACAGTGTGTAGAACATAGAACACCCTGCCACAGGTGAATGGAGACAGTGTGTAGAACATAGAACACCCTGCCACAGGTGAATGGAGACAGTGTAGAACATAGAACACCCTGCCACAGGTGAATGGAGACAATGTGTAGAACACCCTGCCTCAGGGGAATGGAGACAGTGTCTAGAACGTAGAACACCCTGCCTCAGGTGAATGGAGACAGTGTGTAGAACGTAGAACACCCTGCCTCAGGTGAATGGAGACAGTGTCTAGAACGTAGAACACCCTGCCTCAGGGGAATGGAGACAGTGTCTAGAACGTAGAACACCCTGCCTCAGGTGAATGGAGACAGTGTGTAGAACGTAGAACACCCTGCCTCAGGTGAATGGAGACAGTGTGTAGAACGTAGAACACCCTGCCTAAGGTGAATGGAGACAGTGTGTAGAACGTAGAACACCCTGCCTCAGGTGAATGGAGACAGTGTGTAGAACGTAGAACACCCTGCCTCAGGTGAATGGAGATAGTGTTTAGAACGTAGAACACCCTGCCTCAGGTGAATGGAGACAGTGTCTAGAACGTAGAACACCCTGCCACAGGTGAATGGAGACAGTGTGTAGAACGTAGAACACCCTGCCACAGGTGAATGGAGATAGTGTTTAGAACGTAGAACACCCTACCTCAGGTGAATGGAGACAGTGTGTCGAATGTAGAACACCCTGCCTAAGGTGAATGGAGACAGTGTGTAGAACGTAGAACACCCTGCCTCAGGTGAATGGAGACAGTGTGTAGAACGTAGAACACCCTGCCTAAGGTGAATGGAGACAGTGTGTAGAACGTAGAACACCCTGCCTCAGGTGAATGGAGACAGTGTGTAGAACGTAGAACACCCTGCCTCAGGTGAATGGAGATAGTGTTTAGAACGTAGAACACCCTGCCACAGGTGAATGGAGACAGTGTCTAGAACGTAGAACACCCTGCCACAGGTGTATGGAGACAGTGTGTAGAACGTAGAACACCCTGCCTCAGGTGAATGGAGACAGTGTGTAGAACGTAGAACACCCTGCCTCAGGTGAATGGAGATAGTGTTTAGAACGTAGAACACCCTGCCACAGGTGAATGGAGACAGTGTCTAGAACGTAGAACACCCTGCCACAGGTGAATGGAGACAGTGTCTAGAACGTAGAACACCCTGCCACAGGTGAATGGAGACAGTGTCTAGAACGTAGAACACCCTGCCTCAGGTGAATGGAGACAGTGTGTAGAACGTAGAACACCCTGCCTCAGGTGAATGGAGACAGGTAGGTTTTGATAGAAATACGATAGAATAGAATGAAACACTGATCGCAGCTGCCTCACTGTGCAGTACTAGGAGCACCATTCCATGAATATTTCAATTCAAGGCGTTACAATATATATTTTTGTGCCATAGTGTAATGTTGGAGCCATATGAAACATTGAAGACAGAACAACAAAAGACCTCCACGGTTCTCTCCTCAGAGCTGCAGAGTCTGCCTGCTCCTTACAACTCTAACGGCACTGCTCGCCTTCATCAATTATTGCTCTAAAAAGCTTTTAATGTATCTCTCTCTACACACACACACACACACACACACACACACACACACACACACACACACACACACACACACAAACACACACAAACACACGCACACCTATCCCAGGTGGGTTTGAAAGCACACACACATTTCTGCCAGATGGGTTCAACAAGCGCACACACACACACACACACACACATCCCAGGTGGGTTTGAACACACACATACACACACACTTCTGCCAGATGGGTTCAACATGGATCCACACACACACACACACACACACACACACACACACACACACACGTCAGTTCGCAGTGCTTCACTTCACCCCGACTGCTCCATCTCACATTCAAAATGGCCGCCCGTATGACGTGCGTTGACATTTTCTTCCAAACCGCATGAGTTCACATCAACCTCTTCTTTCCCACAAGAGTTTAGCGGCACAGAAAAGGTCACGACCTCTCCACTCTAGTCACAAAAAAAACAACAAC
>JAXIVH010000020.1:3858412-3865912 GCA_036785325.1 Urophycis tenuis | reverse complement strand
CAGCACACAGGACCGGGGCTAGAGCTCTCTCTCATCACCTGCTGCGGCCCGAGGTCTTCAGCCCAGTGGAGGGCTGCTTGTTCTCCACCCATCCCTCTGCCCACCAGCATCACAGTCACAGGAACCCGGTCACCTCGCCTCATTCACACCGTTGGCCAATCCGCCCGCCAACCCTGGTGCTGTGAGAGAGCGAGCAGGCGATGCACCGCAAACTCTGGAGGAACGCTCGCCCCAGCTGGGCGGAAATTCTGCCAGAATAATGTCCTCCTTTGTGTTCGCCGAGAGCCGGCCAGATGAGAAGGGAACACACGCACGGGTCTGATGGTACACAGGAAGACACCCTGCTGGAATAAAGGGCTGAGTGATGCGCAGTGCGTTGAGAATGGGTGATGCAGAGGCAGTGTCGTGCGCCGCCGTCTCTTGGCGACAGACACTGCGGTGGGGATGAAATGCCACGGGTTACCCATCACCGCCCTGAGGCTCGCCACCGCCGCCGCCGCAGCCCGGGCTGAGGAACGCTAATGTCAAAATAGCAAGAAGGGTCTCGCATCGGACGGACAAAGCCCGACAGTCACTTACTCACGCGACCCTTCCCCCGCAGCCGGGGTCGGAGGATGAGTGGCTTACATAACCTCCTCTTCTGGAGCATCGACGTCTTCCACAGCCGTCCAGGGGGGATGTTTGTGTTATGTAATAAACGGTGGGCTGTTGGAGCCATTACGGTCTCTAAGCAAACACGGCTCCATTAGGGACTGGACATTGATTCAAAGAGTGATGGAGGGGCCAAGGTGAATGAAATGGGACGCACACACAGCCGATAACAGATACAGCCCAGCTCTCGTTCAGTCCTCGTCTTCATCACCCTCTTCGTACTCATAAAGGCGCACGTGAGCCACTCAGAGAGGCGTTTTAACACAACGTTCCTACAAGTCTTAAACAAGCCTGATCAAGAGTCCAGTCAATAAAAATACCATTAAGGTTTCTCCTTCACCACCTGGAGAAAAAAAAAAAAAAAAAAACCCTGACAGGAACCAGCTGAAAGCCCTAATAAAAGCCATCTACGGAGGAAGAGGGAAGGATAGTGCTCGCAGAAGTTTAACTTGTTTGGAAACTCAAGCTCCTGCACACCTCTTTGCATGCATGGAGAGGAAAAAAACCCTTATATGGGCATCTGAAGCATTTAGTGGCATGCAAAGCGTCCATGCGTCCACAGCCTCTGGTTCAGCACAGCGACGGGCCAATCACAAGACAGACGATGGTGAGAAGATCTCATTCTCATACAATAGGAACGACTTTCTGGGACCTTTTATTCCACGCTTTGCCCCAAAACATCTGGACAAAAAGAATCAGCAGTTTTGTTTAATTTAGTTAAATATGCTTCTTACTGTTGGCACAAAATGAAACCCATCTCTATCAATTACCCTTTCTATGCATGACAAAATGAACATTGTGAACATCCAACACACATTTGATTGTTCTCACCACTATTATAATCACGTTGGCATGCCACTTCAACTCATTTCCCAGCGTCATCTCTCGCTCCTCTTGGAAAAACTCATGAAAACATCCAAGGAAGTGAAGGAGCATCAGCACATTTCTGCTTGCTTGATGCAATGCCTCCGTTCCTCACGGAGACAGTGGGGGGACCAGCCAGAGAGGTGGGAGAACATGGAGGAATGAGAAGCTCAGACATGAGAGTCAGACAGGAGAGCCAGAGACAGAGAGAGAGAGAGAGAGAGAGAGAAAGAGAGAGAGAGAGAGAGAGAGAGAGAGAGGGAGCCAGAGCGAGCAAGAGAGAGGGATCAAAACAAGTCCAAAGCAGCCCAGATGAATGGAGACTGAGACACCGACGGCTGGAGGGAATCGATGCTCCGCTGTCTCAGCACCAGTATGTCGTCTGAGATTACGTCTGAGGTAAGGCTGCGGCGACCGTTCTGTCATTCATATCCTCTCTACTGCCTTCTGCACCTTCACGGACAGCGGGGGCCGAGGGAGGAAGTGGGCGTGAAGAGAAAGCGACACACAGAACAGGATCGCAGGTCAAAACACACGCTGGGCTGCTGGGTAACGGAGTCAGTAACTACCCTGAGGCCTCGCTCGTCAGCAGTGAGGACAACGTTTGTTATTCCACTTCTGGTGTGACGGTCGGGGGGCGTATGACCCCCGGGGGTCGTGACCCTGGCGAGGGTCGGCTTGTGTGTGCGCTCTCTGCTCCACGCCCCTCCTGTCCACTCTAAATGATGTCACCGCTGAGGTCACTACCTGGACGTGGCGCCCGTCCGCCATGTTCCCCGGCCTTCATTTCAAACGTCCAGCAGAGCGGGAACAGAACGCGGCCGGCGTGGGCCGCGGCGCCGGACAGACGGCGCTCGCCACGCAAAAAAGGTGTGTGTGTGGGGGGGGCTTCAAAGACACAGAGCAGCTCACATCAACGTCCGATGACACACATCAACACCCCCCACCCCCTCCCTCCCCCCCCCCAAGGGACCGCCTGCTCTGTTTTACACACGGGGGGCTGAGCATCTCTGTGTTATGAAACAACAACGCTGTTATAGTTTTATATTATTATGTATTATGTTAAGTATATTCAGGGAGGATTTGGACCTCAGAGATGTGTGGACTACGAGGTCCACCGTTTCCAGACGCAGGGGCGATACCGCAACACGCCATCGAGAAACCTAGCGGCTTGTATTGACGGGAAGGGAAAAAAACAAACGTTCTGGAAGGATGAAGTGTGAGTCAAACAGGTGGAGACGCCTGGATGCTTCATTAAACCATGGCTCTGGGAGTGTGTGTGTGTGTGTACCATAAAGCTACGCTGAGCGAACTGAACAACAACACGGGTCTTCGCCCCTCTTCTCACACCAGTTGACGCGAGGTCAAAGCACCTCTGAAATAACAGCAGCTCACAGTCGAGTATCAGAGCACGTCTGCCATTTTATAACAAAAGACAGGAAGCCCCTCTCCCGTCGGGGGGGGGCAGCTTACAGTACAAAACCACACACAGTTCAACAGCGCGTGGCCGTGGGCTCCAGAGGCTGTCCGTTGACACGCTGCTGGTGGTCGGGTCAAAGGTCACAGCGTCCCACCGTGCTGAAACTGGAAGTCCATGGAACGTCTCGAGACCCCGAGACCCCGGGTTACTGAAACATCGCTGGCGTCCATCGCGACCTCCTCGGTGCTGGAGCGGGTCGGAGGTCACCGGTAGGCAACAACGTCAACAGAATTCCTTTTGTGCATCACAATTACCATAAATACTACTTGGCATGAAAATGAAGTTTGATGGATGATCACAGTCAATACAAAGTCCACAATACGCTACAATTTCATGGTAAAAAAATAAGTAAAATCTGCTGAAATATTTACACGTAACACTGATATAAAATCTGCTGTAAGATTTTATATTATGACACAAAATGTTATATTATACTAATATTAGCATAGTATATATCGTGTATATATATTATAGTAAACTGTACGATGCTTTAGAATATTTTGTCACCTAAAATCACCATATCAAATGTTCCAGTCTCAAACCACAAACGTTCCATCGAAAAGGTACAAAACAGAAGACGAGAACGTAGAACGTAGAACGTAGAACGGGAGGCGGTGGACGTCTGTCTGTCCTGAACGCCCGGTACAGCGAGACAAACGGACGGGAGTGTCAGGACATCCGCAGTCCACGAGAGAGAGACGGCTCACAGGCTGGACAGAGAGACAGACAGACAGAGAGACAGACAGGAGGACGAGAGAGAGCGAGAAAGAGAGAGACAGAAAGAGAGAGAGAGAGAGAGAGAGAGAGAGAGAGAGTCAATACACCAGCTGCCACTTTCCACACAGTTCAAAGAAACCCATTTCCAAATAACTGAAGAAAACCAGAACAGTCTGCGTGAGACCTGGAGGGTCCTGTGAGACCATGAGGGCCCCGTTAGACCATGAGGGCCCCGTGAGACCATGAGGGCCCCGTTAGACCTTGAGGGCCCCATTAGACCGGGCAGGCCCCGTGAGACCATGAGGGCCTCGTTAGACCATGAGGGCCCCGTTAGACCGGGCGGGCCCCGTGAGACCATGAGGGCCCCGTTAGACCGGGAGGGCCCCGTTAGACCATGAGGGCCCCGTGAGACCATGAGGGCCCCGTTAGACCGGGAGGGCCCCGTTAGACCATGAGGGCCCCGTTAGACCATGAGGGCCCCGTGAGACCATGAGGGCCCCGTTAGACCGGGAGGGCCCCGTTAGACCATGAGGGCCCCGTGAGACCATGAGGGCCCCGTTAGACCGGGAGGGCCCCGTTAGACCATGAGGGCCCCGTTAGACCAGGAGGGCCCCGTGAGACCATGAGGGCCCCGTGAGACCAGGAGGGCACCGTTAGACCGGGAGGGCCCCGTGAGACCGGGAGGGCCCCGTGAGACCGGGCGGGCCCCGTGAGACCATGAGGGCCCCGTGAGACCAGGCGGGCCCCGTGAGACCGGGCGGGCCCCGTGAGGGCCCCGTTAGACCAGGAGGGCCCCGTTAGACCAGGAGGGCCCCGTTAGACTGGGAGGGCCCCGTGAGACCGGGCGGGCCCCGTTAGACCAGGAGGGCCCCTGAGGGTCCTCAGGGCTCCGCCGGACCGCCCGGGACCCCGGCCCCGGCGGCGTGGGGGTTCTAAACGCTGGCCATGTCGCCCGATGCCGGGCTCTTCGTCCCGCGGCCGCGTGCCTCCTTCTGTGTTCTCGCCGCCGCGGGGGTCCACGCCACGCAGGGGGGGGGGGGGGGGGGCGCGTGCTGCTGTTCAAATGGGGGCACGGCTCACTTTGACGACACGTGTGTGTGTGTGTGTGTGCGTGTGTGTGTACGTGTGTACATGTGTGTATATGTGTGCGTGTGTGTGTTGGAGCGTACGGAAGACCGCAGTGCATTCGCACGCACGTGTGAACTCGCCATTCCCGGGATATTTATTCCCAAGATGTTTGTATTTATGATTTAATGGAGCGTGCGGGCGCGCGGGGGGGGGGGGGGGGGGGGTGGGGGGGGGGGGGGGGGGCTGCGTTACCGCGGGGACGCCAGCGGCGCGCTCAGCGGGGCGCAAAATCACCCAACGCAAGATTACACCGCGGTTACCAACGCAACAAATCTATAATCAAAAGGCAGACATATTGTGGAGGGAATTCACTCTCCACCACAGCAGCCATTTTGTAGTTCACTGCGTCTCGGTTTCCAGGAAGCACATGGGACGTGACTAACAGGACACAGTACAGTAGGTAACTAAACAGACAATAGGTATCTAAACAGTACAATAGGTAACTAAACAGACAGTAGGTAACTAAACAGTACAGTAGGTAACTAAACAGTACAGTAGGTAACTAAACCGTACAGTAGGTAACTAAACAGACAGTAGGTAACTAAACAGACAATAGGTATCTAAACAGTACAATAGGTAACTAAACAGACAGTAGGTAACTAAACAGTACAGTAGGTAGCTAAACAACACAGTAGGTAACTAAACCGTACAGTAGGTAACTAAACAGTACAGTAGGTAACTAAACCGTACAGTAGGTAACTAAACAGTACAGTAGGTAAATAAACAGTAACGTAGGTAATAAAACAGTATGGTAGGTACTAAAAAGTACGGTAGGTAACTAAACAGACAGTAGGTAGCTAAACAGTACATTAGGTAACTTAACCGTACAGTGTGTAATTAAACAGTACAGTAGGTAACTAAACAGACAGTAGGTAACTAAACCGTACAGTGGGTAACTAAACAGTACAGTAGGTAACTAAACAGTACAGTATGTAACTAAACAGACTGTAGGTAACTAAACAGACAATAGGTAACTAAACCGTACAGTAGGTAACTAAACCGTACAGTGGGTAACTAAACAGTACAGTAGGTAACTAAAAAGTACCGTATGTAACTAAACAGACAGTAGGTAACTAAACAGACAGTATGTAACTTAAAGTGATGGTTCGGAGTAAAATTCACCCTGAGGTAATTTCCACCAATAATCCAGCCAAATACCCCCTCAGATGCATTTTTAGCGACGGTCAATATTGATCAAGTTTAGTTCAAAGTTTAGTTCAAAACTCACATGTGTAAGGAAAAGCTAAGTGAATTCAACACTCCATCGAAATGTATTGACAACTGGAATAATTGAATACTTGAAATTAGATTAGATTAGAGTGTTGAATTCACTAACTTTTTCCTTACACTTGTGAGTTTTGAAGAGGCCTTTTACGAACTTATCCGGAAAGACGGAAGAGACGTCGACGCAGCGGTAGCCTTAGCAACAGTTAGTTGAAGCTATCAGAAAAGTGCTCTTTTAAATAAACTCCTGGTGTACTTGCAAACTTTAAAATGCCTCGTTTTGTGAGTACAGACCATATATGTACTACTACAGAAGTTGGGTAACAATCCATGCATTATTAGTGGGGTAATTTAAGAGATATACACAGTGTACCGGACACTCCTATACTAAGCCATTCGGCTGATACCCCTAAACTTGATAAATATTGACCGTCGCTAAAAATGCATCTGAGGGGGTATTTGGCTGGATTATTGGTGGAAATTACCTCAGGGTGAATTTTACTCCGAACCATCACTTTAACAGACAGTAGGTAACTACCCGGCCTGGGGCTGTGAGGGGCGTGGCCTGGGGGTGGTTTGGGGTGTGGCCTGGAGCGGTGAGGGGCGTGGCCTGGGGGTGGTTTGGGGTGTGGCCTGGAGCGGTGAGGGGCGTGGCCTGGGGCTGTCGCCCCGTTGTTGACTCAGCGAGCCAACATGCTTTCTAGAAATCTGTGTTTCCCAGAACCGGTGAACACACTCATCTGCAGCGCGGTGATGTTGGAGTGAGGAGGCGTCTTTACAGCCAGGTGTGTGCACTTGTTATTATGTTGTGATGTCATTACTGGTGCACGGTGATTACCTTTGTTTTAGACGCTTCTGGGGCAGCGCTCTGGGGAGAGAAACAGAGAGAGAGAGAGAGAGAGAGAGAAACAGAGAGAGAGACAGAGAGAGAGAGAGAGAGAGAGACAGAGAGAGACATATCATCCCAAACTGAGCAAGAATCAACACAGAGACACATCTCTTCCCATTATATAACGTTGCACATATCCCATTAAAAAAATGAAAAAATAAATATATATACAGTATATATAATTTACCATTACATTTGCCACTAATAAAATACATGTCATCTCCTCCATGCAGTGGAGAACACCTCCAGGCAGGAGGTACTGGTGGTTCTGTGGGCCGGTGAAGGGGCGGCCTGCAGACCCGGAGCCTGCAGCCCCCCCCGCCTGGTGTAAAGTCTGGTGTAAAGTCTGGTGTAAAGTCTGGTGTAAAGTCTGGTTTAAAGTCTGGTGTAAAGTCTGGTGTAAAGTCTGGTGTAAAGTCTGGTGTAAAGTCTGGTGTAAAGTCTGGTTTAAAGTCTGGTTTAAAGTCTGGTTTAAAGTCTTGTTTAAAGTCTGGTTTAAAGTCTGGTGTAAAGTCTGGTGTAAAGTCTGGTGTAAAGTCTGGTTTAA
>JAXIVH010000020.1:3835912-3850912 GCA_036785325.1 Urophycis tenuis | reverse complement strand
TGGGTGGAGGCGGGTGGAGGCGGGTGGAGGTTCCTGTGTACAGCAGTTGACTGCTGCCAGAAGGCCAATGTTGCTAATCAGTTACTTGTTAATTAAAACAGAGTTAATGAATGTCAGCCGGAATATGATTGGTTCGGCACTAATGAACCCGGCCGTTCCCATTGGGCGCCCATCAGAGGTGGTCGGGGGCCGATTTCAGGGGGGGCGGGCGGGCGTTATGGACGGCACGCGGCGGCCATTATCCTGGGCACGGCGGGGCCACGCCCCTCCTCTGACAGTGGGGGTGGGGGTGGTGGTGGTCTCTCCCCTGTGTTCAACATTAACCAGCAGCAGCTCACAGAGCTTGTGCCGGTGAACGATGCAGACGCCGGCGTGTCCAGCGCTGTGTGCGTGACGACACGCGGCGAGGCGACGCGGGGCCCCTCCCACACTCCGTTGGCCGGGCGGGGAAACGTGCGGGGCGGTCTGTGAGGAGGTCTGTGAGGAGGTCTGTGGGGAGGTCTGTGAGGAGGTCTGTGGGGAGGTCTGTGAGGAGGTCTGTGAGGAGGTCTGTGAGGAGGTCTGTGGGGAGGTCTGCGGGGAGGTCTGTGGGGAGGTCTGTGAGGAGGTCTGTGAGGAGGTCTGTGGGGAGGTCTGTGGGGAGGTCTGTGGGGAGGTCTGTGGGGAGGTCTGCGGGGCGCTGTCTTCAGACAGACGACTTGAGAGGCGAGACGCCGGCATCTGAGTCTGGCAGGTTCCTCTTCCTCTCATCATCTTCAATCTCCACCAATTTTATTCTCCCCCATTCCCCCCTCCCTCCCCCCTCCCTCCATTATTCACTCTGCACGTTCTTCCCCCGGCCCACGTGGCATCGCCCACTCACCCTCATCATCTCTCTCTCTCTCTCTGTCTCTCTCCCTCTCATCCCCCCACTCCATCTCCATCTACTTTGGTGTCCCCCCCTCCCTCCCCCGCCGCGTTGCCCTCCCCCTGTCGCATTTCTTTCATCTATTTCCTCCTCTGTCTCGCGTCTCCCCGTCTCCCCCATCTGTTATCCGTCCCCCGTCAGCGAGTCCCCCCAACCGTGGGGCGGGGGTCCTGCTGGCTGCCACGGCGATGAGGCGGGGGTCTGGTGGGCGTCGCCCCGGGGAGAGGAAAAAGTAGAATACAAGATGCAGAAACGGGGCTAAAGATGGCGGCTTGGGGGAGGCAAAGCAGTGGGAGGTGGTGGTGGTGATGGTGATAGTGGTGATGGTGATGGTGATGGTGGCGATGGTGGTGGCGATGGTGGTGGTGGTGGGGATGGTGGTGGTGGTGGTGGTGGAGGTGGAGGTGATGGTGATGGTGGTGGTGGTGATGGTGGTGGTGATGGTGGTGGTGGTGATGGTGGTGGTGGTGGTGATGGAGGTGGTGGTGATGGTGATGGTGATGGAGGTGGTGGTGATGGTGATGGTGGTGATGGTGATGGTGGTGGCGATGGTGGTGGCGATGGTGGTGGTGGTGGCGATGGTGGTGGTGGTGGGGATGGTGGTGGTGGCGATGCAGAGGAGGGTACGTTCTTCCTCAGTGTTCTCCACGGGGGGGGGGACTGCAATGGCCTTCATGCTGCGGGGCGCTGGCCCACTTGGACCCACGCTGCACTTCAATGACGTCTGCTCCATTTTCCACGGCCTCCATCTTTAAAACTCCACCTCCTCGGCCCCCGCTCGTCCCCGGGGTCCGGTGACCTCCAAAGTGGGCGTGGCCGGACGGCGTGGGAGGGGCTTCTCATCCAGCCGAGGCCTGCAGAGAGAACCACGGCCTCTTCCATGAGACCTGACCCAACCAGAGACAGCCATGTCAAGGCGCTGAACGGGACGGCAGACGGTTCCACGCCGGGTTCCACGTTGCCAATTGGTGATTCCAGATGGGGGAACCGGGGCGGAATAATACTTAAGGAACCCGGATTTCTGACCCTTGACCCGGTTTCATTATTCTGAAAACACTGGACCAAGTTGGCCCATGGGGGTCCAATGCGTGTGGTTCAGGGTTGCATTAACCTGGATTGTTAGCTCAATGCTAAAGCTCAATGCTCTTCCACTGCAAAGCGTTGTGTTGTTCTGCTGCACCACAGAGCGGAGAAGGTGGAGGGGGTCTGGAAGGAGGTCTCTGCGCCAGCACCGCAGCGCAGGGGTCGGTTCTGTTCCTCCGTCCGCCTCACACACCTCTGATGCTGGCTTTCTGTTTTCCCTCGTCAGGAACACCGATGGTTCCATGTTCGCATTTAATCAGTTCATCGTGGTATCAGAGTTTCATCAAGTCAGCGCGGAAGGCTGAAAGTAGGTTAAAGTAAAAGTAAAGACTTCCAATACGGTGGAGACGACTGTAGCTGGATATCAAGGCGACACAAAGCGATACTCCTACATGAATCACACCATCAACTGGTGGATGAACGCACCAGACCAGTTATTGGTACAAATGATTGCATTAGGGTTCACCAGAGTCTGAGCCCCCTGCCAAGAGGGGATTCCCTCTGGGTACTCAGCCCTCTGGGTACTCAGCCCTCTGGGTACTCAGCCCTCTGGGTACTCAGCCCTCTGGGTACTCAGCCCTCTGGGTACTCAGCCCCCTGGGTACTCAGCCCTCTGGGTACTCAGCCCCCTGGGTACTCAGCCCCCTGGGTACTCAGCCCTCTGGGTACTCAGCCCTCTGGGTACTCACCCCAAAGGTACGTTTTGGACCAAAATGTACGTAGTAAATTTGCCCAGAATAATAATAATAATGAATAATAATGTAGCGACTTGGTTGTTTAGTTTTTTCCGTCCTTTTTGAGACATTTACAAACGTGCCCATTGCTCAACAATCACACAGGAAACACGGCCCTTTGCTAGCTAGCGGTTAGCATCAGGGTTAGTGCCAGGCACCGGGCTGTGTAAAGCTGCCTGCTGCTGCGAGCCCAGTGGCCCTATGCTTGTAATGCACTGGGAGCTCTCCACTGGAAGCTCTCCACTGGAAGCTCTTCACTGGGAGCCCTCCACTGGAAGCTCTCCACTGGGAGCTCTCCACTGGAAGCTTTCCACTGGAAGCTTTCCACTGGAAGCCCTCCACTGGGAGCTCTCCACTGGAAGCCCTCCACTGGGAGCTCTCCACTGGGAGCTCTTCACTGGAAGCTCTTCACTCGAAGCTCTTCACTGGACGCTCTCCACTGGGAGCTCTCCACTGGGAGCCCTCCACTGGGAGCTCTCCACAACACCCGGCCCCATGGTGGGAGCACTGGGAGATTCAGGGCAGTTAGCAGCAGTGGTTCGGGGGGCTGGCGGTCTGAGTGTTGACGGAAAAAAGTGAATCGTAAAAACTACCAAAGAAGACGCAGGGCTGAGAACATGCAAAAGGCGCACACACACACACACACACACACACACACACACACACACACACACACACACACACACACACACACACACACACACACACACACACACACACACACACACACACACACACACACACACACACACACACCCCCCAAAAAGGCAACAGAGGAGGGATAAACAGTCTTTACGTTGCGGCAAAGCAGCTTATGCAACGGGACGGTTTAGGATTGTGATGGTGATGGTGATATATATATATATATATATATATTATAACCCATAACCCACATCATTGTTTTCATCAGAGAAAAGCATACAGTGCAAAGGGAATGGGCTGCAGATAAAAGCAGAAGACCGCCTGAAGTTGGCGTGCAGAGCGCAGTGATGTGCTGTTCAGGAACGTGCTTGGATAGGACAGAGTCAGAATGGCAGACATGCCATTGAGGAGGCTCATCAAAGCATTTCAAAACATTATTTCTGCTGGCTCATATTTGGCCCCAGTTCAACAGCTTAAGAAAAGTTCATTTTGGGGTAAAAATCATGTTTATTGGCTTTTCTTTCTTTGATAAACAAGCTTTGACTGGGACCATGAAGGACAACAGGTTAAAACAAGATGGCGGGCCGTCCTACTCACATGTCCTCGGGGGTCCAATGAAGCAGGACTTTCACCTTTCCAGAACCTTCCTTCCTCCTGGCCAGAACCTGTCCAACGAAACACACCAGACATCACGTTTGAGGAGCCAAAGAACGATGACAACATGAGTTAACGCGTGACTCAGAACATCTGCACCTGCTGTGATGGTGAAGGAGTCACGGGCATCTCGTCCTTCAGCCCATTGGTACTGCGGGCGAACAACATCTGTCATGAGGCTCCGCCCAGTTCAATACGCTACAGATCATCTACAGCTACAACCGACCATCATTCATGTGTTTAAACTGGCATCGCTTTGTTGAAGGCCTGATCAGGTTCCCACTGCTCTTGAAGGAACTTCACTAACGCGGTCCTCAAAGTACTAAAGATTTCCCTCCTCGCTGGGTCTCAGGATCTGTCTCTCCCCAGCCGCCCGTAACAGTGAGGGGCTTCAGAACTCTGACCGAGGCCTGCAGTAGAGGATCAGACACATCAAACCATCGCGGAAGCTTTTCAATAATTCACACTGATTTTCAATATTAATTTGGTACGCATCCCAGACTGCCCTTCTGCTGCCGCTCAGGAACTGTGAGAACAAAGCATCTCGCTCCCGCCCCGCCAGACACGGATCCCCACGCCACGGAGGCGTGCTGACGGAGGCGTGCTGACGGGGGCGTGCTGACGGAGGCGTGCTGACGGAGGAGTGGGGGACGAACATCACAAGACGCGACTCTTCCTCCTCTGTGGGCGTCTCACTCTGTATGCAGAGTCAGACCCCCCGGGGTTCATGACAACAGGAGTCAGAGCACTCTGGTTCATGACAACAGGAGTCAGAGCACTTCATGACAACAGGAGTCAGACCCCCCGGGGTTCATGACAACAGGAGTCAGACCACTTCATGATAACAGGAGTCAAAGCACTTCATGACAACAGGAGTCAGAGCACTTCATGACAACAGGAGTCAGAGCACTTCATGACAACATGAGTCAGACCACTCTGGTTCATGACAACAGGAGTCAGAGCACTCTGGTTCATGACAACAGGAGTCAGAGCACTTCATGACAACATGAGTCAGACCACTCTGGTTCATGACAACAGGAGTCAGAGCACTCTGGTTCATGACAACAGGAGTCAGAGCACTTCATGACAACATGAGTCAGAGCACTCTGGTTCATGACAACATGAGTCAGACCACTCTGGTTCATGACAACAGGAGTCAGAGTGCTCTGGTTCATGACAACAGGAGTCAGAGTGCTCTGGTTCATGACAACAGGAGTCAGAGCACTTCATGACAACAGGAGTCAGACGAGTCAGGGTTCATGACAACAGAGGTCTGTTTGGGTTGACGGCCGGCCGGACAGAGAGTGGGACGCGGCGCTGGTCGGTCCAGCCGTGTCGTGCTCAAGGTAAACATGAATGGAATCCAGCGCTGGTATGGAGGCGGTGGGAGTAGGAAAGTCTAGGAAGAATGAATCAAGGTGGCCAGAAATAGCTGGGGATAAGAACACTTGCGTCAAAGCATGTTTTTTTTATTTTTTTTTTTGTGCAGGGCGGTCGGTCTATTTTTAGGCAGCAGAATGAGTTCACACGTGGAACACTTCTTACGCTGGCGAAGATCTCCAATGATTTGGAGGACCTCTGGGGAGCCACCGAGAGAGTCACGGAAACTGCTTTAAGGACAAGGGAGAGGACTCTCTGCTGGGAGGGAGAGGGGGAGAGAGAGACCTTCTCCCTCCCTCTGATCCTGTTCTTCTCGTCCTCCTTCCCTTTAGTTAAACATGGATTCCTTCTTTATTTAAATCGTCTCATGCTGTGTTGCTCTTTTATGCCCAGCAGGTGAACAATGCCTTAAAAGATCTTTATTCTCCCCCTGGTTCCATCTCTGTGTGTGTGTGCGTGCGTGCGTGCGTGAATGCACAAACACTTGTTAAATTCTCTTTGAACCTTTGCCTCCCTAAGGTTGGAAAGCCTTCCACCTTATAAAAGCATCAAGCAGCTCCTGAGATTTGCTTCTGTCCAGCGGACGTGACGACACCTCTGTGTCCTCCTGGAGAAGACCAGCGGTGACCGTGACGACGCCTCTGTGTCCTCCTGAAGACCAGCGGTGACCGTGACGACGCCTCTGTGTCCTCCTGGAGAAGACCAGCGGTGACCGTGACGATGCCTCTGTGTCCTCCTGAAGAAGACCAGCGGTGACCGTGACGACGCCTCTGTGTCCTCCTGAAGAAGACCAGCGGTGACCGTGACGACGCCTCTGTGTCCTCCTGAAGACCAGCGGTGACCGTGACGACGCCTCTGTGTCCTCCTGAAGAAGAGCATCTGCTCCACAGCCAGCTGCTCCTCAGCGACACGCTGGGCGGACCACCGGGGTGTCGGCTCACACTGCGCCTCTGAAGGGCTTTCACAGCCCTGTGTTGCAGTGGATCAAATAAAAACACTGCATCTCACACTGGCCTTTTCCTCTGAGATGCTGAGTTAAGGCTGAGTTATGCTTAAGTTATGCTTTTGCGTTTACGCAACGCTAGGGGGCTTATGGACCCATCACGTCCTTGCGGACGCAAGGGCCTGACGTGCACCTCCCAAAAATCCTAGACGTGCGTCGAGGCGACGCAACACCAACGCAGCGGCTTTGGCTGTGATTGGTCTGCTAACTACATTCGCTGGAGATGGCTTTTCCGGTTAAACACCGCTACGGTGTGATAAATGCTTCGACTGATTGGCAACAACATATATATATAACTTTTGCCTTCATGTCTGTAAACTTTTTTTTTTACTCGCTAGTAATCCGTATGCAATGACCAGAATGGTCATTCTGGTCCCTCTACCGGTGTGGCATTGAATTGCATTTCGACACGTAAACCCTACGCAGACCATCACGGTCTCATGACTGCGTCCAAGCAACTGTGTGGCCATTGTGTGATCACTACATGATCACTACGCGGAACCATAACCGACGCTTTAAGTTAAGTTAAGGTGTTTTGCGGTGTCGGAATCTTTCAAACCACGCACGGCCTTCACCGTATTCCCACCGTGTCCTCTAGCCCTTCACTAGCTCAGCATCCTCGCTGTGGCCAAAGCAGCTAGATGTCCGTCAGGGTTGGAAGACCTCCCATCTTCAGACCTGCAGCTAAACCTCATCCAGCAGCTCCTTTACTGCCCTGTTAATTAAAGAGGCCTGGGAGGTTGGCCCGAGGCCTGGGCTGCTCGCGGAGGCCGCTTACTGTTCATTAGTCTGGGCTCCTCCTCTTAAAGGGCCGGCGGCGGCGGTGGCGGCGGGGGGGAAGCAGAGAAGCTGCAGCAAAATGGCGGCGGGCCACCGGATGAGGCATGTCTGGGTGATGTAGTTCTATTCCCGTGTGTCGTGACCGTGGGTCGGGCCGAATAAATTAATACAAATATCAAATAAACCCGGGGGGGAGACAGGAAGAGTGACGAGGAGGCGCGGAGGAGCAGGAGGAGCAGGAGGAGCAGAGGGAGTGAACGTGTGACATTACCGCGGCTCCAAAACAAAACAGACGAGCGGAAGCGCGGGCCGCTGGACGCGGCGGCCCGTCTGGGGTCACGGGGTCGCGGGGCGGATGACGCAGGTCCAGCCCGCGCTAACAGAAATATCCCACCATAAACATCTCCGCTGTGCAGCTCCAGTAAGTTAGAGGTCCCTACTGGTCCGCCCACGTGAGCCCCCCCCCCCCCGGCCCCTCCCAAGTCCTCCGCAGCGGTCAGAGAGATGGTGAGGAGATGTCTGATTTTACGACTGACCGGTCAGATCTCTTCTCCGATTCCAGCCCACTGGCCCCTGTTTAACCCCCCCCTCACTGCCCTCCCTCTCTGTGTGTCTCTCTCTACTTCCCTCCTTCTGTGTCTCTCTCTCTCTCTACTTCTCTCCCTCTCCGTGTGTGTCTCTCTCTCCACTTCCCTCCCTCTGTGTGTGTGTGTGTCTCTCTCTCCCTCTCTCTCTCTCACCTCACTCAACCTCTTCCCATGCTTTATCTTCGTCTGATCTTGCAACACCCCTTTTTTAAATTCCTGGCCCGTGTTGTGCAGTCTGGTCTCCAGAGGCGGGGTCAGAATCAGCCTCACATCAGCAGCATCACACCGCGGGGCCAGCAGCTCGCCACGCTGCGGGGCTGTGGGGCCGCGTGGCTGTGGGGCCGCGGGGCTGTGGAGCCGCGGGGCTGTGGGGCTGCGGGGCTCCTCTTGAGTGAGACCATCAAACCCAACATGACTAACCCCAACAAGGGGGACTGCTTCATTTACTAATTAGTGACTGGTTATTCGTTAGTGAGTGGTTAGTCGTGATTTGGGTGTGTGTTCACATGCGTGTCTCGTCTGTTACTTCCACGAAGGGAAAAGCTTAACCTTTAGTTTCTGCGTGTATGTCTTCATGCGTAGGAGAGCTGCTTCCTTTACACAAATACATCAACAGAAGGTCTCCGTGCTCTTTGTTTTGGAGGGGGAAGAAAATATTAAAATACAAGTTATTCCCCCTGCGCCAACAAATCTACCACGAACAGCGAGACCCAAAGGCCATTACCCGAGGACATGTCAGCCGTGATGGGACATTGATTAAGAGGTGTGTGTGTGTGTGTGTGTGTGTGTCAAAAAGGGAGATAACTACAGATAAGGGAGGAGCAAGGAAGAGGAATACATGTGGAAGTTTTACTGCAGATGGAGACTTTTGTGAAAAAAAAAGGAATACAAAACTCATCATGCAAAGGCCCCACAGTGCCCCCTAGTGGAGTAAAGCCTTTACAACGAGTGAAAACCATTTGTAATGTAAAAGTTTGTTAATTGAACGTATTATTTATCAAGCAATCATTCACATGCAGAGCACATTGAGTGTGTGTGTGTGTGTGTGTGTGTGTGTGTGTGTGTGTGTGTGTGTGTGTGTGCGTGTGTGTGTGTGTCATGTGTGCGTGTGTCGTGTGTCATGTAATATGCAGGCAGTAAGCAGCACACAAGCTTTGATTCGTGACGGGGGTGCACTTTAAAACTCATTCATAATACACGACACAGCGAGGGACCACAGAAAAGGAAAACACTACCATTGTGTTTCCTGTGAGCGTCAGTTCAGAGAACAACACCATCAGGCCTGAGGCTGATTCACCAGGTTCACACCAAGTGCATTCAGAAAAGCGCAGTTGACAGACTGTTCTGTGAAAGAGTCGGCCTCCAGCGCCCCCCGCTGGCGAAACGCCGGCATGACAAAAATAGAACCACTCAGTGAGCACAAGAGGGCGTTCAGGAGAAGCAGCATTGATCCACACGTCCAGCGCGGAGCGGGGGAGTTTACTACGGCATCGATCTGCCTTCAACTCTGCTGTCACTTTGTCAGCACAGCCTTCCAACTCAATGGAGTTCTACCTGCACTCCTCATTTCCTCCACGCTATCCCTGGACTTACTGTGGCTGCTTTGGCCTTTCTGTATTGACAAGCACTACTGTTGTCTTTTACAGTCTCTAGAGGACAGTCTGTAGAGGACAGTCTGTCGATGACAGCCTCTAGAGGACATTCTGGAGAGGACAGTCTGGAGGTGACAGTCTGTAGATGACAGTCTGGAGGTGACAGTCTGTCGATGACGGTCTGTCGATGACAGCCTGTTGATGACAGTCTTTAGAGGACAGTCTGTAGAAGACAGTCTGTAGAGGACAGTCTGTAGAGGACAGTCTGGAGATGACACTCGTGTTGTCAGGACAACGTCCACATGCATGAGGAGGACCTGATGTCATACTGCACATCTGGAAAACCTCTGAACCCTCAAATCCACATGACTCTCCGATAACACCAAAAACCATCTGCAATCTGAGTCTATTCACTGATATGAATGAATGAATGAATGAATGAATGAATGAATGAATGAATGAATGAAGCAGCTATCTTTAAGCCACAGCAGCAGCAGACTCACGGTGCTGTGGAAGACCACGCTGTGGCCGTTGCCCACGCTCTCGATGTGGGTGGAGAGGTTCAGACAGATGGCCCGGTGGCGGATGGCGTCCATCGTCTGGGCGTCAAAGAAGTCATGTGGCCGAGCTGGAGGGACAGACAGACAGAGAGACAGAGGGATGGACGGACAGAGGGACAGACAGACAGAGGGACAGACAGAGACAGAGGGACGGACAGAGGGACAGACAGACGGAGAGACAGAAAGAGAGAGAGACAGACAGAGTTACATTTAGCAGACGCTTTTTCCAAAGTGACTTACAATAAGTATATTTCAAGTACATTTGTCAGAAGAACAAGTTTCAAGCATTTCATCTCTGGCCTAGGATGCTGAAGTGCCAAGTGCCAAGTTGTGCCAAGATAGTGCCAAGATACAAAGAGCAATAATAATGTGCCAAGATATACAACATACAAGTGCATGAGGGGAGGGGTTTTTTGGTAGGTAGAGGATGGATGTTATGCAGGGTTTAGGTGAACTCTGAACAAGTGAGTCTTGAGTCTCTTCTGGAGACTCAAGACCGCCCCCCCACATACATTTTAAAAACACAGACGAGTGTATGAACACTAAAGAACCACGGGCACATTTCCCCCTCGCAGTCTGTTGGGTCTGAAGCCCCTCGATGGACTCTGAGCTGAATGTAAAACATTGTGGTGTGACGTGGTGAGACGTGGTGAGACGTGGTGTGGTGTGAAGTGGTGAGACGTGGTGAGACGTGGTGAGACTTGTTGTGACGTGGTGAGACGTGGTGAGACGTGGTGTGGTCTGGTGAGACGTGGTGAGACGTGGTGAGATGTGTTGTGACATGGTGAGACGTGGTGAGACGTGGTGTGGTCTGGTGAGACGTGGTGAGACGTGGTGAGACATGGTGAGATGTGTTGTGACATGGTGAGACGTGGTGAGACGTGGTGTGGTCTGGTGAGACGTGGTGAGACGTGGTGAGATGTGTTGTGACATGGTGAGACGTGGTGAGACGTGGTGAGACGTGGTGTGGTCTGGTGAGACGTGGTGAGATGTGTTGTGACATGGTGAGACGTGGTGAGACGTGGTGTGGTCTGGTGAGACGTGGTGAGACGTGGTGAGACGTGGTGAGATGTGTTGTGACATGGTGAGACGTGGTGAGACGTGGTGTGGTCTGGTGAGACGTGGTGAGACGTGGTGAGACATGGTGAGATGTGTTGTGACATGGTGAGACGTGGTGAGACGTGGTGTGGTCTGGTGAGACGTGGTGAGACGTGGTGAGATGTGTTGTGACATGGTGAGACGTGGTGAGACGTGGTGAGACGTGGTGAGACGTGGTGTGGTCTGGTGAGACGTGGTGAGATGTGTTGTGACATGGTGAGACGTGGTGAGACGTGGTGTGGTCTGGTGAGACGTGGTGAGACGTGGTGAGACGTGGTGAGATGTGTTGTGACATGGTGAGACGTGGTGAGACATGGTGTGGTCTGGTGAGACGTGGTGAGACGTGGTGAGATGTGTTGTGACATGGTGAAACGTGGTGAGACGTGGTGTGGTCTGGTGAGACGTGGTGTGGTCTGGTGAGACGTGGTGAGACGTGGTGAGACGTGGTGAGACGTGGTGTGGTCTGGTGAGACGTGGTGTGGTCTGGTGAGACGTGGTGTGGTGAGACAAAGCAGACGGACAGCGAGCCAGACACCAGACATCCGCGCCGTTAAAGAGTCCAAGCCCCCGGTCACCGCGCTGCTATTGGTCGACGTGCCGTGTGAGCGGTGACATCAGTCTGTAAGCTGTAAACACTCTGCATCTGTAGAACACGATCACTCACTCTCTGTGTATTCCAAGACAAACGGCTAAGAAGCAAGAATCGCTCAGATGCTAAAGTCTGTCGTCAGTCAGGGGTCCGGGGGGGGGGGGGGGGGGGGGACGGTGACGGTGACACAGTGAACCCCTGTGACGGTGACACAGTGAACCCCTGCGACGGTGACAGAGTGAACCCCTCTGATGGTGACACAGTGAACCCCTGTGACGGTGACACAGTGAACCCCTGTGACGGTGACACAGTGAACCCCTCTGATGGTGACAGAGTGAACCCTGCGACGGTGACACAGTGAACCCCTCTGATGGTGACAGAGTGAACCCCTGTGACGGTGACATAGTGAACCCCTGTGACGGTGACACAGTGAACCCCTCTGACGGTGACACAGTGAACCCTGCGACGGTGACACAGTGAACCCCTCTGACGGTGACACAGTGAACCCTGAGACGTTGACACAGTGAACGTACGTAGCGAACGCCGGCGTTTGTTCTTCAGCTTCTTCCTCCGGTTCAGGCCGGCCTTGGAGGGCGACTCCTCCTTCAGCCGCGCCTGGCTGGCCAGCCGAGCAGCGCTCTGCTGGCTGAAGTGGCTGGGGACGTGACGGGCCAGGCCGCCCTGGGACGAGAAGCTGGCCGTGCAGCCGCCCACCACGCACTGCAGGAGACCATAGGAGACACAGGAGACACAGGACAGGAGACACAGGACAGGAGACGATAGGACAGGAGACCACAGGACAGGAGACACAGGACAGGAGACGATAGGACAGGAGACACAGGACAGGAGACCACAGGACAGGAGACGATAGGACAGGAGACACAGGACAGGAGACCACAGGACAGGAGACCACAGGAGACACAGGACAGGAGACCACAGGAGACACAGGACAGGAGACGATAGGACAGGAGACACAGGAGACACAGGACAGGAGATACAGGACAGGAGACCACAGGACAGGAGACACAGGACAGGAGACCATAGGACAGGAGACCACAGGAGACGATAGGACAGGAGACCACAGGACAGGAGACACAGGACAGGAGACCACAGGACAGGAGATACAGGACAGGAGACACAGGACAGGAGACGATAGGACAGGAGACCATAGGACAGGAGACCACAGGAGACGATAGGACAGGAGACCACAGGACAGGAGACACAGGACAGGAGACCACAGGACAGGAGACACAGGACAGGAGACACAGGACAGGAGACCACAGGACAGGAGGGGGGAAGGAAGGAGGAAGAAAGTATCTCCAATACATTACACAATACACGACCATATGCACCATTTTTCCATCCCCTTAATAATAATCTTTATTATTTTATTATATATATATAAACGGGTGGTTTTATACTAATAATACCATATAAATAGTGGCATGTATTTTGAGTACATTTATTTTGTATTCTCTTGCGACGTCGTACTTTGATAATGCCTTCCTATATTGAAACGTTGTTTTGTTGTCGTGACCACAATTCCCTTCAGGGAAGGACGCTGTGTGCTTTGTTGATTTGACCTTTGACCTACTGATAATGTTGCCACCAGGGTGCCTGTCCTGGTCATGTAGACGAGATATCCGTATGTCATAGCTTCACAACTAACTAGCTGACCAAACTGTAACATGTTATAGGCTCCAAGCCCTTCAGCAGTGTGATGTGAATACATTGATAAATGACCCGTGACTGAGCCCATCAGCAGCTGTTGGACAGTGGCTGATGTGTGGTGTGTGTGGTGAACAGATGTGCAGCCTGCTGCTGGGTGGCAGCAGGTCAGGGTGCATGACGCTACCTTGAACGGCTTGTCCCCGCTGTGGGTGAGCATGTGTCTGTGCAGCCAGCTCTGACTGGTGGAGGGCGTGTTGTACACTTTACAGCCCTTCCAGAGACACACAAAGACCTGAGGAGCACGCACGCACACACGCACACACAGACACACACACACACACACACACAGAATGAACAGTTATGTTTACCATCAACTATGGGGTAAAATACAATAAAGTCAATAAAATCTGAATATATAAATGATAATAATAATAATAATAATAATAATAATATCATCACTAGACTCTATTGGCTCACCCCTCCTCGCTGTCCGTCCACATGAAGACATCGGATATGTTCGGCCAGGTCCGGGCTAGAGTTGAAGCATTCCACGCACAGGTCCCAGCAGCACGGATAGGCCGTCTTGGCCACAGTTGAACTGCTGGCGCAGCCCTGGCCGTTCATCATAGCGGGGGTGGAGCGGCCGCTGGACACCGTGCTCTCCATTTCCATCAAGGTGCTGCTGATACTGAGCAACAGACCGGGGATAGCGGGGCCAGACGAGGGAGTGGGAGGAGGAGATGTTATTATTTCAGACATAAGTGAGGTCAGGATTGTGCCGGCGTCCTGGGTCCGAGCCAGGGTGCCAGTTTTTGAGGGACAGGTGCAAATGTTCCTGCCCACATTCACACAGCAATGCGTGACAGAACGGAATCCGTAACCGATTCTCCACGCATGCCGATTGTTATACTCATGGCAAATCCTGTCCATTCATGCACCCAAATGTCATTTTTATCATTTTAAAACAGTTTAAATGTGAACTATCTCGTAAATGCAATATAATATCCATAAATGTGAAGTGTTGCCTTATTAAAAAACAACAACAACCAACCAACCTGTCTTCAGAATCCATTCGGCTCAAGGGCTCGCCGTCCGAGGATGACATTTCCAAGCTCGTCCGCCTCTTGTCACTCAAATCACCTCCTCCTCCTCCTCCTCCTCCTCCTCCTCCTGCACCGCTGTTCTTTTCGGAATCCTCACACCCCACTTTCATCTTCTCGCTGTCCATTTCTGGAGATCGGCTCTCCTCTCTTTGCTCCTCCTTGATGGGCTTCACCGTTCGGCTGTCGCACGAGGAGCCCTCGCAATCCCTCGGGGTCTCCACATCCTCGGCGGTCTCACCATCGTTCACGGCTGCAGCATCTGTCGGCGCATGGGCTTCGGCCTCTAGTGCTGCAGCGGGTTTCTCGCCAGTTTCTGCGTCCGCGTCTTCCATTTTAGGTTCAACGCTGTCACCCGGTGGCTCTGCTTTCCATTCCGGGTCCGTGTGAGCGTCTCCTCCCCGACCCTCTGCTCCGGGCTCTCCGGTCGTCTCATCCTCCTGCTCACTCGGACCGTGGGTCTCTTCCGGAGCGGTAGTAGCCATTTCAGAAGGACAACTTACACACCCTTCGCTGGTTTTGCTATTAAAATTCCGACTACAACAGCAACTGCGCAGCCTCAGTCGTAGTACGGGGGGCGTGACTGAACCCCGCCCACGGCTTTCTGATTGGACGGGAGC
>JAXIVH010000020.1:3822635-3833212 GCA_036785325.1 Urophycis tenuis | reverse complement strand
GGGTTGGGAGTCTGGGAGGGTTGGGAGTCTGGGAGGGTTGGGAGTCTGGGAGAGTTGGGAGTCTGGGAGGGTTGGGAGTCTGGGAGGGTTGGGAGTCTGGGAGAGTTGGGAGTCTGGGAGGGTTGGGAGTCTGGGAGAGTTGGGAGTCTGGGAGAGTTGGGAGTCTGGGAGGGTTGGGAGTCTGGGAGGGTTGGGAGTCTGGGAGGGTTGGGAGTCTGGGAGAGTTGGGAGTCTGGGAGGGTTGGGAGTCTGGAGGGTTGGGAGTCTGGGAGAGTTGGGAGTCTGGGAGAGTTGGGAGTCTGGGAGGGTTGGGAGTCTGGGAGGGTTGGGAGTCTGGGAGGGTTGGGAGTCTGGGAGGGTTGGGAGTCTGGGAGAGTTGGGAGTCTGGGAGGGTTGGGAGTCTGGGAGGGTTGGGAGTCTGGGAGAGTTGGGAGTCTGGGAGGGTTGGGAGTCTGGGAGGGTTGGGAGTCTGGGAGAGTTGGGAGTCTGGGAGGGTTTGGAGTCTGGGAGGGTTGGGCGCTTGGGGAGTCAGTGACTTTGGGAGTCAGCCTGGAGGATGACAGGCCAGGCACAGGAACGCTCCTTCTCAGGGTTTTATTTTATGGTTGTATTGTTTTGCTTTGTCACATTTCTGTTCTGTTCTTTTACAAACCCTGGCTGTATCCGTTCCTATCCTATGGCTCCCTGAGTTACACTGTCGGTGCAGTTCCTGTAAAGAACAAGAGGTTGTTTCAGATTTGTGTTTGGTAGATACAAAGGTTATATCCAGCCTATTCTCTGTAGATACGGCTTAAGTAATTACATTAAGAGTCCAAAATACATGCCCAGTATTCTACAATTCTACAATTCCACTTTTTTTTTATTATTATTTTTTAATCGTATATAAAATCTAAAATATTGCAACATCCAATCAAAAGGTTTGTAGCAGACTGCTATATGCTCTGGGGATCTGTCTTCTGGAGTATCCGGACAGAGCAGATTACTGTGAGCGATGATGTGGACGCTTCCTCTGTACACCAGCGGCCAGGCCATCAGATAGCCTGTCTGTTGATGAGGTCAACAGAAAGCTCCGGATTCACAGAGTGATTCTGGGGAATCGATCCACCAAACGGCAGCGTGCACCTGGGCCCGATCTCCTCCCAGGCCTTGTTTCACGTGCCAGAGTTCTGCAGCACGCAGAATTTCTGTCTTCCGTAGTAAAAGAACAAAAGTTCTGTCTGTCGTTTCTCTGCCAGTTGGGGCTAAATGGATTCAGTGTTTGGAGTCAAAGAGCTTTGTTCTCAAATGAGTGTAATGTGTGGGTACAAGCGTGTGTGTGTGTGTGTGTGTGTGTGTATGTGTGTGTGTGTGTGTGTGTTTTGTGTGTGTTTTTTTTGCCAGTGTTTTCTTTGTCTGCGTCTGATCTTTGATCAGCTGTAACTGGTTTTCTTCACACTGTCTCCTTTGTGTGCACGAGTGTATGTGTGTGTTTGTGTGTGTGTGCGTGTGTGTGTGTGCGTGCGGGTCTGTGTGTGTGTTCACCAGTATGCGTGTCTGTCTGTGTGAGTTTGCGTGTGTGTGTGTTTTTGTGTGTCTGTGTGTGCGTGTATGTGTGTGTGTGCGTGTGTGTGTATGTGTATGTGTGCGTGTATGTGTATGTGTGTGCGTGGGTGTGTGTGTGCGTGTGTGTGTGTGACTGTGTGTGTGCGTGTGAATGTGTGTGTGCATGTGTGTGTGTGTGTGTGTGTGACTGTGTGTGTGCGTGTGAATGTGTGTGTGCATGTGTCTGTGTGTGCGTGTATGTGTGTGACAGTGTGTGTGTGTGTGTGTGTGTGTGCGTGCGTGTGTGTGTGTGTGTGTGTGTGTGTGTGTGTGTGTGTGTGTGTGTGTGCGTGTATGTGTGTGACAGTGTGTGTGTGTGTGTGTGTGTGTGTGTGTGTGTGCGTGCATACGTGTCCACGTCCTGTAAACGTAAGTGTTTGGAGACGCTGGATGAAGTGTTGATTTAAAGCAGTCCAGCTGTTCGGGGGCTGCCACCCCCCCCTCCCTTCCCCTAATAAGTCTCCAGATTAGAGCAGAGACGTGTGTTTACATCTCGCTGCACGTCAACGGGGGAGCGGGCGGATGGGAGGACAGGAGGTGGCGATGGAGGAAGAAGGATGGGTGACCGGACAGGAGAACAGAGAGAGAGAGAGAGAGAGAGAGCAGGACAGTCCTCTGTGCAGTGATTTCCCCTGCATTCACCACCACCACCACCTCCACCACCACCACCTCCACCTCCACCACCACCTCCACCTCCACCACCACCACCTCCACCTCCTCCACCACCACCACCACCACCACCTCCACCACCACCACCTCCACCTCCTCCACCACCACCTCCACCACCACCTCCTCCACCACCACCTCCACCACCACCACCACCACCACCTCCACCACCACCACCACCACCACCTCCACCCCCCCCCCACCTCACCATCCCATGTGTGCCTTTCTCGTGTTTTTTACGCAAGCGCCGAATGGAAGCATTCTGAGGTCCGACGGGAAAGACAAAACCCACACAGTGTAAGGTCCTGGGCGTGGGGTCCTGGGCGTGGGGGAGGCGTTGTGTTGACGCCCGGGGTCAACCTGCTGCTGCCGTCGCCAAGGTAAACACAATCCTTCTCCACGGCAGCCGGGGGCCACTTCATGGGACGTTGGGTTGCAGAAATCTGATAACATTGTTGTTGTTTTTCCCCCCATGGGGGCGAGAGGGGAAACTCTCCTGCGCCTGTGAGAGTCTCAGCACGTGGAGGTCACAGGTCACAGGTCACCTGACTCAGCTACCGCGACGCATCTTCAGCCCCATCTCCACCCAGCCTTCCACCACACCGCCACCTCCACCTCCACCCCACCTCCACCCATCCCTCCACCCCACCCCTCCAACCCACCTCCACCTCGACCCCACCCCTCCACCCCACCTCCACCTCCACCTCCACCCCACCTCCACCTCCACCCCACATCCACCTCCGCCTCCACCCAACCCCTCCACCCACCTCCACCCCACCCCTCCACCTCCACCCATCTCCACCCACCCCTCCACCCCACCTCCACCTCCTCCTCCATCCCACCCCGGGGGATGGAGGAGGACTGTCTCTGAGGAGTCAGTGAGGAAAACAATGCGTGCAGCGCTATTGGCCATCAATTCTGTTGTTCGGGGGCGGGGGGGGGGGTCAAGGGTCAAAGGTGAATCCACTAGCTTACGGGCATTGCTAATGAGCAGCTTCACTTAGCATCGGTCACTTTGGGCTGTTGTAACTATGTTTTTCATCTTAATGTTTTTACGTCGCCTGTCCAAATGTTTAAACGTTTCGGTGAAATACAGTCGTACACGTACAATTTGTCTGCTGCTGCTGGAGCCTTGTTAGCCCGCCATGTTTCACTCATCTTCAGCCGCAGAGAGCCTTATAAGGCCTAGAATAACGCCCGTGGCTCTCAGCTGGGTCTATTTGCACAGGTGTGTGTGTGTGTGTGTGTGTGTGAAAGGATGTAGCATGGTAGCTTTTATATGTGTGACCAGTGGCGAAGCTGTGTCAAGGCTCAGGTAAAGACAGTCGTTGGTTCTCATTGTGATCAGAGTATCCTGTTGGCTGTTGATTTTGAGGTATTATTCGTTTGCTTGTCCAGTGCACTTTTGGTCGTTGCACATTAGCTTTTATTGTGTTCATTCCAACATTGTGTTCACAAAGCGAGGAAGACCTTCAGAATGACACAACTTGGCCTTTTTGGGAGATTTTGCTGTGATATTGATTCAGTGAAGCGTCCAGTCCGGAGATGGCGACGCTGCAGCTGCAGACAATAGATTTGCAGGATGCCCCAAAAAGACTTCAAGCCGGGGCTGCTTTTGTGTCTGTGTTAAACTTGCCGTGCTAGAAAACACACAACATCTGGAAGCAGAGTCCCACCGCGTCTCAGCTGTACCCGCCTTTACACCTGACAGAGACAGGAGGGATGCACCAATGAAACACACAGGCGTCTGTCCTGTGTCACAACTACTGAACCCTTTCCTTAGATTTGTTTCCTTTATCTTACTTTACTCTGTGTCTCCCCCATGTAAAGTGCCTCGGCTCCTGATGAAATGCTCTATAAAAAAGGAATGTAGTTGGTTTGAGTATTCTTGTTATCGTGACGTTAAAGGGACCGTCTGCCCCCAGTCTTCAGGGACCACGGTGAACGTGGACATCGCGGTGATGGGCGAGGCCCACGGCCTCATCACAGACCTGCTGGCGGACCCCTCGCTGCCCCCCAACACCTGCACCTCGCTGAGGGCCGTCAGCAACCTGCTGAGCACCCAGCTCACCTTCCAGCCACTGCACCGGCCGCGCAACGCCCCCTCGCTGGCCCTGGGCGAGGCCTACACCTGCTCCGACTCGGAGGAGGGGCCCGAGAAGGGGGAGAAGACCTCCATCCACAAGGTAAGGGGGCGGGGCTTCACGCTGGCCTCTGGAGGCTGATGGCTGACGGGCTGAAGCTCAGGCCAAAGGGGGCGTTTCTTTTTAATCACTTTTCTTCCTGTCATATTTTTTGGACCAATCGTGTCGCTGGAGGCGGGGCTCTGCCTGTAATTGGCGACCAAAACAACTCAGTAGTAAAGTCAGTAGTACATTGTTAGTATAGGAGTGGTTAACTTGTAGTACATTGTTATTAAAGGAGTGGTTAACTGGGTAGTACATTGTTAGTAAAGGAGTGGTTAACTGGGTAGTACATTGTTAGTAAAGGAGTGGTTAACTTGTAGTACATTGTTATTAAAGGAGTGGTTAACTGGGTAGTACATTGTTAGTAAAGGAGTGGTTAACTGGGTAGTACATTGTTAGTAAAGGAGTGGTTAACTGGGTAGTACATTGTTAGTAAAGGAGTGGTTAACTTGTAGTACATTGTTAGTAAAGGAGTGGTTAACTTGTAGTACATTGTTAGTAAAGGAGTGGTTAACTTGTATTACATTGTTGGAAACGGAGTGGTTAACTTGGTAGTACATTGTTAGTAAAGGAGTGGTTAACTGGGTAGTACATTGTTAGTAAAGGAGTGGTTAACTTGTAGTACATTGTTAGTGAAGGAGTAGTTAAGTTGGTAGTACATTGTTAGTAAACGAGTGGTTAACTGGGTAGTACATTGTTAGTAAAGGAGTGGTTAACTTGGTAGTACATTGTTAGTAAAGGAGTAGTTAACTTGGTAGTACATTGTTAGTAAACGAGTGGTTAACTGGGTAGTACATTGTTAGTAAAGGAGTGGTTAACTGGATAGTACATTGTTAGTAAAGGAGTGGTTAACTGGGTAGTACATTGTTAGTAAAGGAGTGGTTTCATATAAATGTGGCATATGAATCATAGTGTTATGTGCTCTGCAGTGAGTTATTGTGTACATTAGGGTGGCAGGGTCCAGTATCCTAGCAGATATCTGCCGCATGGTGGATAAGATTCACATACACAGCATATGGAGATGGAGGAGAACAAAATGGCGCACATGGTCACTGTGACATGGAGTACCCAGCAGATGAGAAGAATGGCAGTGGAAAGTGGAAGCCTGCGGAGGCTTGTGGAAAAGAAGGGACACTGAGGGCCTTTGAGAGAGGCCTGTTGCGTCTCACGTACTTTTCTTTCTGCCGGTATGAAAACACGCTGATGGGACCACCGGTCACCGTGACAACCCCGGGATCAACGCCTGCCCCCGGAGCCTTTAGGATGGCCTCTAGGATGAACTCATGAAAGGAGTGATACATGTGTACTTTGTTTTTGAGCGGCATGGCACCATGACCCATTAAGCTCAAATGATTTATATAACAGGCGGGCGTCCACACACATGTTCATCTCCTAGCCCATGTTTTGGCTAATGAGTGCTTCCTGCTCTCAGGGCTCTGAGCGTGGAATGGAGGGCAGTATTTTCATAGTCTCATAGAGCAGAGAAAATAGAGCCAGTCTGAAAGCTCTGCTCTCCTTTTCACTGCCACAGCTGTGTCAACATGACGGATATACAGCCAGTGTGTGTGTGTGTGTGTGTGTGTGTGTGTGTGTTTGTGTCTCTGTGTGTCTGTGTGTGTGTGTGTCTGTGTATTCTGCAGGGCACTTGCACAGGTGTTTGTACGTATGTACGGGCATGTGTGTGTGTGCATGAGTGTGTGTGTGTGTGTGTGTGTGTGTGTGTGAGGGTGTTGGTAAGATGTGAGAAGCTACAGGTGAGGGCAGTGTGAAGGTGATCACATCTATAATGTGAAGGTGATCACATCTATAATGTGAAGGTGATCATTTCTATAATGTGAAGGTGATCATTTCTAAAATGTGAAGGTGATCACATCTATAATGTGAAGGTGATCACATCTATCAGAGGCTCATGCAGAGATGCCTGTGACAGGCTGTGTTTCTGTGTGTGTACACTTACATTTAACACACGTTGTCCGAGGGGGCGTGGCCTCCTGTGGGTCAGCTTGACCGCAGCCGTTCCCTAGAGGAGGAGGTGCATCTGAGAGACCAGCGAGACGCTGGTCCAGGAGGCAAAGCTAGCGGTGCTGCAATCCTGCAGCCAATCAGAAGACGGAGGAGGTGGCTTCACTTCAGCCCTCAGGACCAGACTCTGCCCCTCCACCAGAACTAGCCAAGATGCTATACTCGTGGTTGAGCTAGAAATGCATCAACAAACCATCAAAGTCCACTGTTTCATCCCCACAGCAGAACAGTGTTCCTGTTTTCCCGGTGTGTGGAGGTACTGACGGACAGGTGGAGCGAGCCAGTAACTTTGCAGTAACCGCCAGCCTGTGGATGTAGGCCTGCTTATATCAGCATGTTACCTCAGTTACCTCAGATCAAAAGATAACCACTGTTATGACAGTCTGCAGCACACTTGAAGCACACTTTTTATTCACTGAAGCAAATTCAAGTTCAAGACTAACTTCATATATCAAAGCTAATCATCTGATGTGTGTGCGTGTGTTGGTCTCATTCCAGATCTGCTTTGAGCTTGGCCTGGTTTTGCCATTCTGCCATGTGAGCATATGGCTGGTTATGCATTGTGTGGGTGGGTGTATGTGTGTGTGTTTGTGCACACATCTTTTGTGTGTGTGTGTATCTGTGTATTTCTCTGTTTACGTGTGTGTGTGTGTGTGTGTGTGTGTGTGTGTGTGTGTCTGTGGTGCACACACACACACATGTTTTGTTTGTATGTGTGTTTTATGTGCATGTGTATGTGCATTTTGTTTGTGTGTGTGTCTGTGTCTGTGCGTAGGTGTTCGCATGTGTGTGTGTGTGTGTGTGTGTGTTGAAGTGAGTCTGTCTGTAGCTCTGGTGAACGTACTCAACACCTCTGGGACCCAGGAGTAGTCTGCACTGGGTCACTTTGTAGATGGCACACATACAGAGAGAGAGACAGAGAGAGAGAGAGAGAGAGAGAGAGAGAGAGAGAGAGAGAGAGAGAGAGAGAGAGAGAGAGAGAGAGAGAGAGGGAGGTAGAGAGACACAGACAGAGAGAGAGAGAGAGAGAGAGAGAGAGAGAGAGAGGGAGGTAGAGAGACACAGACAGAGAGAGAGAGAGAGAGAGAGAGAGAGAGAGAGAGAGAGGGAGGTAGAGAGACACAGACAGAGAGAGAGAGCCTGCAAAGCTACCGCGTGCCACTAAACAGATGGGCCTGGCAGAGAGACACAGGCCATTGGAAAGAGAGGTAGAGAGAGAGAGAGAGAGAGAGAGAGGCAGACACAGAGAGACAAGAGGGGGCGAATGTTTCCGAGGTGACACGGCCCTGGTGGGAGTGGGACAGGGAAGCATGTAAGTGTTAGCAGCAGCTGCCCCTGTTTCCCCCAGAGGAATCGTACCCTCAACTCCCTTCTCTCTTGTCCCTATGAGGAGTAATGGAAGGAGATGATGATGATGATGATGATGATGACGGTTGGTCTGGGGGATATACTAACATCTTACGAAACGTCTTCATCTTGATAAACATTGACTTTGTCCTACAAAGGTGGTGGTTGGGGGTAACACACAGAGGGTGGTGGTTGGGGGTAACACAGAGGGTGGTGGTTGGGGGTAACACAGAGGGTGGTGGTTGAGGGTAACACAGAGGGTGGTGGTTGAGGGTAACACAGAGGGTGGTGGTTGGGGGTAACACAGAGGGTGGTGGTTGAGGGTAACACAGAGGGTGGTGGTTGGGGGTAACACAGAGGGTGGTGGTTAAGGGTAACACAGAGGGTGGTGGTTGGGGGTAACACAGAGGGTGGTGGTGGAGGGTAACACAGAGGGTGGTGGTTGAGGGTAACACAGAGGGTGGTGGTTGGGGGTAACACAGAGGGTGGTGGTTGAGGGTAACACACAGAGGGTGGTGGTTGAGGGTAACACAGAGGGTGGTGGTTGGGGGTAACACAGAGGGTGGTGGTTGGGGGTAACACAGGGTGGTGGTTGGGGGTAACACAGAGGGTGGTGGTTAAGGGTAACACAGAGGGTGGTGGTTAAGGGTAACACAGAGGGTGGTGGTTGAGGGTAATACAGAGGGTGGTGGTGGAGGGTAACACAGAGGGTGGTGGTTGAGGGTAACACACAGAGGGTGGTGGTTGGGGGTAACACAGAGGGTGGTGGTTGGGGGTAACACAGAGGGTGGTGGTTGGGGGTAACACACAGAGGGTGGTGGTTGGGGTAACACACACAGGGTGGTGGTTGGGGGTAACACACAGAGGGTGGTGGTTGAGGGTAACACAGAGGGTGGTGGTTGAGGGTAACACAGAGGGTGGTGGTTGGGGGTAACACAGAGGGTGGTGGTTGGGGGTAACACAGAGGGTGGTGGTTGAGGGTAACACAGAGGGTGGTGGTTGGGGGTAACACAGAGGGTGGTGGTGGAGGGTAACACAGAGGGTGGTGGTTGGGGGTAACACAGAGGGTGGTGGTGGAGGGTAACACAGAGGGTGGTGGTGGAGGGTAACACAGAGGGTGGTGGTTGGGGGTAACACAGAGGGTGGTGGTTGGGGGTAACACACAGGGTGGTGGAGCGCCCTGGAGCAGAGGTGGAGGTTCTGCCCTGAGTTTGACATGTGTCTTCCTGTGACATTCTTTTTGAGGAGGAGCAAGGTCCTTAAGGTCCTTCAGGCTCTTCAGGTTCTTTAGTTTTATGCTTATGTGTGTCGTGAACGACATTACGTGAAAATGGTGTTCTGCAAACGATGTGTTGAGGGATAAGTTTCACCCTGAGCGTGCGTCCTAATGCTGGTTATGTTGGTGTGTATGTGTCTGTGTGTGTGTGTGTGTGTGTGTCTGTCTGTGTGCGTGTGTGTGTGTGTGTCTGTGTGTGTGTGTGTGTGTGTGTGCGTGTGTGTGTGTGTGTGTGCGTGTGTGTGTGTGTGTGTGTGCGCGTGTGTGTCTGTGTGTGTGTGTGTGTGTGTGTGTGTGTGTGTGTGTGTGCGCGTGTGTGTCTGTGTGTGTGTGTCTGTGTGTGTCTGTGTGTGTGTGTCTGTATGTGTGTGTCTGTGTGTGTGTGTCTGTATGTGTGTGTCTGTGTGTGTGTGTCTGTATGTGTGTGTGTGTGTGTCACAGCGTCTACGCCGTAGCCTGCCCCCCGGTCTGTTCCGCAGGATCTCGTCGACTTGGACCACCACCACCTCGGCCACCGGGCTGCCCACCATCGAGCCCGGGCCGGTCAGACGAGACCGCAGTGCCAGCATCAAGCCCTGCCATGAAGCCCTGACCTGCAGGTAACCCCCCCCTGAGACCCCGTAACCCCCCCCCTGAGACCCCAGAGGATCAGTCAGCGTCCCCCCGTTGTGTCCTCCTCTTTGGGCTGAAGTCCGTCCGGCGTGACGTCGGGGTTCTGTGTTGTTTCTGTCTGCACTCCCCGGGGTCTGTGGGAGAAAGAATAAGGTAGAAGAACGTCAATAAACCGAACACGTAAACAGTTTGTGTTTAACCAGAACGGCCCGTGTGGAGTTCTGTTCTGATGACTTCCGCGGTCCCGCACCATCACCGTCCTCTGGGCCGTGTGCATCACCCGGGACACTGCTGGGGGGGTGAGAACATGTTTCAGAACACTGCAGCAGTCTCCATCGCTCCAACGTGACCACACTCAGGCGAACGCGGCTCACAGCCCGTGTGCGTCCATATTGGAGGAATCAGCATGAATGAGCAGAGCGGCCAAGCAGTGGAGAAATGGAGCGTGGATGACATGCTGATGGGCCCCGGGCGAGAGGCCTTAACCTGGATAACAGAGAGAGAGAGAGAAAGAGAGAGAGAGAGAGAGAGAGAGAGAGAGAGAGAGAGAGAGAGAGAGAGAGAGAGAGAGAGCAAGAGAGAGAGAGAGAACGCGAGAGCCATCAAGAGAGAGAGAAAGGGAGAGAGAGATACAGAGGAAGAGAGACAGACAGGCAGACAGAGAGAAATAAAAAAAGAGAGACAGACAAAGACAGACAGAGAGAGAGAGAGACACACACACATTCAGCACATTTGTGGTCAAGTTGAGGAGGATGATTCAGATTGTACACACTGTGAGGTCTGTGATGCAATAGAAATTAAACGGAACACACACACACACAGACACACACGCGTGTGGCTGGAGGGCATGCTTGTGTGTGTGTGTGGGGGGGGGGGGAGGGTTTGTA
>JAXIVH010000020.1:3815135-3817635 GCA_036785325.1 Urophycis tenuis | reverse complement strand
CTTCTGGGGTAACTGGTTATCCAGTGTTTTCACGGGTAGGATGTGGGTGGAACGCTAAACAGATGCATGATGGGAAAGGGTTTGTGTTAAGTGAGTGCAGGAGTTTGTGTGTGTGTGTGTGTGTGTGTGTGTGTGTGTGTGTGTGTGTGTGTGTGTGTGTGTGTGTGTGTGTGTGTCCGCGTGCGTCTGTGTGTGCGTGAGTACACTGAGTGTGCATGTATAAATGTGTGTGTGTGTGTGCGTGCACGTAAACCTACGAGTGTTTGTTTGCGTGTGTGTGTGTGTGTGTATTAGCATCAGTGTGCTGAAACATCATCTTTCTGGTTCACTGGGTCTCAGATGGGATGCTGTCACCCAGCGATGCTATTTCCTTTCATCTCATTCTGAATAATTGAGCCAACTCGCAGACATTTTTGTGCTTTAATTAGAAAGTGAGTGCGTTCACACAGCCACTGTTTTTAGACACATGCCTTCCATGTACGCACTCGTGTTGCTCTCCCCGTCAGCCTCCTTCTGACAGAGAGGCTCTTTGCGTCCGTCCTTTGAAGCCTGACGAGGTAACAGAAGTGATAACAGCCTCAGACTCTTGGATCCACCGCTGATGGGATATGTTCACCATCTACTGATGCTACATTATGTACAGCCGTTTGAATGCTACCATTCAGGAATCTGACTGATTCCTACATACAAATTGCATATTGGGTAACTATCATGAATATGTATTTATTATATTATATTTATTATGTGTTATTATATTTTCAAGTAAGAAAATGCTGGAACGTGCAGAATGCCCCAGAGGCTGAGTGATCCTCATTGGAGGTTGCAGTAGACTAGTCGCTTTCAAAATAAGGGTCCCTGACTTGGTACCCTATGTCTTATTCACAGCTGTGGGAGGCCCTACATCAGGCTGAGTGTTGGCGAGGGCTCCATAGAGAAAGGAGACAGAACACCGCGCCCAGGTACTGTCCTGCCATACCTGGACACACACCTCCTTGTCTTCCTGTGTCCCTTTCAGTCCCCCGAAAATAACATTCCATGCACTTGGAGGTAGCTAAGGCATCTCACACCATCTCTTCTACATACCTGGTTGGTTTACAAAACCCCCATCACATTCTCCTTGTATCTTTCTCTATATATTGTATATGTATATATTGTATCTGTATCTTTACCTATCTATTGTATATGTATATGTATTGTATCTGTATGTTCTATGTCTATAATCAGCTGCCATGCGGCCTCAGTGTACACCACAGTGTTCCCCTGAGATCCTCCTCAGCTGACTTCTCTCTCCCGGCGCTGCAGAAGAACCCGTGGTGGTGTCCTCCGACTACGAGAGTACCCAGGAGGGGAACCGCACACCGCCGCACACCCAGGAAGACTCGGAGGAAGGCCGAAGCTCCGCCCAGAATGTTATGCTCCACCCACTCATACCTCCCGAGGTGAGGGGAGGGGGGGGGGGGGGGGTGCCTCACTCTCAGAGGCTCCTTAGTGAACAACCACCAAGGAGTGAGGAGGAAGGAGGAAGGAGAGAGCTGTTCACCTGTCAGCACCCCCAGGACTCGTTAGTGCCCCTCTAATCACCTGTGTTAAAGCTCCCCGTGCTAAAACCCAGACTGCTAATTAATGTCGATCCCAGCTGGCGTTATATTGCATCTCTTGAGCAATTGATTATAGCAACCCTGAATCTTGGAAGAATAAGTAACCTTGAATGGAATGTTTTTATTTGCAGTTATATCCCGTCCAATTCCTGTTCTCCATTTTCTTTTTTAATCTCACACGTATGTACATTTTAGTACAAACACAACATCTAACATCAGCGTCACGCATTTTCTTTGCAGTCAACACGTTATACAGCCCTACATGCTGCCAGTCACTGTCAAAATGTCCCATGCACACCGCCGTACATGCCAGCATCACTCACACAGACACACCCTCCCACAGGGCCTCAGGGCCGTCCAGCACCGTGGTGCTGCTCAGGGTTCACCCTCACTGGGTGAACCCGGACACGCCCGCAGCCACGTCCAATCCAATCCACCCAAAGGTCAGCTGGTGTCTCACGCCTGTCCCCTGACTCCTCCCACAGGACAAACCTATGTTGGCCCCCCAGCCTTTGTTGATGGAGGACCTGGAGCCCCTGATGAGCCAGTTAAACAACTGGAACTTCCCCATCTTCAGCCTGGTGGAGAAGACCAATGGGAAATGTGGACGAATCCTCAGTCAGGTGAGCCAATCAGAGGAGGGCGTCATTGATTTCAGACCGGGGGAGGGGTTGAGGCTCAAATGTTAAGCCCTGAATGAACGGGGTATCAGAGAGTTCATGTGCACTGGGGATATCATTAGTGTCATGTAAAATGTCATCCGTGTCCTATTGCTAATTAACATCCCATCATCATCATCATCATCATCATCATCATCATCGATGAGGTGTTGGCAGGAGTTAAAGGCACTCGACAGTGTTTATCATTTCAGGAGATAGTTATTACCACGTCAAATCAATGAT
>JAXIVH010000020.1:3787635-3810135 GCA_036785325.1 Urophycis tenuis | reverse complement strand
TTGTAGCACAGTTTGGGTCGTAGCATGGCTCCGCTCGTAGCACAGCTTAGCTCAAACCTTAACTCGTACCCTGGCTGGGAGCCCACCAGTCAGTTGTTTGAAACGCGACGGCACAAGATTCAGACCAGTCATCAGCTGATGACTAAATGTCTGTCCAGCTTGTTGAAATATGTCTTGATTGATGTTGGTCGTGAATGTTTGGCTCATGCTAATCCTGAGCTGTCTGTTGTGTTTCCTCTTGGTTCCAGAGAAAGCCGCTCAGAAGAAGAGGGGGAAAGTGTTCTGCCAGATCACCCAGCACCTGATGGAGAACCACGAGATGTGGAAGAAGGTGACCGCAGAGGAGACCCAAAAACAGGCTCTAGCTCAAGGGGCGGAGTCTGGGCGCCTTGGCAACGTAGCCGAGCCAATCCTGGCCATCCATGAAGAGGAGGAGGAGCCAGGGAGCAGGGAGGAGCTTGTGGAGGGGGAGGAGCCAGAGGTTGCTGTGAGTGTGGAGGATGAAGATTCACAACAATAGCCACAGTCTTCACAGACAGACTCTTAAAGAATATTAAAAAAACACTTAAGGAGAAGCAACAAGACAGAGACAACAGGAAGTGTGGCCTCCAACCAGGAAGAGAGTGGAAGGTGGCATGTTGTTTTTAGTTTTGTTTTCTTTTGTTTGTTTTGTTTTTCAAGAGACTCCTATTTTATTTGCCAGCACATCACTTTGGACACAACACTGTAGAATTTTGGGAAATGTGTGCCTATGAGGGAAATTAAACTACAAAACAGGGTGGGGCTAAGCTGTCTTTTACACATTTTATCAGGATATATTCCGTATAAACTAACTTTGAAGGAGATTTCCATTTTCAATATGGAATCACAGATGTAATTTGGGATACAGACTTTTTTGCTAATATCAGGAGACAACACTGACTCATGGCTCAGACCTCCAAACATAGGACTGCAGATATTTGCTGCCAATTTATACATTAAGGAATATTTTATGAATGCAGTTGTCTGCAAAAGTCACTGTTGGCTGTATTTCCATGACAGAGTGGGTTTTGTCAGGTCTAACAACAGGCCAACATCCTTTCTATATGTGGATTACAAAGGGAATCAAAACATCGACACATTCAAGGATTTCACCAGAACATCGCTGAGTTTCTTTAACAAAAAGTACCCGTGTTCATGGCCACAGACGCCCACGCCACCCTTCTTCTGAGGAATAAGATTGGTACAAACCTCCAGGACTTTGTTATGTATAATCTGATGTAACAATATCGAGTCATTTCACTTTACGCCACGCACACCCATACACACACAAACACAATCTTGTACAAACATTTTGACCAAATATTGTGTAAGATTGTGTTTGTCTGTGTATGGGTGTGCGTGAGAGCGCGCGTCTACGTGCATGCGTGTGTGTGCGTGTGTGTCTGTGTGTGTGTGTGTATACGTGTGTGTGTGTGTGTGTGTCTACGTGTGTGTCTGTGTGTGTGTGGGGGAGGGGAGGGGTGTCTTAGTGTGCACATAAACATTTAAACGTACTTGTCCTGAAAACATCCATAGAAAACCTCACGTGATTGACCGCAGACTCCACCCCTTATCAATAGAATGCACTAAGTGATCCTGTTCAGTCACCTCAACCCGGCCTTCCAATGCTGTCGCTCAGAGCGCCTGATTGGTCAGACCGGTGGACAAAATATGTTTTTTCTTTTAAGCAGTAAGATATGACGTAAATATGATATGTGGCGTGTGGAAAGAGAAACGTATGACAGGAACACAAGAAGTGTTCAGATGCACCCACAGATGGACCAGACCACAGAATAACATGAGCCTTATTGAGATGAACTAACCCATACAAGATCATTACAGGAGGAACCAGACATGCCGCAGCCGTCGTGTTTATGAAGGTCAGTTAACCGCAAAATGGCGACGAGGAACGTGTAGAAGATCCACAATTTTCCATGTGTGTCAGGATTAGGGTTCTGGCAGATTGAAGACCAGTCCACCGAGATCCAGTGGGGCGTGTGCATGTGTGAGTATGTGCACGCGTGTTCTCTTAATACAGCGTTTGTATCTACATCCTTCCAGGTGCTTCCATGTAAAAAAAAAAAGAACAGTCTTTTTGAGCTCTCCAGTGTTTCCTCTTTTCTATTCAGGAGTTGGCGGGAGGCAGGGGGGGGGGGGGGGTACCAGGAAGAACTTCGAAGGCTGTAATTGTTTTTCACAGACAACTCCACAGCATGTTTGTGTTCTACTCGACCCTCTGATCAATGCACTGTGCGGGCAGTGCCACGCTAGTATTAGCCATCATGTACTGAAGTGGGGGAGGTCACCATTTTGATTTTCAGTCACGCCCGTTCCACATCTCTGCTTGCTTTTTTCATGTTTTTTTTATATAGTATTCATATATGTTTTGATTAAATTTATTTGACTGCTGTTCATATTTACATGTATTATAATTCTATCGATGGGAACCAAACAAGCTTTACAATTCTGTAAACCTAAAAGTTAGACCTGTATTTTTATATAGTTGACACATGGTTAAGTCATTGTTTTCGTTTTCCTCACTAGTATCTTGCACTTACCACATGTAGCAATACTTACACAAGGAAGAAATACTTATGTCCAAATATACAGTATTTGTTAAAATAAATGATTAATTTCCTTGCAGGTTGATGCTCCATTTTGTACAATATGTATGCTGTACAGTACAGAAATATTAAAACAAAAAAAATCTTTAGATATACATTATTTATTTTTACCATTTTGTAATTTAGACACTATACTGTAGCTTCTATATTGCCAGACTTACTGAAAGTGCCTATTGGTATTATGAATCATACAGTGAATATGTTTGAAGACCATTAGAAATTGTCACAAGCTGAACAATGTGGATGTTGTAATGTGAATACATTGAATTACAAGACTTTAATTTCTGTGGTATAAACCTGTTCTTGTGTTTCATTTACTACTCTAAATAATGACTAAATAGTAAATAGTATTAAACCAGTAGTTATAGTATACTTATTTTCATAGTATTTTGCATTCAAACTGAAAAGTAACATTGAAATTTACATTGTTCAATAGCTCTGCAATTCAAGATTAAACGGATACATCAAATGGAATACATACCTAAAATTAACCTACCTAAATTGTACAAATACATACCTAAAATTAACCTACCTAAATTGTACAAATACATACCTAAATTGCTTCATCCATGTGTGGTATCCTCAATAGTGTATCCACGTGTACTGTCTACTAAATGGAACAGACCCATAAGTTTGCGTTATGCGCTACACCTGTTTACTCTGCCGACACCTTCGGATGCTGTGAAGGAATAAATGGAGAGAATAAAAAAAATAAAAAGGTGAAGAAAATGAGAATAAAAAATACAAAAAAGGAGGGGAAGAAAAATGATGGCAAGAATGAGAACAGATGTCTTGAATGGGGCAATGAACACTGATAAGATTATCTTCACGTCATTTGAACACGCAACTCAGCAAGATTATAGATGTTTTCAACATCAAGATTATTGATTATAGATGTTTTCAACATCAAGATTATTGATTATATATGTTTTCAACATCAATATTATAGATTATAGATGTGTAAAACATCTATAATCTGATATTCATGGCATTTCTGACAAAGTGTGTGGTTGCAGTTAAACTTAACCAGCACTGATGTCGTTCTGAATGGACTAATGGTATCAGGGATAACCAAGGGAAGATCAGCTGTATTTTGATAAGGAGTATCTTCGATGCTGGGGGGAAATGAGCATGGTAAATATTGGAAAATGGCATTAGTAGCCTTGGCTTCTTTAATAATGGCAGAGTCCCTTACGGGTGCCATCTTTTTTTATTGTTCAGGAATCACCTTTAGCACAGTGAAAACACAAAATAGCTGATTAAAAACATTTCACATGACAAACAAATCCTTAATTTCCACAGTGAATAACACACATGAATGAAATGAATATATTTACGAACATCTCACACTGAGCCAAACAATACACACCGCGCTCCGCTGGGGTCTCCTCCAGCCGCTGGCTAGACTGATCTAATGACTGATCTGATGTTCACCCGCAGCGGCCCACCCGCGGGCCGGTTCACACGGGTGACAACTAGCGGGTTTTCATTCGTCATTTATAGCGTGGTATTTTCAATAAATCTGATCAGGTTATACATTGTTGGAAAGGAGAGAGTCCTCTAACCGAAGCGAACCATTCTAGGAGACCCTGTGCCGAGTGCACCAAACAAAGAGACGCGAGGTCGAAGGTGCTGGAAGTTGGAAAACAACGCGCAGCACGGTAATCTTGGTATATCCAGACAACGGAAAGAGCCCAGCAAACAAAAGTATCCACTCCATTTAGTCATCTAAACACCCAAACTCTGGAAATCATCAATAGAACGCTGTTTGTTAACGTGCGAAGTTATCCAAATCGATAGGGTTTGTGTGGTCGAGCACCTGTAACATAAGACGAGACGTGACGTCATACAGGTCTGTACTCCGCTGTAACCAATAGACTATTAGGAAGAGATCAAGCCCTCCCACTTGATTACTTGATTCACGATCACTATTGGCTAAACGGTGTGTCAGTCAAGTGGACCACATGGTTCGCTGTCGGCCAATCAAGTAGGTGCGAATCGCGACTTTGTTATGCAAATTGGAGCACATAGCAGAGGCTAGAGTCCTATAGAGAGACTCTAGCAGAGGCCAGGCAGAGGCGCACCTGATACCTGAAGCGCAGGCCCTACAGCCAATAGAAGGCCGCTTCTGACGTCATACAGGCAGGAGAGGGCCTGCTCGCGGCAACAGAGAGAGAGGTCGAGAGAGATTTTCTCGGTTTTCTGGTGCACACTCACTATTTGCAGTAGAGTTATTTGGTTTGTGTGGTATTTGTGTGATATAATTGACACAAAAAACAACATTATATATAAAAACAATATTGGCCTTCAAATGGTCCTTTTGAATTCCGCCAGGGTATTACCCTACAAAAAAGACTGCTGAATACTCATTTTTTGTTGTTTTGTTGTTGTTGGCCCCGTTGAGTTTTCAGGACACAACAGAATACACACAGCAACAGGCCACAGGGACACTCAGAACACTACTTTCTTAGGCGGGGATGGAATTTAAATGTCCTCTGTGGTTGAGCTTGTATTACTGTGTCAGTTAGAGTAAATCTGACACTAGGATAACAAACTACAAAGCTTAGCTTTCAGGAATAATAATAATAATAATAATAATAATAATAATAATAATAATAATAATAATAATAATAATAATAATAATAATAATAATAATACATTCTATTTGATGGCACCACTCAAGTCACCCCAGGTCTCCTTACAGAAAATCAAAGCCTGAGAGATAAAAACAACATTAAAACAAAACATCAACATAAAAACCAATGAAGTTCACAGTGTCCAGTGATAGAGAGTAAGCCAGTTTGAACAGGTGAGTTTTGAGTTGAGACTTGAATGATGTGATGGAGTCTGACTGTCTTATGTGTGGGAGAAGGGAATTCCAGAGCCTGGGTTCTGAGCAGCTGAAGGCTCGGGCCTCAGTACCAGTACACCCCATGGTACTGAGGTGTGACATGGGGATGGGTAGCAGTCCAGAAGAGGTTGAGCAGAGTGTGCAGGAGGGAGTGTACTCATGAAGGAGGTCGCAAAGGTAGGTGGGGGCTTGATTGTGGAGAGCTTTATAGGTGAGGAGAAGGTTTTTGTAGTCGATGTATATATATATATATATATATATATATATATATATATATATATATATATATATATATATATATATATATATATATATATATATATATATATATATATATATATATATATATATATATATGAGGCGGCACGGTGGTGCAGTGGTTAGCACTGTCGCCTCACAGCAAGAGGGTTCCGGGTTCAAATCCATCTGGGACCCGGGACCTTTCTGTGTGGAGTTTGCATGTTCTCCCTGTGCTTGCGTGGGTTCTCTCCGCGGGTACTCCGGCTTCCTCCCACAGACCAAAAAACATGCAGGTTGGGGATTAGGTTAATTGGTGTTTCTAAATTGACCATAGGTGTGTATGTGAGTGTGAATGGTTGTATGTCTATATATGTTAGCCCTGTGATAGGCTGGCGACCTGTCCAGGGTGTACCCCGCCTCTCGCCCGTTGCAGCTGAGATTGGCTCCAGCCCCCCCGCGACCCTCGTAGAGGATAAGCGGTCACGATAATGGATGGATGGATGGATATATATATGATGTATATATATATATATATATATATAAAAACAACACAATCAAATAGTAGCAGGAGGCAATAGTGCAATGGTGCAGAGTGCAAAGATGCTGGAATAATAAATATAGAATGATACTTAATGTCCATGAGGTAGGTGGATATGATAACATGTATACAATGTACAGTATGTACTGCGTGCTGTACATACGTATATGTTAAAAACTGTTCAGCCTTACATGTATACTTTTCTTTCCAGCCATCATAACTGCTAAATGTTACAGAGTAAGCAACACCAAGATTCCACAACATGTGTTAAGATAACTGTATTTATAGTATCTTCTGTCATTCTCATGAATACCTCTGGTCCTGCCTCTGCAAACAGACCAACAGTGGAGAAACGTCTCTCTGACAAAAGCGATTTGTAGTTTGGACAACAAGAATGACCGGGTGAGAGGCTGAGCGAAAACTGGGTTTCTGTTTAACAGAAATGAAAGTCTAGCCATGGCTTCCGCAACAGATAGCCGTCGGACAGATGTGCGGAGTTTTAGATCGAGATAGCTGATCACTGGATTCCTGCCTGTTGTCCTGTTGTCGATATGGAGCCAATGGTAATGTATCTTCATATCTTTACGCTCCAGCGTTGTTAATGTTATATATAGGCTAAATGTAAAAGTCGAGTTTTCGTCAATTTTCATGCTTGCAATGAATGTGTTTGCCTGCCGAGTTTGGAACTTTTAAAGTTGACCTTACTTTGCTCAATATTTTCCATAGGCCTACGTGATTTAGATATAAATATAGCCTAGATATTAGATGATAAGTATAGATTGAATCGTTATTAGACCGCTTATTCACGTCCATCAGGTGGACTCCACCTGACACCCCTCTCTCTCTCTCTCTCTCTCTCTCTCTCTCTCTCTCTCTCTCTCTCTCTCTCTCTCTCTCTCTCTCTCTCTCTCTCTCTCTCTCTCTCTCTCTCTCTCTCTCTCTCTCTCTCTCTCTCTCTCTCTCTCTCTCTCTCTCTCTCTCTCTCTCTCTCTCTCTCTCCAGACGTCTGGGGGTAAGACGCTCGTCTTCTTTGACCTGGAGACCACGGGCTTGGGTAAGCTACTGAACACCACCTGTCACCACATGCATTCCACTTCGGGTTGCCACCTGTCCCGGTTTTACCGGGATTGTCCTTCTTTTTTGTAGCCTGTCCCGGACGATTCTCCCGGGACACGTAATGGGGTTTCAATGCCTTAGCCCACCCTATCGTTTCGTCCTCAAATCTAATATTCTACCGTCTAATTTTTTATACCGCTGGCAGTTTTGCGCAAGTTTAAAAAATGTCTCCGCGTAATTTGTCAGCTGTGATCAAATGCCTTTGATCGTTTCGTCCTCAAATTTACGATATTCAAAATCTTAATTTCTGCATTTCTGAGCTGTATCAAGTGTAATGCTCTCTATTGAACTGTGCCTGTTCACTTGTTAACAACTGAATGTTAAAAAAAGAAGATATTTTGGTTTAATCTATCAGCTCGGTTGATTTCATTCAGCGCTCACTGTCGTCTCCCGTGCCGGTGTCCCTTCTGCTGGGTTTCGTTTCTCTACCACAGCAGCGTTCCTATGCACAATAACACCAGAACAATAAAACTGGCCCGCAAGCCTGTCTGCTCTGATCATCAGCCACATCTAAACAATGTTAAAGCCATCTAATTACTGAGTTAGGCCTGCTGTATGTAATAATTGCAGGAGTAGTGTGACACCAGTAATTATAAAGCTTTTGTGTTGAGTCATATTTGCAAATAGTGTATGAATTGCCTCTAAATCGATTCAATCAAATTTTAAGGTGGCCTATGTCATGGGAATGTTCTGAATTCCTATGCGAGGTTGAGTGAGGTGAACATGGGAGTCGAGGAAGAGTCAACCAGTCTATGGAAACTGTTAGAATATTTGTTTTGATTGCTGCAGCAAGCAAAAAGAGACACAGTTCTGTGTGATACAAAGATGGCAGAGAAATGTGTGCTGTAGGCACTAAGGTAGGTAAACAAAGAGTATGGTACAGTATGGTACTGTAGGCACTAAGGTAGGTAAACAAAGAGTACAGTACAGTAAGGTACTGTAGGTACTATGGTACGGTAAACAAAGAGTACGGTACAGTATGGTACAGTACACTAAGGTAGGTAAACAAAGGGTACGGTATGGTAAACAAAGGGTATGGTACACTAAGGTAGGTAAACAAAGGGTACGGTATGGTAAACAAAGGGTACAGTACACTAAGGTAGGTAAACAAAGGGTGAGTATCTATGCTGGACCTCTGGTGATCCCAGTTGACCCTGAGGAGGTACTGAAGTACGACTTGTCCCAGAGATAGACACTCCCCTGCCACGTCCTATCCTGCCAGTCAGAGAGTCTCTGTTTGCTCCGGAAGCCTCAGGACAGCCAGCAGAGACTTAAGATTGACCTTGAACCAAACCCCCTTAGGGCACGGAGTTTGGGGCCACTATCGCGGGAAACTGTCAGTGCTGGCGGTCACGTTCATCATCAGAAGGCCTCAGGTAGGCCCACATAAGGAGAACCCAAACCCAGATGTTACCCCCAGATGTTACCTTATTGGGGTGATGGTCAGGATGACCATTGGTCCCCAAGTCCCGTTCGTCACTGCCCAGGGGTTCACACTTAGATACTGCTAAACATGAAAAATTATGTGTTTACTGTGTGATTGTTTTTATTGTGTTTACTGTTGTTTAGCATGAACAACACCACTCCTAACTGATCCTCTCCTCTCAGACACCAGTGTATGAACAACACCACTCCTAACTGATCCTCTCCTCTCAGACACCAGTGTATGAACAACACCACTCCTAACTGATCCTCTCCTCTCAGACACCAGTGTATGAACAACACCACTCCTAACTGATCCTCTCCTCTCAGACACCAGTGTATGAACAACACCACTCCTAACTGATCCTCTCCTCTCAGACACCAGTGTATGAACAACACCACTCCTAACTGATCCTCTCCTCTCAGACACCAGTGTATGAACAACACCACTCCTAACTGATCCTCTCCTCTCCGACACCAGTGTATGAACAACACCACTCCTAACTGATCCACTCCTCTCAGACACCAGTGTATGAACAACACCACTCCTAACTGATCACCACACACCGTGGACTGTGTCCTAGCCGTTGTTATTCCAGGTCTATTCATATGTTGTACCTGGAATACCTGTATAAATTTGCACATCTTGCACCTTGCACTTTCCGCATATTTGCACTATCTATCTACTTTGCATTTTGCACCATAAACAGCTATCAAGGACACTAGTATGCATACAGGTTCTCACTCGTCACCGACCTGACTTAAGAGCTCGTATTTAATCTAATTTATTGTTTATTGTTTATTGTGTATTGACTTAGTCAGGCTCTTACTGCACATCTATCCCCTGTACTGCTGGTCACTGTGAATTTCTCCTAAGGGGGATTAATAAAGGAATATCGTATCTTATCTTATCTTATCTTATCCTCTCCTCTCAGACACCAGTGTATGAACAACACCACTCCTAACTGATCCTCTCCTCTCAGACACCAGTGTATGAACAACACCACTCCTAACTGATCCTCTCCTCTCAGACACCAGTGTATGAACAACACCACTCCTAACTGATCCTCTCCTCTCAGACACCAGTGTATGCGAGGTCATCCAGCTGGCGGCCATAAGCGGAGAGCGCTCCTTCAACGTGTTCACGAAGCCCGCAACCGCCATCACCCACAGCGCTGCCGACGTCACAGGCTTCAGCGTCAAAGATGGCGCCCTCCTCCGGCGCGGCGCAGCCGTGCCCACCGTGCCGCTGAGCGAGGCTCTGACCTCCTTCCTCACCTTCCTGGGGTCCTTCAAGAGGCCCGTGCTGCTGGCGGCGCACAACGCCAAGCGCTTCGACAGGCCCGTGCTCACCAGGGCGCTGAGGAGCTGTTCCCTGAGTACGAGGTTCCGGCGGCTGGACGCCAGATTCTTGGACACCTTCCTGCTCAGTAAAGTGCTGTATCCATGGGTGTGTAGCTATTCACAGGTGAATCTGGTGCGGCACTTCCTGGGAAAAGCCTACGATGCCCATGATGCACTGGAGGATGCGAAGGCACTGCAGGAGCTGTACGGTTGCTGGGATCCCGATCAGGGGCGTCTGACTCGGTGTTTTGTCTAGCAGCCAATATGTGTGTTGCGCGCTTTTTGACTTACTTAAGATAAGATGATGGGCCAGCCATGGATCGAATTGTTTAAATTGATTACAGTGTGATTTTCTTTCTGAATTTCTTGCTCTCATGGTATACAAATATATAGCTGGTGATGCAATTCTTCAATTAATAAACCAATCTGAAAACCAACCAAGGGTTCATTCATTCAAGGTCAGTGGATTGACCAAGGTCATCAGTAGAGTGATATCATCTGTACCTGGTAAGTGGCCGCTAGAGTTCATTCATTTTTTGTCAAATCATTCATATGACTGGGTGGAGGCTGTGAGCCCAGGAACCTGTATATCCGATCGACAGTTGCTGTCAAGTTGTGCCTAGTGTTCTGTGCAAATTTCCTCAACTTGAAAACGGAAGGGCATCTATGGAGATTTTAAGGTGCTGGATTCCACTCAATGACTCCACAACACAACAGTGCTTTAGTTTCCTCCTTATTTTTTTTTCTTTATTTTCTTTGAATTCAGAGGCAGACATATGTAGTCACTATAGCAGCCATTCAGTTCATTAAGTCATTTTCACCAGGTGAAAAACCTTTAAAGGACAGAAAAAATGGAGACCCAAAAATACATAAGATAAGAATACATACAACAGTAGACATTTATACAGGCAAATAATCCTCAAGTGCAAACAACTGATCCAATAGAAAAAATATCTGAGTAGAAAACATAGCTCATTTAAATTACATAGAAACCCAACACACATCATGTCTCCATCAGTATAAAAAGACAAGCAGCAATACTCAAGCCCTCCACCATTATACACTTCCACATTAAACTAAAAGAAGTAGCAACAGTAGTTTAAATTAGACAGGCCCATTACCACCTTGCTACACAACCAACTAGCCAGTTTAACAATCACTCTTTAATTCGCTAAGCATACAGTATAAACGCAATCTGCATTCATTTAAAGCATGGGCAGCGGATGGAACCGCAACGTCATGGACGCCAATATCCGAAACTAGGTTAAAAGGGATGCACTCGGTACAAACATGACTTTCCGAACGCGGTAGAAGTCTCTTACCGGCCGCCACTCCAACGTTTAGACGTCCTCAATTACACAGAACTTTGGATTTGGATGGTCAGCACCAGTGGGTTACATGTGGATATGGTGGAGGCATACAAGTACCTGGGTGTCATACTGGACCATAAACTGGACTGGTCCATACATTCAGAGGCCGCTTACATGCCGTGTTCTTTAAGAATGACTCTCGAATCTGACTGCTTTTAACTCACTTTATTTTATGATTTATCCGTTCAATAAACTATGGAGCAAAGGAGGGAATGAGTACTAAAATGCACATAGAGATACACCCAGCTTCGTATGATGCTCTGCCTAGAGTGTTCTGCCTGTATTGCGTCTGTTCTGGGTCTTTATGCCTACAGAGGAATGTGCTTTAGAGATATGCAAGCGGTACTCCCCATTGCACATGGCCTTGAGTGTCCATCTGTTTTAATTGTTTGTGTACGAGTCTACGTCAACAGGCCACACTATATGTCTGCATAACACCCGTGTTATTCCACGGGATCACATGTATAATCCTTTACTGTCATGGCACAGTAATCAGTAGCCTACATTCTTAACCCAGCACACCTTACTGCCTAGCTTCTCATGATTGGTACATTCATTGTTTTTTATATACTTCACATACAAGAAGGGCCTGAGCCAGCTTTACTTCCTGAGGAGGTCCTTCAATGAGATTTTTTTTATCAGTCTGTTGGTGCGGGCATCAGAACAAAGGACGCCAACAAACTGAACAAACTTAGTAAGAAGGCCGAGTCTGTTGTTGGCTCTGAGCTTGTCACCGTGGAGGAGGTGGTGGAGGAGAGGATGCTGGCAAAACTGCTGGCAATCATGGACAATCCTTCCACCCCCTCCACACCACACTGGACAAGCTAAAGAGCAGCTTCAGCAACAGACTCATTCAACCCTGCAGCAAGAAGGAACGATACAGAAAATCATTCCTCCCCACTGCAGTAAGACTTTACAACTCATCTGCCTCTGTCAGATCCACCATCACAGTACTGGACTAACTCAACCTGTACAAGCTGTAAATCAATCAAAACCATCATATGTGAAATATATTTTCACATATGATGTGAAAATATATTTCACATCATATGTGATACGTGTTAATTACATTCCATACTGATATTATACATATCATATATATCATTATATATCATATTCATTTCATACTGATCTGATTTATACTCTCTCTATACTATGTATCAGATCACTGTTCTATGGTATTTTTACAACACTATATTTTTGTATTCATTTTATTTATTTATTTATTTTTTTCTATTTGTATATTGTATTTCTAGGTACCGGGCTGTTATGGCTTCAGGGATTAATAGTCTCTCTATGTCTATCAAACCAGTAGGTCTCCAGGTTGTATTGGCAGACGCTTTCCCTTCATTAAGTCTTTGTTTTGATAACCATGAACATGTCAACACACATTGCACATCGGCTACATAACATGTCCGCGGTCGACACCCATAACACAGGAATCCAAGTTAAGATGGCTGACCAGGAATGACCTGTCCAAACCGTGCAAATGATTTTTAGTAAATTAGGAATCTAATCAGCCTAAATAGAATAATATATCCATTGATAATAATCTTTATTTTTTTAACAAATGGGAAAAAAATTTAACCCCAAGGAAAAAGAATTAAACAATAATCACATTAGCATTTTGTTCTAACCAACGTTATAAAAGTTCTCTCTGTTGGTAGTGACTGCTCCCGTTTGATCATACATCACATTAATCAGTTGCATTGAGATCAGGCAGCGTTTGTTCAACTTCCTCAGGACCTCACCTGAATCACCTGGCCAGTGCTGTCCACTCTCGCTAGGCCTATATGTATAGTAATTACAGGTTCTGACTATACTCAACCTATGATGTAGGTTGAGCCATTGTCCGTGAAAGAGAGAAATGTCAAAGACTGGTTGGTTCTGAGTTTGGTTTATTAAACAATTCACCAAATGGATCAAGCAGATGCATACTTCAATTCTTATACAACAAAAAGAAAATCACGCTGTCATTGTAAAAGGACAGGCCCGCCATGTCGTCAATAGGTCAATAAGGGCTGAATGAACACTGAATCACACTGTAGTGGTCAGGAGCCCAGTGCCCGTACAGCTCCTGCAGAACCGCAGCATCATGCACTGCATCATGGGCAGGGTAGCTTCTTCTCAGGAAGCAATGCACCAGAGATACTAGTGAACGGCTAGGTAGCTGTGGATAGAGTGCCCTAGAGAGCTCTAATGTGTCCAAGAAGTTGCAGCCCAGCTGCTGGAAATGGCAAGTGAGGGAGCACCTGTATAGCGCCCTGGTGAGTATGGGCACGTCGAAGCGTCTGGCGTTGTGCGCGGCCAGCAGCACGGGCCTCCCGAGGGACCACAGGAAGGAGATGAAGGCGGTCAGGGCCTGCTGCAGCGGTATGGTGTGCAGGGCCTCGCCACCCCTAAAGAGACGTCCATTTTCCACGCTGAAGCCCGTGACCGCTGCGGCCCCGGGGCTAATGGCGGTCTCAGGCAACATGTACGCCCTGAAGGAGCGGTCGCCACTGATGGCCCCCAGCTGGATGATGTCACACAGATTGGTGTCTGAGAGGGGAGGGGTGTGTGTGTGAGAGAGAGAGTATGAGTGAGTGTGTGTGTGTGTGTGTGTGTGTGTGTGTGTGTGTGTGTCCGTGTGTCCGTGAGTGTGTGTGTGTGTGTGTGTGTGTGTGTGTGTGTGTGTGTCCGTGTGTCCGTGAGTGTGTGTGTGTGTGTGTGTGTGTGTGTGTGTGTATTAAGGGCACATTTACAATTAGGCATTTACATTACATTTACATTAAATGTAAATAAGATACAAAGCTACTAACTACAGTGTAGTAACTTACCCAAGCCTGTGGTCTCCAGGTCAAAGAAGACCACAATTTTACCCCCAGACGTCTGGACAGAGAGAGAGAGAGAGAGAGAGAGAGAGAGAGAGAGAGAGAGAGAGAGAGAGAGAGAGAGAGAGAGAGAGAGAGAGAGAGAGAGAGAGAGAGAGAGAGAGAGAGAGAGAGAGAGAGCGTATATAGAGTGCAGGTATTTACAGCTTACCTGATGGACGTGAATATGCGGTCTCATTACAATTCAATCTTGCGCACTGTAAAAAAAAAAAAAAAAAAAAAACAGGGCTCCCCGAAGGCCTCTGTGTAATTCGAACCCTGTCTATACTTAATATCTAATGTCTATATTTATATCTAAATCACGTATGGGAAACATTTAGCAAAGTAAGGCCAACTTTAAAAGTCGAGGAAATAAGTGAACTAAAATTACACTTAAAGTTCCAAACTCAGTAGGCCTAGAGATAGGCCTACATATTCATTACAAAGCAGGAAGTTCGACAAAAACTCGATTTTTGCGTTTATAACATTACATAACATTAACAACGCTGGCGCGTAAAGAGATGAAGATACATTACCATTGGATGCATATCGACACTCTGAGCGGCTGCGGTCATCCGTTGTCCAAACTCCGCTTTTGTCAGAGAGAAGTTTCTCCACTGCGCGTCTGTTCGCAGAGGCAGGCCCAGGGGTATTGACGAGAATGACGTAAGATAATAATAGTAATAATACAGTTAAGTTAAACTTTTGGATCTAGTATCACTTAGGCCTACAACAACGAGTCTTACTTCAAAACAAATTCAAAATAATTCCAAATTAAAAGTAAATACCCCACATTTATATTTATTTCTGGCAAATCGTTCTGATTTCTGATTCTGTTGCAAGAGTGCAAGAGCAAATGCTTAGTAAGGTATCGGTTTCAAATAAAGGGCATGAGTTTCACTTTAACAGAAACCAACATAGTTTTCTCGAAACGAAACGAATAGATAACGCCACTCCGCTGGATGCATCCATTTACTTGATGCACGTGGTCTGCAGGACCCCCAGAGCAGGTAGAAGTCTCTCTCTACTGGCCCTTCTGGTTCGCAGAGACTGGACCACTGGTGTTGATGAGAATGACGTAGGAGAACTGGGAGAAGTCACGAGCTGTATTCTTTAAAAACTCTTTAAAACACTAGCTTAACTTTATTTTATAATATATTAGGTCCCGTCATCTTGCACTATTGTCTATTGTTTATTGTTATTTTATTGTTTCCTTATATGTGCAAACCTACTTGTCAATAAACATCTTTCTGACTTCTGAATTTCTGATTCTCAGCCCATGACCGCCCTCAGCCGCAGCTACGCCTCCAGCAGGGGTGCTGGTGGTGGTGTCGTTTTTCAGCGCCTACTCCCGAATACTCACACGCACACACAGAGACAAAGACGCTAGTTTAGCAATAGATGTTGAATATGTGGGATTCTGGCCCCCTGCTGACTAAGTGGTGCATTACGCTCAAAAATGCACCTGTTCCTGGCAAATTTCCATGGCATATTTTTCTATTTGCCATAGTTCATTTTTAACACAATCAAAATACCTTACGGGATTTTTCACACACAAGTCCAAAGATCATGTGTACCAATTGTCATTTAGGGCAGTGTGCATTTACAGTAAGGCTCCACTTTATGGCCCCACATCACTTCAAATCAAAAGACGCGTCCAGGTCAGACTCCAGTTTGCCTTTCTTTAATAAGCACAAGCTTTACCCTCATGACTTCATGTTTTTCGAAACACTCATAAACATATTTAAAAAAACAAAAAACAAAAACAAATTGTACACAAATTGCACCTCATACACGCCGCGTCCGTCCACGGTCCACGCCGCCGACGAGACGCTGCGCTCGAGTGAAGACCGGCGACCGCGGAGGTCAGACGGCACCAAGACGACAGAACATAGCGACCCGTCCAAACTGTGCCAACGATTAATAGTAGATAGTGAATCGTACATAGGATAATATATCCATTTATAACAAGCTTTCTTTTTTGACCAATGTACACCCCGAAACATGATCATAAATAGTACTATATATGGAATATAAAAGATAAACAAATAACCAAAAGAAAGCAGAGCATGCCTTCCAGTAATCAGTACATTCATTTTTTTTCTTTTTTTGTTGTTGCAGAATGCCATATGGACAGCGTCGACGAGCACAAACCACATCTTCTTAAATAATAGCTTGTAATTCACAGAGAAAGACATTTCTTCCTTTCATAGGTTCCAAACACCATTATTCACAACACCCAAATGAAAAACAAAACAAAAACCAAAGACGACTGCATTTTGTCTCAACCAAAACAAAGGTCAGACGAACATGTTTAATGCGATGTGGTGCGCTCCCCCGTCAGAGAGTACATCGGCATGTCTTCAACGGTCCGTGTGTTTAACAGAGTGGGCTTCTCGCCACTGTCACAGCAAGCGAGATATACTGGAGCTATAGGACGGGTTGGGAGCATCTCTACGTATTTATATTAAAAAGCTTTGCATATAGCCGACATAGACTGAATATTAAACCCTTTAAATACTGTAAATAGAGAGAGAGAGAGAGAGAGAGAGAGAGAGAGAGAGAGAGAGAGAGAGAGAGAGACAGAGAGAGAGAGAGAGAGACTAATCCAAAAGGAGTTGATAGCATGTAAGCTAGCTTATATCTTTTCGATAGGAGTCCAGGGCGTTTGCTACTACGTGATTTTATGCTACTTTTCCCAGTAATCATCAGAAAGGAAGTGAATGCAGTGGAGTATTGTGGAACAAAATGGCAACACATACAGAATAACATGGCTCAGAACACACCTGTGTAACACAGGTGTGTGTGTGTGTGTGTGTGTGTGCATGTGTGTGTGCGTGTGCGTGCGCCCATGCAGAGCTTGAATATGCACAACCACACGCACACGCGCACACACAAGCATACACACGACTGTCAACAATGAAAACATGGCATCTCTAAACAACGCTTGATCACCGAAACGACACCAAAAGTAAACAAATACAAAATACAAAAAAAAAAAAAACGCAACGAAATGTGACGACGTTCAAGTCCTAAAGACGGTAACACTGATATGTCATCAAACAGACGAGCAACATGGCGCCTGCCGCCCGGCTCCCTGCTGGGACGTGTGCGGCTGACGGTTGAGGCCCGCCTCCCACAGCGGCGTGGGGGACGAGGGCGGGGCCGTGACCTCATCTCCCGGAGATCCCCTCCCCCCATTTGGCTCCGTTGATTGTGACACAGGTACGAGAGGAGAACACGCAGCGAAAGAAAAACAAGGAAAAATGACAACAGAGGGAAGTGGACGTTCACCCCCAGAGCAGAGCAGCACATGAAGAGAGAGAGAGAGAGAGAGAGAGACACAGAGAGGGATGGAGAGAAAGAGTGAGATGAAGAGAGAGAGAGATGGAGAGACAGAGAGAGATGGAGAGACAGCGAGGGATGGAGAGACAGAGAGAGAGAGAGAGATGGAGAGACAGCGAGGGATGGAGACAGAGAGAGAGAGAGAGATGGAGAGACAAAGAGGGACGGGGAGAGAGGGTAATATTGACATCAGACAACCTTTCCACCACCAGGCGTTTCAGTCTATGTACATCTTCTCTTCCCTGGCAGCATCACAGACACACATCGACCACGATGGTAACAAGAGCGCAGCTGAATGGATGACATCACACTAGCATCTCGCTGTGACTGGGTGGGAGGCGGCACAGGGGGCTGGGCGTGGCCAAACGCAGCGCCGTGGCGGGCTGAGGTCCGCCCCCCCCGCCAGCCTCCGGTGCATTGGCCACAGAACAAAAAGGAGATTCTTTTGTTGTTGTTGTTGTTTTTCTTTATGAACGAGGTTGGCGCGTGGCCAGCTCTGAGCGGCTCCACGGTGGCCCGTCACGGCCTGTTCTGACCCGAACCCGGGAGACAGGAAGGGACGGGACCAGGGGGGGTGTGTCCCTCCCCCACCCACCCCACAGCATACGGTCATCAGTGAGGCCCTCCCTCCCCCCCTCGGCCTCCCTCCCTCCCCCCTCTCTCCCCGAGGCCGCGCCTCACACCATGAACTCGTTGCTGCCGTACAGAACCAGCTGATGCGGCGCCGAGCCAAAGTCCCCGGTCTCGCGGCGGTGGGCGTCGCCGGGGTCGCGCGGCGAGCTGCGGCTCAGCCGGAGCCTGTGGCGGATCTTACTGCCCCTCTGGCCCACCGCGGCGCCCGGCGCCCCCAGGTCGACCTCCGGCGGCCCCGGGGGCCCCGAGGTCAGGAGGGGCCCCGAGGAGGCCGAGCGGAAGCGGTGGGGGAGGGGGTGGGAGGAGGAGGAGGAGAGAGGGGGGGGGCGGGTGGTAGGAGGATGAGAGGGTGGCTGCGGCGGCGGCGGCGGCGGCGGCCGGAGAGGAGGAGGAGGAGGAAGAGGAGGGGGAGGAGTCCGGCTGGCGCCGCGGGGCCCGTCGGCTCTTGGCCTCAGTCTTCCTACAGAGTAAGGTCTCTCGCCCTAACGGAGAGAGGGAGGGGAGAAAGTGTGTGGAGAGAGTTTACAGAGAGAGAGAGAGAGAGAGAGAGAGAGAGAGAGAGCAATAAGTATGTACACTTTTTTCTATTTGACAGACAAAGAATAGTGTTTTCTCTCCACCTTTACACCACCTGAGCAGCACCCACCATGGGGGTCGGAGGTCGCCCCTTCCGTCTCCATGGCGATGTTCTCAGAGCTGTCCGCCGTGCCGATGGAGGCCTCAGACTCTGGGGTGTCGTCGTCTGACGTCCGGGGCTCCAACACCAGCATCTCAAAGGTCAGCTCCTCCCTACACACACACACACACGCACGCACGCACGCACACACACACACACAGGCACGCACGCACGCACGCACGCACGCACACACGCACACACACACACACACACACACACACACACACACACACACACAGACACACACACACACACACACACACACACACACACACACACACACACACACAGACGGAGGGACACGCACAACGACACACACATACACATGCACAAAAAAATGTAAAATACAACCAGACTCCTGGATATTTCTCTACAATACAGGGGAGGGAGACCTTCAACAAAACAACCACCAAAACACAATAATCCCGTGTTGATGTGGTGAACAGTGACTGCTGGCGGGGAGCTGAAGGAGGCCCGGGGCCCGCTGGAGGGATCAGAACTGTTACACTGAGAGTCGTACTTCTCTTTCTGCAGGCTCTCGATCTGTGCCGTCAGGATCCTCTCCTCCTGCTGCATGGCCATCTGCTGCTGCTCACTGAGCCCCGCCCCCTCTGGCGCCTCCTCCCCCCCTCCTCCCCCTCCTCCCCCTCCTGCCGTCCCGCCCTCCACTTCCGCGGGCGCCACCTTGGGGCTGAGGGGTGGCGAGGGGGTGTGGCTACTGCTGCGCCGCACACGCTCTTTACTCTGTGGAGTGAGGGACACACACACACACACACACACACACACACACACACACACACACACACACACACACACACACACACACACACACACACACACACACACCACACACACTCACTCACACACACACACACACACACACACACACACACACACACACAAGACCCATCAAAATGAGAATCCCCTTGGGGTTCATGAATGACCCGAGAAGCGAGCCAGAACCACCAGCAGACCACAGGCTCTGATGGCTGGGGCACACAGAGGGGCTGAACAGCAGCAACGGGACTACGGTTCCCATGGAAACACACCACGTTTGAAAACTGACACGGCAACCACGACGCAGAACGCCCAACGCGCTGACTCTCAAAGACACACACACACACACACGTCACTCTGCGTTACCTTGAACTGAACCGCACTGGGCTGCGTGGCGATTGGTGGAGCAGCAGAAACAAGAGGAGCAGATTGAGATGGAGTGTCACCCCACGGCGACACGCTGGTCATAGAGCCCTGCTCTCCTGCACGCCACCACCCTCTCACACGGCCCGCGTCTCCCCTGACCTTCAATACCATTGTTCAAATATTCTGCGGACTTACGTGGCCAAAAAGATGGCAACTTGGCGTTGCCACCATCTCGGCATTAAATACTAAATTAAAAGTTTTTCTTTCGTAGAGTTGCTTCACAATGTGAACTCAAAACAGGTTGACACGTCAGCTCACAGCTCTGTCGACCGCCGTTCTACCAAACATCACAGAACAGTAGCGCAGCACCTCTCCAGGACAACAAACACATGGCCACACCACAACTTCAGACAGCCACGCTAGCACACATGACCAGCTAACGCCAGCACACATGACCAGCTAACGCTAGCACACGTGACCAGCTAACGCCAGCACACGTGACCAGCTAGCACTGGCACAAATGACCAGCTAGCACTAGCACACATGACCAGCTAGCGCTAGCACACGTGACCAGCTAGCACTAGCACACGTGACCAGCTAGCGCTAACACAAGTGACCAGCTAACGCCAGCACACATGACCAGCTAACGCCAGCACACGTGACCAGCTAACGCTAGCACACGTGACCAGCTAGCACTAGCACACGTGACCAGCTAGCACTAGCACACATGACCAGCTAACGCCAGCACACATGACCAGCTAGCGTGACCACACGCCAACTGACAGACAGATGCAGCGGACACAGACAGCGCGGCGGCGGCGGGTAGATGGGCTAGCGGACAGCTCTACGGATGAATGGGCTGACAGACACGGCGAGCAGTGGGCGGGCACAGAGGGGGCGAGGGGGAGGGGCATACGTACCGGAGTGGCAGTGCGGGCAATGCTCATAAACCTAACAGCGATTAGTATGGGTTTCTGGAGGGGGGAGGCAGGGGGTGGGTGGGGGGGAGCATGGGGAGGGCCATAGAAAGTTCCAGAATCAAGGATTCAGAATACATGCACGGAAATTCAGGAGCAAAGGTTCTGACAAACAAACACGACGTGTGTGTAGGCGGTGTGTGCGTGTGTGTTGTGGGTGAGCAGGTGGATGGAGGACTGGGGAGGAGAGGTGTGTTAGTACAGAGGGACAACCTGCTGTGTGACTAGCAGTCATCACTGTGTGACCAGCAGCATCACTGGTCCTGGCGATGCTGTGGTTACACAGGCAGGCCTGAACATACTGCCTACTCACTCAGGCACGGACGGCATTTGGAGGCAACTCTTTGTATGATGTACAGCCGGGTTGTGTGTCGTTGGTGTAAACCTGAACCACTCACCAGGGACTTCCGGATGTGTGTCAGCCTGCTCTTGGCCTTGCTCTCGGCGAACTCCAGACTGCTGATGTCCTTGAGGCGCGCTGCGTATTTGCGCATCTGCTCGTTGATGATGAGCTCCACACACCTGCGGGGAGAGAGAGCTCCTTCATTACGCTCCGCTTGGAACGCTCCATTCAGGATGCTATTTTAGAACATTCACTCATCTGTCTGCTCGGACAGCCGGCACTCACTTAGAACACTGGTTTAGAACACTCACTTAGAACACTGGTTTAGAACACTCACTTAGAACACTGGCTTAGAACACTCACTTAGAATGCTGACTTAAAACACTCACTTAGAACGCTGGTTTAGAACACTCACTTAGAATGCTGACTTAGAACACTCACTTAGAACGCTGGTTTAGAACAGTCAAACACATCAGAACAGTAAAACACATCAGAACAGTAAAACACATCAGAACAGTAAAACACATCAGAACAGTCAAACACATCAGAACAGTAAAACACATCAGAACAGTCAAACACATCAGAACAGTAAAACACATCAGAACAGTCAAACACATCAGAACAGTAAAACACATCAGAACAGTAAAACACATCAGAACAGTAAAACCCATCAGAACAGTAAAACACATCAGAACAGTAAAACACATCAGAATACATGATGGCAAGACAGTAATAGCAAAATGCATGACCTGACCAGCAGAGGGCTGACCCACAGACTCCAGGTCAGACTATGTTTCCAGTGCCGGCTGGGGGTGGGGGTTCGTGGGGGTAGGTGGGGGTACATGGGGGTAGGTGGGGGTGTGTGGGGGTACATGGGGGTAGGTGGGGGTACATGGGGGTAGGTGGGGGTGTGTGGGGGTACGTGGGGGTAGGTGGGGGTACGTGGGGGTGCGTGGGGGTAGGTGGGGGTACGTGGGGGCAGGTGGGGGTAGGTGGGGGTAGGTG
>JAXIVH010000020.1:3780135-3782635 GCA_036785325.1 Urophycis tenuis | reverse complement strand
CAGTATATCTGATATTCATCATAAGTATATCTGATACTTATCATCAGTATATCATATATTGATATATATGATATATATTCATCATAAGTACATTTGATATTCATCACCAGTATATCTGATATTCATCATAAGTATATTTGCTATTCATCATAAGTATATCTGATATTCATTATCAGTATATCTGCTATATTGATATATATGATATGTATTCATCATAAGGACATTTGATATTCATCATCAGTATATCTGATATTCATCATAAGTATATCTGATATTCATCATCAGTATATCTGATATTCATCATAAGTATATCTGATATTCATCATCAGTATATCATATATATTGATATATATGATATATATTCATCATAAGTATATCTGATATTCATCATAAGTATATTTGCTATTCATCATAAGTATATCTGATATTCATTATCAGTATATCTGCTATATTGATATATATGATATGTATTCATCATAAGGACATTTGATATTCATCATCAGTATATCTGATATTCATCATAAGTATATTTGCTATTCATCATCAGTATATCTGATATTCATCATAAGTATATCTGATATTCATTTTCAGTATATCTGCTATATTGATATATATGATATGTATTCATCATAAGGACATTTGCTATTCATCATCAGTATATCTGATATTCATCATAAGTATATCTGATATTTTGATATATATGATATATATTCATCATAAGTATATCTGATATTTTGATATATATGATATATATTCATCATAAGTATATTTGCTATTCATCATCAGTATATCTGATATTCATCATAAGTACATTTGATATTCATCATCAGTATATCTGATATTCATCATAAGTATATTTGCTATTCATCATCAGTATATCTGATATTCATTATCAGTATATCTGCTATATTGATATATATGATATGTATTCATCATAAGTACATTTGATATTCATCATCAGTATATCTGATATTCATCATAAGTATATCTGATATTTTGATATATATGATATATATTCATCATCAGTATATCTGATATTTTGATATATATGATATATATTCATCATAAGTATATCTGATATCTTGATATATGTGATATATATTCATCATAAGTACACATGTTGACCTCCTACCTTCTTGCTGCACTTGGTGGTCATCTTGAGCAGCACTTCCTGTGGCAGGCGTAGCGGCAGACTGGAAGGGAGAGGAGAGAGGAGGAGAGAGGAAGCGGTTAGCCCACTAACACCCTCACCACATACAATGCAACACACCGTGTGGTGGGGACCCGCGTTCGATTCCTGCACTGCACTCTAATCCTTTCCTTATCCCAAAATGGAGGTTGACGGCTTTCCCCAGCGCTAAGCTAGCCTTAAGAAGCCCAGCGAGGACTCGAGCAGGCAGGACGCTGTGTGTTTGTGAGTGTGTCAGAGAGTGGAAGAGAAAGAGAAAATGGGGGCATAATGTGTGAGTGGGAGGGAAGTTAGAATTATGGATGGGCATGAGGGCCACTGTAACTGAGTTAGAGGAACATTAGACCGAGTACTGTGTGTGTGTGTGTGGGTTTGATACCTGAGAGATTTGTAACATAGCTTTGCCATGATGCAGATGGATCGACATTAAACAACCACAAAACTCAAAAGTGTCTATGGTGCAACACGGGGAACCCATGAAAATAAGAGTTAGAAGGCATGCGATAGGTGTGAATGTATATCTAAAATATATTCATTTATCCCTGTCCGTACCCGCTTATGTGTCTGTGTGTGTCATTGTGTTTTGTGCATTTGTGTGTGTGCCATTGTGTCGTGTGTGTGCGTGCATGCATGGGTGCGTGTGTGTGTGTGCATGCGTGCGTGCGTGTGTGTGTGTGTGTGTGTGCATGCGTGCGCGCGTGCATGCGTGTGTATGTGTGTGTGTGTCCACACACTGCTCTTTTACGTTTGCAGACACAGGCTCGGTCCATCATCCAGATGAGCGAGGAGCAGTATTCACAGTACGTGGGGATGCTGTACTGCGTGGCCTTGAAGATGTGGCCATTGTGCTCCTCCACCTGCAGGGGGCGGCAGAGGCAACTCTAGCTCAGAACTCGTAAACATGAAACCATTGTTTCACTTGTATTGCTTCATTCTAAATGATCACATTCAATCTCTGTGTGGTCTTTGTAATATGAAATGTATACATACATATATTTTTTGTAATATTAACAATATTAGCATTTGTAGGAGTAGAATTGAAGAGCTTGATGCAACAGCGATGAACTGAAACTGATGACATTCTTCCTCTGAGACAATATCCTCCCTTCATTCCCCACATTTCTGACATATATCGTAATATTTTTAACCTCTAAGGAAATTGCAGCAGGGAGCTCAAGCAACGCATGCTGGCTGAAGAGTCATCATGTGAAAGGTTCAAGAAAACTGAATGTGCTGCTCAGGACTTTCCACGACCAACACCATCTTAAAGCACAGAGAGAAGAGAGAGAGAGAGAGAGAGAGAGAGAGAGA
>JAXIVH010000020.1:3768000-3779935 GCA_036785325.1 Urophycis tenuis | reverse complement strand
GTGTGCACTGTGCACTGTGTGTAAGTGTGTGTACACATGTGTTTTGCTGTAACCGTGTGTGCTTGAGGATCTGTGGGTTGATCTCTGTAAATGTATTGTGACCTCATCTGTGTGTGTGTGTGTGTGTGTGTGTGTGGCTTCTGTATAACTCTCAGTAGAATAGTGTATAGTTATAGTTATAGTTATAGTTATAGTTATATACTATATAACTATACTATACTATATAATATAATAATAATATAGTTTATACTAATATAGTTTAAAAACCAACATATATATATATACAGTATATATATATTCTTTTATACATTTAGTTATTATGGGCAACAATTGGGTGCTGTTTGGTTTGGAGTGTAGTTCTCTGGAGATGCTGTTGAGGCTGAGCTTGCAGTAGTCTGAGTTGTGTGTTCCTCACCAGATCCTGTCCATCGGAGTGCTGGACATCTTCGGCTTCGAGGACTACGAGAACAACAGCTTCGAACAGTTCTGCATCAACTTCGCCAACGAGCGTCTGCAGCACTACTTCAACCAGCACATCTTCAAGCTGGAGCAGGTGCACCTCCTCGCTCTCCTCCTCCCAGCGTCTCTCCTCCCTCTCACCGCTCCTCCCCTCGCCTCCCCTCCTCCCCTATCCTCTCCTTCTTCTCCCCTCGCCCCCCTCTTCTGTTTTCCTCTTCTGTCCTCCAGTCTCCTTTCTTCCTCGTCTTCCCCTCTCCCTCTCCTCCTGACTGCTGCGATGCACAGGGTGTTCATGGTGTCTCTGAACTGTGAGATATGTGAACTGGTTCACACAGTGAAGCTGCTCTGGTGGTTTTAGTTTCTGTCCCTTAAGGTTTTTTCTGTTCATGGGCTTGACTTGCGTTGCGTCACGTAATTTGGTGGCTGTTTTATCGTATAATTACTGTAACCTGATTTACACTCGACAAATAAATGATCATTTAATAATCCCATCCCGCCCGGCTCCCCTCAGCCAGGCTATTACACAGCAGACCAGATCAATTATATTCACACACACACACACACACACACACACACACACACACACACACACACACACACACACACACACACACACACATAAACACACACAGACACACACACACACACACACACACACACACACACACACACACACACACACACACATAAACACACACACACACACACACACACACACACACACACACACACACACACACACACACACACACACACACACAGCGCCTATCTCTCTCTCTCACCCTCAGTGGCTCATTCCACAGCCTGTCTTTATTATGGAGCCGTTTTTAGCTCTTTTATTCAAATGTTAAACCGCCCATTATTCAATTTGTGAGAGTATGTTTTTCCTCTTGTTTTCGTCTGGGTGAACAAGAGAAGAGGAGAGGGGGAGAGTGGGAGGAAGGGAGAGTCGGGGGGAGGGGGCCTGAAATGGGAGGGAGAGAGATCTAAGGAGGGAAGGAGGGAGATATGTGTGGAGTGTAATTGGAGCCTAATGAGCCTGAATCAGGAAGAGTCTGTCACAATAGTTGTCAAGTGTCGTCTCACCAACAATGCCCCTGATTGGCCGGCAGGCAGTGGGCAGGTCCATTGCCGTAGGCCAATTGGAAACATCTGAGGACGGATATGGCGCCCGGGCCCTCAGGTTCTGTTGTCCAGTTAAAACACAACTGGTATTTCTCTCTCTCTCTCTCTCTCTCTCTCTCTCTCTCTCTCTCTCTCTCTCTCTCTCTCTCTCTCTCTCTCTCTCTCTCTCTCTCTCTCTCTCTCTCTCTCTCTCTCTCTCTCTCTCTCTCTCTCTCTCTCTCTCTCTCTCTCTCTCTCTCTCTCTGTCTCTCTCTCTCTCTCCCCTCCCTCTTCTATTTAAAAACCCAGAAATAACACTGTCTGTCTTTCTACTGGTCTACTGGTGCTGCTCTGGGGCTTATCTTTCCCCTGCTTCTCTCCATCTCTCTGTCTCTTCCTCCTGTACACAAACATAGCATCCAGACTCAGGATGTAATGTGTACTGATGGTACTGATGGATCATAAGCATTGATCCAGAACAGAACCATCCCGGGCCAGCCTGAGACTATTTAACTGTGTCTCAACGTCGACTGTCTGAACATCTGTAGTATTATAATAATAAAGTCACCACGTGCACCGGTCGCTTCTAATGAAAATACAAGAAATACAAAGAATGTAAAAAATCAAAACCCCGAAGCGTGTTAAAGCAGCGGGCCGCTCGGCGCCACCATAACGAAGGTCGCCAGCGTTTGGCGTGTGAGGCGTCGGCCACACGGCGTTCCCCCCGCGGCTTCCTGTCGGACGCCCCTCAGCCGCGGTGCCGCTAACGTTGTTCCAGTGGACCGGCTGTTTGTTCTCCTCTCATCACCGGGGTCCTGGTGGTCCTGGTGGTCCTGGTGGTCCTGGTGGTCCCCTGGTGGTCTCCTGGTGGTCCTGGTGGTCCTGGTGGTCTCCTGGTGGTCCTGGTGGTCCTGGTGGTCCTGGTGGTCTCCTGGTGGTCCTGGTGGTCCTGGTGGTCTCCTGGTGGTCCTGGTGGTCCTGGTGGTCTCCTGGTGGTCCCAGTGGTCTCCTGGTGGTCCTGGTGGTCTCGGTGGTCCTGGTGGTCTCCTGGTGGTCCTGGTGGTCCTGGTGGTCCTGGTGGTCCCCTGGTGGTCTCCTGGTGGTCCTGGTGGTCCTGGTGGTCTCCTGGTGGTCCTGGTGGTCCTGGTGGTCCTGGTGGTCTCCTGGTGGTCCTGGTGGTCCTGGTGGTCCCCTGGTGGTCTCCTGGTGGTCCTGGTGGTCCTGGTGGTCCTGGTGGTCTCCTGGTGGTCCTGGTGGTCCTGGTGGTCTCCTGGTGGTCCTGGTGGTCTCCTGGTGGTCCTGGTGGTCTCCTGGTGGTCTCCTGGTGGTCCTGGTGGTCCTGGTGGTCCTGGTGGTCCTGGTGGTCTCCTGGTGGTCCTGGTGGTCCTGGTGGTCCTGGTGGTCCTGGTGGTCCTGGTGGTCTCCTGGTGGTCCTGGTGGTCCTGGTGGTCTCCTGGTGGTCTCCTGGTGGTCTCCCGGTGGTCTCCCGGTGGTCCTGGTGGTCCTGGTGGTCCTGGTGGTCTCCTGGTGGTCCTGGTGGTTCTGGTGGTCTCCTGGTGGTCCCCTGGTGGTCCTGGTGGTCTCCTGGTGGTCTCGGTGGTCCTGGTGGTCCTGGTGGTCTCCCGGTGGTCCCAGTAGTCTCACGCTTGCTGCCTGGTGGTCTCCCGGGGTCACGGTGTGGGACTCTCTCTCTAGCCGCTCACCGCTCCCCGTTGGTCCGGCTCAGAGGTGGAAAAAGTACTCCAATATTGTACTCAAGTAAAAGTGTCAATACTTTGACCTAGCTGGTGTGTCAGTCTATGAGCCTGCCCCCACTGACCTAGCTGGTGTGTCAGTATATGAGCCTGCCCCCACTGACCTAGCTGGTGTGTCAGTATATGAGCCTGCCCCCACTGACCTAGCTGGTGTGTCAGTATATGAGCCTGCCCCCACTGACCTAGCTGGTGTGTCAGTATATGAGCCTGCCCCCACTGACCTAGCTGGTGTGTCAGTATATGAGCCTGCCCCCACTGACCTAGCTGGTGTGTCAGTATATGAGCCTGCCCCCACTGACCTAGCTGGTGTGTCAGTATATGAGCCTGCCCCCACTGACCTAGCTGGTGTGTCAGTATATGAGCCTGCCCCCACTGACCTAGCTGGTGTGTCAGTATGTGAGCCTGCGCCCACTGACCTAGCTGGTGTGTCAGTATATGAGCCTGCCCCCACTGACCTAGCTGGTGTGTCAGTATATGAGCCTGCGCCCTCTTTGTTCACACCAGCGCTCATCACATCATCATTCGTCACTGTGTTGGTTTCCTGGCGCGTATTTTTCCCCTGTTGGTTTTCATTGGGTTTGTTTTTTTTTACTCTGTAATGGATAGGATTTATAATGTAACTACAGTACAATACTTCTATCAAAACTTATTCAAGTAAAATACAAAATACACAAAATAGCTACACAAAATACAGTAAGGTGAGTAAATGTATGTTGTAACTTTCCACCTCTGGTCCGGCTCATGTTTGTTAGTGAGACAGTTGTCAGTCTGTTGCAGGTATCAGCGTGAACGACGCAACTGTTATACCTACCCACTGTAGGTATAACAGTTGACTTTGTTGTTTTGTTCCATTTGTAGCTGCTTCCATCCCATGTGTGACTTTACTGTGCAGATGCTGGTCGTCATGGACGTATATCATCAGGCTTCAGCCATTGGACATCAAACCCGGAAGCTTTGGTCTACGGGACCAAAGCTTCTGGGTTTGATTCCCCGCCTCTCTCGATATCACTGTATCAAGTTAGCATTCACATTGAGGGCATTTAGCAGACGCTTTTATCCGAAGCGATTTACAAAGAGTACATTTGTCATAAGAAGGTGAAACATTTCATTGCTGTTAATCCAGTAAGAAGGTCACCAGAACAAGTTTCATTTCAATTGCTAGGTTAACCATTGCTAGTATAAGTTAGCTTCGTCAGCCCATTGATATGCCAGCTTCATTTTTTTTGTTTTTGTAAATGACAAAACATTTAGAAGCAATCTTTTTAATCTAATCTTTCTAATCTAATCTTTCTAATCTAACCTTTCTTATCTGAAACCGGTACAGTTGCTTTTCAAGTGCGACACAAAACATCAACAGCCCGTTATTATGTAGGGGATGGAAATGTGTTATCGAGGCAGAATAACCGGCTCCACCCTAGCAAAACACGCCAGGCAGTCCTGAGGACATGAGCGGCTGGCTGCTGTGTTTGAAGTGAACCGGTTTGTGGAACCGTTTGTCTTGGCGGTTGAAGCACCGCGCTGCAGGTGATGAGCAGGTGGGCTCGGCCTGGCAGGGTGCCACTCCGACTTCTCAACGTCTGAACGTTCCTTTATGTAAAGTCGCGGTCTGGGGGGCGTGGCCACCGGCGCTGCTGAAACCTTGTTGCTCGACTTCTCTGTGGAACGTTTTGGCCTCGTCTGCTCAGCGTTGGGTTGTTCTAACCCGAACACAAAGGAGGTTTCCTCTTTCAGATACTGGACAATATTTGAACAGTGACACCATTCTTATTGTTTTGGATCTACCCTCAGCAATTGTTTTTAAGCGCTTTATCAATAAGTTAAATGTTAGTTATATATTTGTATGTATATTTTTATATATCGACCTTGTCGAATATATATTGACATTGTCAAAATACCACTCTTTTGATATGGCCCCTGACCCCCATTGTCACTGTGAAGAGAGAATCCCATGTGATGTCACTACACAGAGATGGGGCAGTGACTGCTATGCGTCTGCATTAGTAAGGCGGTGTTGTGGTTCAGAGCAGCCTGGAGGAAACCCGCGGCCCATCGAGGAGGGCAGCGTCTTCTCCAGACGTGGAGCTCACAGGATGTGGTGCTGAGGCAGTCGACGGCCAGACAGAAGGGGCGGTGATTACTCATGGCGGCGGTGCTGCGTGGTCCAAGTCCACCACCTCATCTGTGAACCTCATGGCCCCCATCGTAAAGTATTGATGATGTGCTGAGCAACAGCAGCTGGATGAGCCCTGAATTATGCAGACCTTTGCATCTGCTCGGGTCCAAATTGACGTCACGTGGCGAAGTCCCGGGCACACATGGCCGACGTGATGACAAAAGTAAATCAAGGTCCGATACTGGACTCTTCTCCGACTGGTCCAGTCCATCATCTGACCCAAATCAACTTTTTTGCTTGTGTTTAATTGGTGGACGGTCACTTCGCGACTGAGGAAAACAGGAAAGGGAATGTGGCAGATTGTCACCGTGGAACAAAGCCCAGAGGATGTTTTTGAGTCACACTCTCATGCAGCCAAGTATTCCACTTCATGAGGTCAATGAGGTTTATGTTGACTTGCTTTCACGCTCAGTTCTACATGTTTCAACTGGCGTTGACGTAAACATGTTAAGGGGTGAGTGTGTGGGATTCAGAGGCGTCTAGCGGTGAGGTGGCGATGCCTCCCAACCTCTCTGATGACACTGAGCTGTCAGCCTCCAGAGTGCCAGGAGGGGCTTCCAACATGATGTCATCATCGTAGGAGGGGTTACTTTGTCTGTAGAACTACAGATCACAGGTAGACGTGGTTATGATGAAACATCTATTGTCCATTCTGGGCCACTGTAGAAACATGGCAGGACAACATGGCGGTCTGACCCACTCCCTCTGAGGTGACGAAAGCACAACGATTCTTATTTTCATGGGATTATTCGTTAATTAAAACACACTTATTGATATGACATTATATTCCTGCCATGTCCATTCTGCTGGATGCCACATGCCGCACCGAGTCTCCAATATGATCACAGTATGTTGTGGTTTCGGTGTGAATGACCACAGAAACACGTCAGTAAGAGTGACGATGAGTCCACGTTCCCAGGGCGCTGCCCTTCCAAGCAGAATGTGTAGACAGCAGACACTCCTTCTCTCTGCGTGTTATTGGACACTTTACAGCGGAGGCTGGACCTCCTGGCCTTTATTCCGACGCCTGCGTCCAGCTCTGAGCTGGAAGCAGGTGCAGTGAGTCAGTGAGTCTGGACGTCAGTGAGTCTGGACATGAGTGAGTCTGGACGTCAGTGAGTCATGGCCATGGTCTTTGGAGAGCCCTTGGCTCCCACCGGTTCCCCGTTGGACCGGCGACGCCACATTCCACATCTCTGGGTCTGGTGTCCGTCTCACTCTTAACACGGCGCCATCGTCCTCTCATCTCCCGTGGCTTCTTCTACCATGCATTGTCTCCCTCGTCTTCCTCCCCTCTGTTGTTCTCTGTGTCTGTTCCCCCCCGTCTATATACTCCGTCTGACACACCTCTTCTTCTAAAGCAAGTTCTGCTTCTGCTTCTATTTTTCCAGGTCTACAGTTCCTCCCTTCTTCCTAATAAAAAACACTGCTGCTGTCATAACAGGACAGGCCAACACTGGAGGAAAGGGAGAGAGGGGGAGACGGGGGGAGGGAGGGAGGGAGCCAGAAATAAAGGGGGGAGGTTGAAAAACACTCATAAGTCATGAAGGCCCCAGCACCTGCTCCCCCTGACTCCATAAGGTCGCAGTGATTGCTGCATGTGGCTTTAAGGTCGACCCTGTTAGGCTGCTCAGCCAATAGGAGGCCTCGTGCCACGGTGGACACCATTACATTAGGGAACACAGGACGGTGTTCTTGTTGAAGTGCATCCCTGTGAACTGGTTGTCATCAGGGAGTAAGTGGAGTAGCAGGATGGAGCGAGCAATGTGATTAAGGTCTCTGACAGTGAGGGGGGCTGCTGGGTCGCCTGTGACCTCCACCTCCAGCCATTCATGGTTGAGTTAGGCTGGACACTTTGGTCCCAATCACAGTGCAAGTGGAACACATCAGCTGGGGAATGACTAGCACAGTTTAGCTTTACAAGGGTAGGTCAGGGTTAACCAGTTCATGTGATTTGTGTCTGTTTAAATGTGATTCTATGCCAAACATTGGAGTGGCGAGGTATCCTTTTTGTATTTGAGTAGCTATATTAACATGTACCAATGTAACATTTCAACCCACATCTATGCTCAACGGTTAAACGGTTACTTAAGGGTTTAATCATAGATATTTACAATCTGTAAATAAAATTAATTTCTTCTTCCAACTTCAGAAGAACGAAGAACACCAAGGGAAAGTGTTCATAACTCACACGAGACGCATCACACAACATCAGCGTCCAGCCACACAGCGAAGGCCCAAAGCTTGAATGAGACAAAGCGAGAACACATGAGTTGGCCTTTGCACACGATCTGGTCTGAGCTGCAGAGCGGACGCACATGGAACCTAGAGCTGTTTGTTGGAGCCGCTTCACTCGCTGCAGAATCACTGATTTATTTCGTTTGTTGGAAGCATATGTGCTAAGCCCGCTAAGCCAAGTTTCGACAAAGCATGCAATGGGCAATGTTTAATGGATTAGCAGAGCCTCGAACCTCTATCAACTCCATGATACAACTCCATTAGCAACAAACAGGTCATGTTTGAGGGAAACGCAATCTTACAGAAATGCGTATCAGTTGTTGTGGTGACGTGTGACATTTAATAGGACAAAGTCAAACGCTTCGGCCTCAGTCCCTTCAGATGTGACGCCGCTGCAACGCTTTCCAGCACAACGCTCTCGTCTTGGGTTTCTCATAATCCCCCGGTTTGACTGTGCGCCATCAGACTTGTATTACGGCGCTGTAACAACCCATCTCTCTGTTTGTCGTGTCCCCAGGAGGAGTACAGAGCCGAGGGCATCAGTTGGCACAACATCGACTACATCGACAACAGCGGCTGCATCAACCTGATCAGCAAGAAGCCCACAGCGCTGCTCCACCTGCTGGACGAGGAGTGCAAGTGGGTCTCCCTGCCGCGTCCCGCTGGGCACAGCTAGCGTAGCCCTTTCACAGCTAGCGTAGCCCCTTCACAGCTAGCGTAGCCCCTTCACAGCTAGTGTAGCCCCTTCACAGCCAGCGTAGCCCCTTCACAGCCAGCGTAGCCCCTTCACAGCTAGCGTAGCCCCTTCACAACCAGCGTAGCCCCTTCACAGCTAGCGTAGCCCCTTCACAGCTAGCGTAGCCCCTTCATAGCCAGCATAGCCCCTTCACAGCTAGCGTAGCCCCTTCACAGCCAGCGTAGCCCCTTCACAGCTAGCGTAGCCCCTTCACAGCCAGCGTAGCCCTCAGTAGTCATTCTTGATTTCATTGGTCAGTTGCAATAACAACAACAACAACAATGCTGGCTATTCAGACCAGTTACCATACCAACTAATTTCTCTTCCTGTTATTTTTTTCGTTTCTTATCTGGCCGTGGATTATAGGCCTACAGGTTTATGAATATATTGAAGCCAGATGCAGCCTGTTCAGAACATGGCGTTCTGAGGGGGGTGTCTGCGGGGTAAAGTGCAGTAGATGTTCTGCAGAACTAACAGCGTGGTACCGTCTCTCCACACTGGAGCGGTGTCCATTCCCTGCCCCCAAGCGCCATCTTTGTTATTCCCGCTATTATCTTGTTGGAATCGGGTGAAACGTAGACAGAGTCAATACTGTGGTGTCTGTGGATCATCTCAGCCCCCCTCACCCCGCACTGGTACATTGGTACGCCCCAGACCCCCTCACCCCGTACTGGTATATCATTGGTACGCCCCAGACCCCCTCACCCCACACTGGTACATTGGTACGCCCCAGACCCCCTCACCCCGTACTGGTATATCATTGGTACACCCCAGACCCCCTCACCCCACACTGGTACATTGGTACGCCCCAGACCCCCTCACCCCGTACTGGTCTATCATTGGTACGCCCCAGACCCCCTCACCCCACACTGGTACATTGGTACGCCCCAGACCCCCTCACCCCGTACTGGTACATCATTGGTACGCCCCTGACTCCTGAACCCCTGAAATGCTCCTCTCAACCAAACCACTTACTCATTAGCACACTGGTTAGCTAAAGGTAACGGTAAGCTAGGTCAGTTATACTGTGTGTGTGTGTGTGTGTGTGTGTGTGTGTATGTGGAGCGGGGGTCGTTGTCGTGTTCCCCTTTTTTCACCCCAACAATCTCGGGGCGCGGCGCCAGCGCAGATGGTTAAATAAATCAGATCCACCCGTTTCGCCGTCCGTGGAATTCCAGGTTGCGCTGCTGCAGAAGCTCCAGACAGCGCCCCCCGCTGGCCGGCAGGCTGCACGCGCTCATCTGGAGTTAATAAGGCGTGTTTGGAGGGGGGCTCGTGGGAGGTGTGAGGGGCTGTTTAAGCACTTGGGTCAAAAGGGGGATTTCTTAATAAAGGGGCCACCATGGCGTGATTTATCCCGCTGCGGCGGATAGCAGCCGAATGCTAAGCGGCTACGGCGCTACGCAGAAAGCCCTCCAGAGAGCCCATCACTCATGGTTAGCGGCTAGCAGCCCCCCCCCCCCCCCCCCCGGCGGTGTATTCCTCCACTTCAGGGGGGAGGCGGCTGTGTTCGTTTATAGAGGCAGCGTTAGCACCCGACCACCGCCAAGTCTGCTAACACCTTAGCTTAGCACAACACGTGCGGTGTGTAATTCCCGCCACTCGCCAGACATACATCACACACACACATGTCCACACACACACACACACACACGCACCCACGCATACGCGCACACACACAGTCCTGGATGTGGGGGTGTCCCGGGGGGCCTGTCCATCTGGCCGACAGCCTGCTCGGGGTTAATGGGAGCGGGGGAAGCGCTGACGAAGGCGTTACCCCGCTACGGAAGGGAACACTTAAGCACCACGAGGTTGCCAGTTCAAATCCCCTGACAAGGAGAGGGTGAGGAAACGAGCAACCCCTTCTCGGGCCTCTCATTGTGTCCAGTGTCCCTGGGAGGCCTCAGCAGCCCTGAGGGCTGTGGAGTGAAGCTCACCGATGCAGACCGCATGCGGGTTATGATAACAGGTCATTAATGCAATGTTAACGATGACGGTCGCTTTGTGTTCTCTCATGTCAATATTTCTGTGCTTGACATGAGTTATCATCGTCCCCCTTACAGTTAATCTACGACAATGATAATGAGCGTCATCTTAATAAACCTCACCTTATGGAGAAGAAAGTAATCCTTGTCGAGAGAGAGATGTAACGTAACTAAAAGTAACCACTGGTGGCCTGCAGCCTGTGTGTATCTGACCCAACATAACAGCCTGGTTCCCCTCCACAGCTTCCCGCAGGCCACCAACCAGACCCTACTGGACAAGTTCAGACGGCAGCACGACGCTAACCGCTACATCGAGTTCCCCGCCGTCATGGAGCCCGCGTTCATCATCCACCACTACGCTGGCAAGGTCAAGTACGGGGTCAAGGTGAGCGCGCGTGTGCGTGTGTTTCTGAGTGTGCTTCCAACAAATGCATTGTATATCTTGTGAACACTGTCAATTGTGAAGAATATATCTTTAAATATAATGATATGGATGAGTTGCAGAGCAATACACCTCCTCATATAACGCACCAGATCAAAAAATATTTAAAGTTGAACAGTGTTAGTGTGTGTGTGTGTGTTTGTCTTTACTGTATGTATTGTTACATGCAAGAAGCAATCATTTTAACAAGGAATTTCTACCTGTCTGCCTGTCTGGCTGCTGTCTGTCTGTCTGTTTGTCTACCCGCCTGGCTGTCTGTCTGTCCGTCTGCCTGTTTGTCTACCTGTCTGTCTGTCTGTCTGCCTGTCTGCCTCCTGCCTGTCTGCTGTCTGTCTGTCTGTCTTGTCTGCCTGCCTGTCTGCCTACCTGTCTGTCTGTCTGTCTGCCTGTCTGCCTCCTGCCTGTCTGCTGTCTGTCTGTCTGTCTTGTCTGCCTGCCTGTCTGCCTACCTGTCTGTCTGCCTGCCTGTCTGTCTGCCTGTCTGCCTCCTGCCTGTCTGTCTGTCTGTCTGTCTTGTCTGCCTGCCTGTCTGCCTACCTGTCTGCCTCCTGTCTGTCTGCCTACCTGTCTGTCTGCCTCCTGTCTGTCTGTCCCCCCGGTGACCCAGGACTTCCGGGAGAAGAACACGGACCACCTGCGTCCGGACATCGTGGCGCTGCTGAAGAGCAGCAAGCGGGCCTTCATCTGCGGGCTGATGGGCATCGACCCCGTGGCCACCTTCCGCTGGGCCGTGCTGCGGGCCTACTTCAGAGCCCTGGTGGCCTTCAGGGACGCTGGCAGCAGGCACACACACTGCAAGACGGGTAACGGTACACATAGGCAGACACGCACGCACGCACATACACACACACACACACACACACACACAGACACACAGGTACACACAGACACAAACACAGACACACACACACACACACACACACACACACACACACACACACACACACACACACACAGGTACACACAGACACAAACACAGACACACACACACACACACACACACACAGGTACACACAGACACAAACACAGACACACACACAGACA
>JAXIVH010000020.1:3750500-3760500 GCA_036785325.1 Urophycis tenuis | reverse complement strand
CCAGCAGGACAGGAGAGCCGGCAGGACGGCGCCAGGGTCACCGGGCCATGCACTGGACACCAAACCACCGAAAGCCCAGAAGAAGAGTTCAGCCCAGACTGTGATCGTCAATATGACGGAAAAGCCTGCCACGACTGTGTTTTCTCCACCCAGACGCAAGCTTCCCTTCTCTAAGTGAGTGCAAGATGACTTGCTGGTATTGTACCAAGTGTTCTTCTTCTTCTTCTTCTTCTTCTTCTTCTTCTAGGGCAGATGTCTCTCTGTCATTGATCTCCATGTCTCATCCTAACTGCTGCAGGTCTGATAAAGACCTGGTGAACCAGGAGAGGTCTTTGTCCTTGCATGAGGACCCCAGCTCCAAATCTTCTGCAGGTTCCAGAAGAGAGGTGAGACAGATGGAAATGCACACAAACACACACACGCACGCACGCAGGCACGCACGCACACACGCACACACACAAACACACACACACACACACACACACACACACACACAGACAGGCACATGCACACGCACAGGCACAGGCACACACACACATGCACAGGCAGACACACACACACATACACGCACACACACACACACACACACACACACACACACACACACACACACACACACACACACACACATACACACACACACACACATTCACTCAACAATCCCACAGAGCTTTGAAAAACTCAAACGTGTTCATGTTGAATTTGTTCTTGTTTGAAGTGTGTGTGTGTGTGTGTGTGTGTGTGTGCATGTTGTTGCCTTTGATTTAGAGGAAGCAGTCATGGTTTTTTTCAAATGCTGTCTCACACACACACACACACACACACACACACACACGCACACAGACACACACACGCACGCACACACGCGTGCACACACAGACACACACACACACACACGCACACACGCGTGCACACACAGACACACAGACACACACACACACACACACACACACACACACACACTCACACACACACAGACAGGCACATGCACACGCACAGGCACAGGCACACACACACATGCACAGGCAGACACACACACACATACACGCACACACACACACACACACACACACACACACACACACACACCCCCACACACTCCTGGCTGACTGGTGTCCCTGTGGCAGCAGATTGGGCTCCCGGGCCCCAAAAAGAAAGCCCGCATGTCCCGGACTCGCTCCGACTTCCTGACGCGCTGTAACTCAGAGGGCGCCACCCAGTCGGACGACGACGACGACGAATACTACGCCCCCGCCGCGTCCCGCACCCTGCCCCCCTCCCTGTCCCCCCCGCGCCCCGGCGCTGACCGCCCCGGCGCTGACCGCCCCGGTGACTGCGACATGGTAAACCGGTCCAGGGGGGGGCGCTCTCCCGAGACACCCCGACAAACCCCTTCATGCCCGACAAACCGACTTCCGCTTGCCCCGCTCTCCCCCCTCTGCCTCGGGGGAGGGGGGGGGAGGTCTGTCAGCGCTAACCGCGGTGGCCCCCACGGCCTCTCGTCTGAAACCCAACACACGTTGTTTCCTTTTCAGCTAATATCTAGCTAGCTCTTTGCCTGATCTCTGTCGTGGATTCTCCGCTGTGTGCCGGCTGCAGGAGGATCTCAGACTCTCCACGTCCTCGGAGCAGGCGCTGCCCTCAGAGCACCTCGCTCGCTGTTCTTTCCTTCAGAACGCTGTTTGTTTAACCTCAGGGACACGTTAGCATTTGTAGCACCAATGAAATGTAATGATATCCTTAGCTGTCTTTACTAGCAAAATCACTTGGACAAGCTAACATGTAGGTGTTTAGCTAACTCAAGCTAACTTGAAGATGTTTAGCTTATTCAAGCTAACGTATTTCAGGGGGGAATAACATAACGTAGACAATTGACTCAATTAGAATGAGGTAACGTTTTGTCTGAGGTATCCCTTTTATTTCAGTAACACTAGTACGACACAGAAATTACTATTACATAGGACCATGTGACCCAGTTTGTCTGCTTCTGGTTAAGGATCCTCTCCAAGGTTTTCCTTCCACACCAACTGCTTCAAATGCATGCGGAAGCAGTCGTCTGTTTCTCTTGGCAACCTAACAGTTGGAATGACATCGTCACTGAGAAGAAGCATGGCCACTCTTGAAACACTTGAATGACAATGTGAATCACTACTTACTGAAACACAAATCATTATTCTTTTTGTCTTCATCAAGCTGGTGCAATTTGATATAGTCTATTTTAGCTCACTGCCAATTAAAAAGCATGGAATTCCCTAGAATGACATTCAGCTGGTTGGGTACATGTTGGATGTACCCATGCATCGCAACAAGTCGAACCTTTGTACTTTGAACCTTAACTACTTAGGCCCCTGGTCACACATTTCACCAACACTTCTGTGCCTCTTTCACCCACTAACTTTCCTCTCACTTACTGCCTGCCTGGAAGACCCACACCACTAATAGGAATGCCCAACTCGTTGTTATTTACCCTTTCGCTCATTTTAATCCACTGGAATGTCTCCAGATCTCATGTTCCTCCTCTCCTCCTCCTCCAGTTGTCTCAAAAAGACCAGAAGAAAATCCACAAGACCATGTCCTCAGGGGACCTGGGCAAGGTGGAAGTGCTCCGAAAGACTTCTAGCCAGGATGGAAGGTGCTCCCTCCCCTCTGCTGTCTCCCTTCTACTTCATTCAGCGCTAACATTTCAAGATGATGATGATGATGATGATAATCCTGATGAAGATTCTATGGAAGTTTCAACGTTTGTTGAAAAATAACTTAAAAAACCGTCCTTCTTCTCCTACTACTGTCAAGGACATTCCCACAGAATGTTAACACGTCTTTGCCCATAATTGCTGGATATTTGAACAATTTTGAAGCATACTTGTAAACATCTTGACAATGTGTGCATCTACTGTGAACATGCTTGAGTGACAGCCTGGTGGTACAACTTGTGTTGGTGATCCGACAGAATGAGAGGAAAGATGCGCTTCTGGAGTAAGACCAAGCAGGGCGACAAGAAGCTCCCGAAGGAGAGGAGTGAAGGAGGCGACACGCAAGGTAAGAAGGAGAGGAGTGAAGGAGGTGACACGCAAGGTAAGAAGGAGAGGAGTGAAGGAGGGGACAGGCAAGGTAGCAACAGGCCTGCACCTTTCGTACTGATATATAAGATGTCTCGGTATGACATATGAACAGTGTCATGGACAAATTAACGAATGAAGAAAAGGTTTGTAGATGTTTTTGTATCCATAGTAGTTGAAAGTAGTTTAAAGGTCTACTTAAAAATATACATCACAAAAATGTTATATTGTCTGCGGTCACATGCGTGGTCAAAAGTAAAACTTCAAAACAAAATGCCTGAATAACACAACAGTGAAGAGCTGAACTGTAACCAGTGCTGTACTTCAGAGTGAACACTGAAGTCTACTTCAGTCTAAAGTACACTTCAGTGTTCACACTGAAGTACACTTCTGGTCTACACATCACACACGCGTGTCACCGGGACAGCCCCTCACGGTCTCTCTCTCCCCGCCAAACGACCTGCAGACGCCGGGCCCTCGCCCCCCCGCAGCCCGGAGGCCGGGGGGTCCCCGGGGGTCCCCAGGGACCCCAGGGACCCCAAGGAGAGCAAGGAGCCGTCGCCCAAGTCACGCCGGAGGCGGAGCGTGAAGATCAGCAGCGCGGGGCTGGAGCCCGCCCTCTGGCAGAACGACGCCCTGCTCATCCTAAGCTCCGCCCATGACTACCGCAGCATGAACGACTTCCTGATGAAGAAGGTCTGAGCACACGCACGCACACACGCACACACACACGCACACACACGCACACACACGCACGCACGCATGCACACACACACACACACACACACACACACACACACACACACACAGACACACGCACACACACACGCATGCACTGACGCACGCACACACACACACACACGCACGCACGCATGCACACACACACACACGCACGTACAAACGCACTCACACATGCACACACACATGCACACACGCACACATGCACGCACGTACACACACACACACACACACACATTCCCCTACTGCATGCACACACACACACAGGATAGAATCAAACATTCCTCCCTTGCTCTGGCTGTAGATCGGGGAGCTGGAGTCTGAGGCCGGTAAGAAGGACACCATGGTGGACGTGGTCTTCAAGAAGGCTCTGAAGGAGTTCAGGATCAACATCTTCAACTCCTACTCCACTGCTCTGGCTGTGAGTACCCAGAGACCAGGGTCCTGGACAGTGGGTTGTGTTTGATAAACATTTGTATTTGGTCTACGTATTCATTATGTCGTTGATCCCTTAACTCATTGCTCGTAGTTCACTGTACAGAATGACCCTGTGGTTCACTGCACAGAATGACCCTGTGGTTCACTGTACAGAATGACCCTGTGGTTCACTGTACAGAATGACCCTGTGGTTCACTGTGCAGAATGACCCTGTGGTTCACTGCAGAATGACCCTGTGGTTCACTGTACAGATTGACCCTGTGGTTCACTGTACAGAATGACCCTGTGGTTCACTGTGCAGAATGACCCTGTGGTTCACTGTACAGAATGACCCTGTGGTTCACTGTACAGATTGACCCTGTGGTTCACTGTACAGAATGACCCTGTGGTTCACTGTGCAGAATGACCCTGTGGTTCACTGCAGAATGACCCTGTGGTTCACTGTACAGATTGACCCTGTGGTTCACTGTACAGAATGACCCTGTGGTTCACTGTGCAGTTGGAAATAACAACGTTTTTATATTGTATTGATCAGGTCTTCCATATTTTTCAATACAGGGACCCCTTGGAATGGATTCATATTCATACGGACAATATGGACTAAGGGCTGTTAGCTCTAAGTGCTGTAGTTTACAACCTTCATGTACAATCCAAACCCATTGAACATGAAGCACAATAAATAGATATATAGATAAATAGATCCATAAAATACTTGCTGCCACGAAAACTATTCATCACACTCCCCCTACCGGCTCTTTAAACATTTTCAAGTCATCCTTTAATAAATTGACCACAACGGGGTCAATATATAACAATGTATTTAGTGTATGTGAATACACATACAGTAGAGTACAGTAGAACAGCTTGCGATGCCTTGAAATCCATATCTCCTCCTCCTCCTCCTCCTCCTCTTCTTCTTCCTCTCCCATCCAGTCCAGTAGCTCCCTCTGGGAGGGCGACCGGCGCCCAGCCGGACATCACGGTAGCACCATGCAGAGGTTAAAATAACCTCGCCTCCTGTCTCCTCTCTCCTGTCTCCTCTCTCCTCTCTCCTCTCTCCTCTTTCCTATCTCCTCTCTCCTCTCTCCTCTCTCCTCTCTCCTCTCTCCTCTCTCCTCTCTCCTCTCTCCTTTCTCCTCTTTCCTGTCTCCTCTCTCCTCTCTCCTGTCTCCTCTCTCCTCTCTCCTCTCTCCTCTCTCCTCTCTCCTGTCTCCTCTCTCCTCTCTCCTCACCACCGCCTCAGATGGACGACGGCAGGAGCATCCGCTACAAGGACCTGCACGCGCTGTTTGAGCAGATCCTTGAGAAGAGCATGAGGCAGGAGCAGAGGGACTGGAGCGAGTCCCCGGTCAAGGTGTGGGTCAACACCTTCAAGGTCTTCCTGGACGAGTTCATGACCGAGTACAAGCCCATGGAGGGCACCATCGGCAGGGTGAGAGGACGTCGGGCGGGGAGGTGGGTGGAGGTGGGTGGAGGTGGGTGGGGGTGGGTGGAGGTGGGGGTCCGTTTTAGCAGACGGTGATCCAAAGTGAGTCGTGGGTGAGGCTGAGAGCGTGCCTAGAAGAACTCAGAACTCAGAACTCCGCACAATAAATTCTTACTAGATTTGACTTGATGTGCATGACATGATTTATTCATACATTTTTGCATGCATTATTGATTTGAATCCAGGCCGGTGACACATGAGCAGATGTCGTTATGATGTTATGCTCAGATGTTATGCTAAGATGTTATTTTGGTAATGGGTTTGATTAAGTGGCGTGTTAAGTGTGTTGATGGATGAGCGTCAGTGGAAGAAGACGCCTCAGGTATTTGAGGTCAAAGGAAGGAAATGGCGGTCAAAGAGGTTGTTGAAATATACATGAGCTGTGCGTCCACTGTGGACTGACCACTGGTGTTACAGCGCGCTGGGCTGGCCCGAGTGCTTTTTAAAAGCTGTGTTTGGTGAGATAAACGGTCAGAGTGCTCCTGACCGCGCCCAGCCAGCGTAGCGTGTTGCATGTGGACGGCGGTCATACGTGTGCTCAGCTGTCACGCATCCACACGCGTGTTATCGGGCCAACAGTCACGTTCACTCGTAGTTTGAAGTGTGATTCCTCCAGACAGACACGCTGTCCTCCTTATGTTCAGTGATGGAATAAGGAGTCCCTTTAACAGCTTCTGCCATTGATCCTTGATGAGGAATAAAGGAATGTAACAAAACACTGCTCTCTGTTTGGTCATCCAGGCTTCTAAACCCGAACGGAAAAAAAGGAGGAAAAAGGAGAGCGACATTGTAAGTTACTTCTTTCTCAATCTCTCTCTCTTTATCTCCCTCTCTCTCTCTCTCTCTCTCTCTCTCTCTCTCTCTCTCTCTCTCTCTCTCTCTCTCTCTCTCTCTCTCTCTCTCTCTCACTGTGCTTTAAGATGGTGTGGTCGTGGAAAGTCCTGAGCAGCACATTCAGTTTTCTTGAACCTTTCACATGATGACTCTTCAGCCAGCATGCGTTGCTTGAGCTCCTGCTGCAATTTCCTTAGAGGTTAAAAATATTACGATATATGTCAGAATGTGGGGAATGAAGGGAGGATATTGTCTCAGAGGAAGAATGTCATCAGTTTCAGTTCATCGCTGTTGCATCAAGCTCTTTCAATTCTACTCCTACAAATGCTAATATTGTTAATATTACAAAAAATATATGTTTACGAGTTCTGAGCTAGAGTTGCCTCTGCCGCCCCCTGCAGGTGGAGGAGCACAATGGCCACATCTTCAAGGCCACGCAGTACAGCATCCCCACGTACTGTGAATACTGCTCCTCGCTCATCTGGATGATGGACCGAGCCTGTGTCTGCAAACGTAAAGAGCAGTGTGTGGACACACACACACATACACACGCATGCACGCGCGCACGCATGCACACACACACACACACGCACGCACGCATGCACACACACACACGCACCCATGCATGCACGCACACACACGACACAATGGCACACACACAAATGCACAAAACACAATGACACACACAGACACATAAGCGCGTACGGACAGGGATAAATGAATATATTTTAGATATACATTCACACCTATCGCATGCCTTCTCTTATTTTCATGGGTTCCCCGTGTTGCTTAATGTCGATCCATCTGCATCATGGCAAAGCTATGTTACAAATCTCTCAGGTATCAGACCCCCCCCCACACACACACACACACACAGTACTCGGTCTAATGTTCCTCTAACTCAGTTACAGTGGCCCTCATGCCCATCCATAATTCTAACTTCCCTCCCACTCACACATTATGCCCCCATTTTCTCTTTCTCTTCCACTCTCTGACACACTCACAAACACACAGCGTCCTGCCTGCTCGAGTCCTCGCTGGGCTTCTTTAAGGCTAGCTTAGCACTGGGGAAAGCCGTCACCCTCCATTTTGGGATAAGGAAAGGATTAGAGTGCAGTGCAGGAATCGAACGCGGGTCCCCACCACACAGTGTGTTGCATTGTATGTGGTGAGGGTGTTAGTGGGCTAACCGCTTCCTCTCTCCTCCTCTCTCCTCCTCTCTCCTCCCTTTCCAGTCTGCCGCTACGCCTGCCACAGGAAGTGCTGCTCCAAGATGACCACCAAGTGCAGCAAGAAGGTAGGAGGTCAACATGTGTACTTATGATGAATATATATCACATATATCAAAATATCAGATATACTTATGATGAATATATATCATATATATCAAAATATCAGATATACTTATGATGAATATAAGATATACTGATGATGAATATCAAATGTCCTTATGATGAATACATATCATATATATCAATATAGCAGATATACTGATAATGAATATCAGATATACTGATGATGAATATCAAATGTACTTATGATGAAATATATATATATATATATATATATATATATATATATATATATATATATACATATATATATATATATATATCAATATATATGATATACTGATGATGAATATCAGATATACTGATGATGAATATCAGATATACTTATGATGAATATCAGATATACTGATGATGAATATCAGATATACTTATGATGAATATCAAATGTACTTATGATGAATATCAGCTATACTGATGATGAATAGCAAATATACTTATCAAATATATATCCCCCTTCTGTATCATGTCTTTCGGTCGTTGGAGCTTTTCCTACAGCATTGACTGTTAAATCCTTTACCCCCTGTTGACAACATTAGAGCTAGTGATCTGGTTTTCAATCTCAAACCTAATCCATTATGCTGGATTATGTTTTCATAATGATGGTATAATGAGGTTCTCTTAAAGTGATGGTTCGGAGTAAAATTCACCCTGAGGTAATTTCCACCAATAATCCAGTCAAATACCCCCTCAGATGCATTTTTAGCGACGGTCAATATTTATCAAGTTTAGGGGTATCAGCCGAATGGCTTAGTACTGGAGTGAATGGTACAGTGTGTACATCTCGTAAATGACCCCACTAATAATGCATGGATTGTTACCCAACTTCTGTAGTAGTACATACAGTATATGGTCTGTACTCACAAAACGAGGCATTTTAAAGTTTGTAAGTACACCAGGAGTTTATTTAAAAGAGCACTTTCCTGATAGCTTCAACTCTCTGTTGCTAAGGCTACCGCTGCATCGACGTCACTTCCGTCTTTCTGGAAAAGTTCGTAAAAGTCCTCTTCAACTCCATACAAATAAATGGGAATATAACATCTAAACTATGGATTTGGGGACTGTCGTACACAACAAACAATGTACATAATATCAAGTATTCAATTATTTCAGTTGTCAATACATTTCGATGGAGTGTTGAATTCTCTAACTTTTTCCTTACACTTGTGAGTTTTGAAGAGGACTTTTACGAACTTTTCCGGAAAGACAGAAGTGACGTTGACGCAGCGGTAGCCTTAGCAACAGAGAGTTGAAGCTATCAGGAAAGTGCTCTTTTAAATAAACTCCTGGTGTACTTACAAACTTTAAAATGCCTCGTTTTGTGAGTACAGACCATATATGTACTACTACAGAAGTTGGGTAACAATCCATGCATTATTAGTGGGGTAAATTACGAGATGTACACACTGTACCATTCAGTCCAGGACTAAGCCATTCGGCTGATACCCCTAAACTTGATAAATATTGACCGTCGCTAAAAATGCATCTGAGGGGGTATTTGGCTGGATTATTGGTGGAAATTACCTCAGGGTGAATTTTACTCCGAACCATCACTTTAACTGGTGTATGTTTATTGAAGCTCAATTTATATGAGCCTTTAAGATGTTTTGTTGTATTTTAGTTATGTTTTGTGTGTGAATGCATCTTTACGTGTGTGTGTGTGCTTGTGTGTGTGCCCGCGTGCGTGCGTGCGTGCGTGTGCGTGTGTGTGTGTGTGTGTGTGTGTGTGTGTGTGTATGTGTATGCTTGTCTGTGTGTGCGTGTGTGTGTGTGTGTGTGTGTGTGTGTGTGTGTGTGTGTGTGTGTGTGTGTGTGGGTGCGTGTGTGTGCATGTGTGCGTGTGTGTGTGTGTGTGTGTGTGTGTGTGTGTGTGTGTGTGTGTGTGTGTATCTGAACAGTACGACCCTGAGCTGTCGTCCAGGCAGTTTGGGGTTGAGCTGTCACGCCTCAGCAGGGAGGAGCACACAGTGCCCCACCTGGTGGAGAAGCTGATCAACTACATTGAGATGCACGGCCTCTACACTGAGGGCATCTACAGGAAGTCTGGCTCCACCAATAAGGTCAAAGAACTCCGCCAGGGGCTGGACACAGGTGTG
>JAXIVH010000020.1:3725500-3748000 GCA_036785325.1 Urophycis tenuis | reverse complement strand
TGCCTGAGTGAGTAGGCCTGTTCAGGCCTGCCTGTGTAACCACAGCATCGCCAGGACCAGTGATGCTGCTGGTCACACAGTGATGACTGCTAGTCACACAGCAGGTTGTCCCTCTGTACTAACACACCTCTCCTCCCCAGTCCTCCATCCACCTGCTCACCCACAACACACACGCACACACCGCCTACACACACGTCGTGTTTGTTTGTCAGAACCTTTGCTCCTGAATTTCCGTGCATGTATTCTGAATCCTTGATTCTGGAACTTTCTATGGCCCTCCCCATGCTCCCCCCCACCCACCCCCTGCCTCCCCCCTCCAGAAACCCATACTAATCGCTGTTAGGTTTATGAGCATTGCCCGCACTGCCACTCCGGTACGTATGCCCCTCCCCCTCGCCCCCTCTGTGCCCGCCCACTGCTCGCCGTGTCTGTCAGCCCATTCATCCGTAGAGCTGTCCGCTAGCCCATCTACCCGCTGCCGCCGCGCTGTCTGTGTCCGCTGCATCTGTCTGTCAGTTGGCGTGTGGTCACGCTAGCTGGTCATGTGTGCTGGCGTTAGCTGGTCATGTGTGCTAGTGCTAGCTGGTCACGTGTGCTAGTGCTAGCTGGTCACGTGTGCTAGCGTTAGCTGGTCACGTGTGCTGGCGTTAGCTGGTCACGTGTGCTGGCGTTAGCTGGTCACGTGTGCTAGTGCTAGCTGGTCACGTGTGCTAGCGCTAGCTGGTCATGTGTGCTAGTGCTAGCTGGTCATTTGTGCCAGTGCTAGCTGGTCACGTGTGCTGGCGTTAGCTGGTCACGTGTGCTAGCGTTAGCTGGTCATGTGTGCTGGCGTTAGCTGGTCATGTGTGCTAGCGTGGCTGTCTGAAGTTGTGGTGTGGCCATGTGTTTGTTGTCCTGGAGAGGTGCTGCGCTACTGTTCTGTGATGTTTGGTAGAACGGCGGTCGACAGAGCTGTGAGCTGACGTGTCAACCTGTTTTGAGTTCACATTGTGAAGCAACTCTACGAAAGAAAAACTTTTAATTTAGTATTTAATGCCGAGATGGTGGCAACGCCAAGTTGCCATCTTTTTGGCCACGTAAGTCCGCAGAATATTTGAACAATGGTATTGAAGGTCAGGGGAGACGCGGGCCGTGTGAGAGGGTGGTGGCGTGCAGGAGAGCAGGGCTCTATGACCAGCGTGTCGCCGTGGGGTGACACTCCATCTCAATCTGCTCCTCTTGTTTCTGCTGCTCCACCAATCGCCACGCAGCCCAGTGCGGTTCAGTTCAAGGTAACGCAGAGTGACGTGTGTGTGTGTGTGTGTCTTTGAGAGTCAGCGCGTTGGGCGTTCTGCGTCGTGGTTGCCGTGTCAGTTTTCAAACGTGGTGTGTTTCCATGGGAACCGTAGTCCCGTTGCTGCTGTTCAGCCCCTCTGTGTGCCCCAGCCATCAGAGCCTGTGGTCTGCTGGTGGTTCTGGCTCGCTTCTCGGGTCATTCATGAACCCCAAGGGGATTCTCATTTTGATGGGTCTTGTGTATGTGTGTGTGTGTGTGTGTGTGTGTGTGTGTGTGTGTGTGTGTGTGTGTGTGTGTGTGTGTGTGTGTATGTGTGGTGTATGTGTGGTGTATGTGTGTGTGTGTGTGTGTGTGTGTGTGGTGTGTGTGTGTGTGTGTGTGTGTGTGTGTGTCCCTCACTCCACAGAGTAAAGAGCGTGTGCGGCGCAGCAGTAGCCACACCCCCTCGCCACCCCTCAGCCCCAAGGTGGCGCCCGCGGAAGTGGAGGGCGGGACGGCAGGAGGGGGAGGAGGGGGAGAAGGGGGGGAGGAGGCGCCAGAGGGGGCGGGGCTCAGTGAGCAGCAGCAGATGGCCATGCAGCAGGAGGAGAGGATCCTGACGGCACAGATCGAGAGCCTGCAGAAAGAGAAGTACGACTCTCAGTGTAACAGTTCTGATCCCTCCAGCGGGCCCCGGGCCTCCTTCAGCTCCCCGCCAGCAGTCACTGTTCAGCACATCAACACGGGATTATTGTGTTTTGGTGGTTGTTTTGTTGAAGGTCTCCCTCCCCTGTATTGTAGAGAAATATCCAGGAGTCTGGTTGTATTTTACATTTTTTTGTGCATGTGTATGTGTGTGTCGTTGTGCGTGTCCCTCCGTCTGTGTGTGTGTGTGTGTGTGTGTGTGTGTGTGTGTGTGTGTGTGTGTGTCTGTGTGTGTGTGTGTGTGTGTGTGTGTGTGTGTGTGTGTGTGTGTGCGTGTGTGCGTGCGTGCGTGCGTGCCTGTGTGTGTGTGTGTGCGTGCGTGTGCGTGTGTGTGTGTGTGTAGGGAGGAGCTGACCTTTGAGATGCTGGTGTTGGAGCCCCGGACGTCAGACGACGACACCCCAGAGTCTGAGGCCTCCATCGGCACGGCAGACAGCTCTGAGAACATCGCCATGGAGACGGAAGGGGCGACCTCCGACCCCCATGGTGGGTGCTGCTCAGGTGGTGTAAAGGTGGAGAGAAAACACTATTCTTTGTCTGTCAAATAGAAAAAAGTGTACATACTTATTGCTCTCTCTCTCTCTCTCTCTCTCTCTCTCTGTAAACTCTCTCCACACACTTTCTCCCCTCCCTCTCTCCGTTAGGGCGAGAGACCTTACTCTGTAGGAAGACTGAGGCCAAGAGCCGACGGGCCCCGCGGCGCCAGCCGGACTCCTCCCCCTCCTCTTCCTCCTCCTCCTCCTCTCCGGCCGCCGCCGCCGCCGCCGCCGCAGCCACCCTCTCATCCTCCTACCACCCGCCCCCCCCCTCTCTCCTCCTCCTCCTCCCACCCCCTCCCCCACCGCTTCCGCTCGGCCTCCTCGGGGCCCCTCCTGACCTCGGGGCCCCCGGGGCCGCCGGAGGTCGACCTGGGGGCGCCGGGCGCCGCGGTGGGCCAGAGGGGCAGTAAGATCCGCCACAGGCTCCGGCTGAGCCGCAGCTCGCCGCGCGACCCCGGCGACGCCCACCGCCGCGAGACCGGGGACTTTGGCTCGGCGCCGCATCAGCTGGTTCTGTACGGCAGCAACGAGTTCATGGTGTGAGGCGCGGCCTCGGGGAGAGAGGGGGGAGGGAGGGAGGGAGGCCGAGGGGGGGAGGGAGGGCCTCACTGATGACCGTATGCTGTGGGGTGGGTGGGGGAGGGACACACCCCCCCTGGTCCCGTCCCTTCCTGTCTCCCGGGTTCGGGTCAGAACAGGCCGTGATGGGCCACCGTGGAGCCGCTCAGAGCTGGCCACGCGCCAACCTCGTTCATAAAGAAAAACAACAACAACAACAACAAAATAATCTCCTTTTTGTTCTGTGGCCAATGCACCGGAGGCTGGCGGGGGGGGCGGACCTCAGCCCGCCACGGCGCTGCGTTTGGCCACGCCCAGCCCCCTGTGCCGCCTCCCACCCAGTCACAGCGAGATGCTAGTGTGATGTCATCCATTCAGCTGCGCTCTTGTTACCATCGTGGTCGATGTGTGTCTGTGATGCTGCCAGGGAAGAGAAGATGTACATAGACTGAAACGCCTGGTGGTGGAAAGGTTGTCTGATGTCAATATTACCCTCTCTCCCCGTCCCTCTTTGTCTCTCCATCTCTCTCTCTCTCTCTGTCTCCATCCCTCGCTGTCTCTCCATCTCTCTCTCTCTCTCTGTCTCTCCATCCCTCGCTGTCTCTCCATCTCTCTCTGTCTCTCCATCTCTCTCTCTCTTCATCTCACTCTTTCTCTCCATCCCTCTCTGTCTCTCTCTCTCTCTCTCTCTCTCTCTTCATGTGCTGCTCTGCTCTGGGGGTGAACGTCCACTTCCCTCTGTTGTCATTTTTCCTTGTTTTTCTTTCGCTGCGTGTTCTCCTCTCGTACCTGTGTCACAATCAACGGAGCCAAATGGGGGGAGGGGATCTCCGGGAGATGAGGTCACGGCCCCGCCCTCGTCCCCCACGCCGCTGTGGGAGGCGGGCCTCAACCGTCAGCCGCACACGTCCCAGCAGGGAGCCGGGCGGCAGGCGCCATGTAGCTCGTCTGTTTGATGACATATCAGTGTTACCGTCTTTAGGACTTGAACGTCGTCACATTTCGTTGCGTTTTTTTTTTTTTGTATTTTGTATTTGTTTACTTTTGGTGTCGTTTCGGTGATCAAGCGTTGTTTAGAGATGCCATGTTTTCATTGTTGACAGTCGTGTGTATGCTTGTGTGTGCGCGTGTGCGTGTGGTTGTGCATATTCAAGCTCTGCATGGGCGCACGCACACGCACACACACATGCACACACACACACACACACACACCTGTGTTACACAGGTGTGTTCTGAGCCATGTTATTCTGTATGTGTTGCCATTTTGTTCCACAATACTCCACTGCATTCACTTCCTTTCTGATGATTACTGGGAAAAGTAGCATAAAATCACGTAGTAGCAAACGCCCTGGACTCCTATCGAAAAGATATAAGCTAGCTTACATGCTATCAACTCCTTTTGGATTAGTCTCTCTCTCTCTCTCTCTCTCTCTCTCTCTCTGTCTCTCTCTGTCTCTCTCTGTCTCTCTCTCTCTCTCTCTCTCTCTCTCTCTCTCTCTTTCTCTCTCTCTCTATTTACAGTATTTAAAGGGTTTAATATTCAGTCTATGTCGGCTATATGCAAAGCTTTTTAATATAAATACGTAGAGATGCTCCCAACCCGTCCTATAGCTCCAGTATATCTCGCTTGCTGTGACAGTGGCGAGAAGCCCACTCTGTTAAACACACGGACCGTTGAAGACATGCCGATGTACTCTCTGACGGGGGAGCGCACCACATCGCATTAAACATGTTTGTCTGACCTTTGTTTTGGCTGAGACAAAATGCAGTCGTCTTTGGTTTTTGTTTTGTTTTTCATTTGGGTGTTGTGAATAATGGTGTTTGGAACCTATGAAAGGAAGAAATGTCTTTCTCTGTGAATTACAAGCTATTATTTAAGAAGATGTGGTTTGTGCTCGTCGACGCTGTCCATATGGCATTCTGCAACAACAAAAAAAGAAAAAAAATGAATGTACTGATTACTGGAAGGCATGCTCTGCTTTCTTTTGGTTATTTGTTTATCTTTTATATTCCATATATAGTACTATTTATGATCATGTTTCGGGGTGTACATTGGTCAAAAAAGAAAGCTTGTTATAAATGGATATATTATCCTATGTACGATTCACTATCTACTATTAATCGTTGGCACAGTTTGGACGGGTCGCTATGTTCTGTCGTCTTGGTGCCGTCTGACCTCCGCGGTCGCCGGTCTTCACTCGAGCGCAGCGTCTCGTTGGCGGCGTGGACCGTGGACGGACGCGGCGTGTATGAGGTGCAATTTGTGTACAATTTGTTTTTGTTTTTTGTTTTTTAAAATATGTTTATGAGTGTTTCGAAAAACATGAAGTCATGAGGGTAAAGCTTGTGCTTATTAAAGAAAGGCAAACTGGAGTCTGACCTGGACGCGTCTTTTGATTTGAAGTGATGTGGGGCCATAAAGTGGAGCCTTACTGTAAATGCACACTGCCCTAAATGACAATTGGTACACATGATCTTTGGACTTGTGTGTGAAAAATCCTGTAAGGTATTTTGATTGTGTTAAAATGAACTATGGCAAATAGAAAAATATGCCATGGAAATTTGCCAGGAACAGGTGCATTTTTGAGCGTAATGCACCACTTAGTCAGCAGGGGGCCAGAATCCCACATATTCAACATCTATTGCTAAACTAGCGTCTTTGTCTCTGTGTGTGCGTGTGAGTATTCGGGAGTAGGCGCTGAAAAACGACACCACCACCAGCACCCCTGCTGGAGGCGTAGCTGCGGCTGAGGGCGGTCATGGGCTGAGAATCAAATTCAGAAGTCAGAAAGATGTTTATTGACAAGTAGGTTTGCACATATAAGGAAACAATAAAATAACAATAAACAATAGACAATAGTGCAAGATGACGGGACCTAATATATTATAAAATAAAGTTAAGCTAGTGTTTTAAAGAGTTTTTAAAGAATACAGCTCGTGACTTCTCCCAGTTCTCCTACGTCATTCTCATCAACACCAGTGGTCCAGTCTCTGCGAACCAGAAGGGCCAGTAGAGAGAGACTTCTACCTGCTCTGGGGGTCCTGCAGAACACCTGCATCAAGTAAATGGATGCATCCAGCTGAGTGGCGTTATCTATTCGTTTCGTTTCGAGAAAACTATGTTGGTTTCTGTTAAAGTGAAACTCATGCCCTTTATTTGAAACCGATACCTTACTAAGCATTTGCTCTTGCACTCTTGCAACAGAATCAGAAATCAGAACGATTTGCCAGAAATAAATATAAATGTGGGGTATTTACTTTTAATTTGGAATTATTTTGAATTTGTTTTGAAGTAAGACTCGTTGTTGTAGGCCTAAGTGATACTAGATCCAAAAGTTTAACTTAACTGTATTATTACTATTATTATCTTACGTCATTCTCGTCAATACCCCTGGGCCTGCCTCTGCGAACAGACGCGCAGTGGAGAAACTTCTCTCTGACAAAAGCGGAGTTTGGACAACGGATGACCGCAGCCGCTCAGAGTGTCGATATGCATCCAATGGTAATGTATCTTCATCTCTTTACGCGCCAGCGTTGTTAATGTTATATATAAACGCAAAAATCGAGTTTTTGTCGAACTTCCTGCTTTGTAATGAATATGTAGGCCTATCTCTAGGCCTACTGAGTTTGGAACTTTAAGTGTAATTTTAGTTCACTTATTTCCTCGACTTTTAAAGTTGGCCTTACTTTGCTAAATGTTTCCCATACGTGATTTAGATATAAATATAGACATTAGATATTAAGTATAGACAGGGTTCGAATTACACAGAGGCCTTCGGGGAGCCCTGTTTTTTTTTTTTTTTTTACAGTGCGCAAGATTGAATTGTAATGAGACCGCATATTCACGTCCATCAGGTAAGCTGTAAATACCTGCACTCTATATACTCTCTCTCTCTCTCTCTCTCTCTCTCTCTCTCTCTCTCTCTCTCTCTCTCTCTCTCTCTCTCTCTCTCTCTCTCTCTCTCTCTCTCTCTCTCTCTCTCTCTCTCTCTCTCTCTCTCTCTGTCCAGACGTCTGGGGGTAAAATTGTGGTCTTCTTTGACCTGGAGACCACAGGCTTGGGTAAGTTACTACACTGTAGTTAGTAGCTTTGTAGCTTATTTACATTTAATGTAAATGTAATGTAAATGCCTAATTGTAAATGTACCCTTAATACACACACACACACACACACACACACACACACACACACTCACACATACACACACACACACACACACACACACACACACACACTCACGGACACACGGACACACACACACACACACACACACACACACACACACACACTCACTCATACTCTCTCTCTCACACACACACCCCTCCCCTCTCAGACACCAATGTGTGTGACATCATCCAGCTGGGGGCCATCAGTGGCGACACCTCCTTCAGGGCGTACATGTTGCCTGAGACCGCCATTAGCCCCGGGGCCGCAGCGGTCACTGGCTTCAGCGTGGAAAATGGACGTCTCTTTAGGGGTGGCGAGGCCCTGCACACCATACCGCTGCAGCAGGCCCTGACCGCCTTCATCTCCTTCCTGTGGTCCCTCAGGAGGCCCGTGCTGCTGGCCGCGCACAACGCCAGACGCTTCGACGTGCCCATACTCGCCAGGGCGCTATACAGGTGCTCCCTCACTTGGCAGCAGCTGGGCTGCAACTTCTTGGACACATTAGAGCTCTCTAGGGCACTCTATCCACAGCTACCTAGCCGTTCACTAGTATCTCTGGTGCATTGCTTCCTGAGAAGAAGCTACCCTGCCCATGATGCAGTGCATGATGCTGCGGTTCTGCAGGAGCTGTACGGGCACTGGGCTCCTGACCACTACAGTGTGATTCACTGTTCATTCAGCCCTTATTGACCTATTGACGACATGGCGGGCCTGTCCTTTTACAATGACAGCGTGATTTTCTTTTTGTTGTATAAGAATTGAAGTATGCATCTGCTTGATCCATTTGGTGAATTGTTTAATAAACCAAACTCAGAACCAACCAGTCTTTGTCATTTCTCTCTTTCACGGACAATGACTCAACCTACATCATAGGTTGAGTATAGTCAGAACCTGTAATTACTATACATGTAGGCCTACCTAGAGTGGACAGCACTGGCCAGGTGATTCAGGTGAGGTCCTGAGGAAGTTGAACAAACGCTGCCTGATCTCAATGTGATTAATGTGATGTATGATCAAACGGGAGCAGTCACTACCAACAGAGATAACTTTTATAACGTTGGTTAGAACAACATGCTAATGTGATTATTGTTTAATTCTCTTTCCTTGGGGTTAAATTTTTTTCCCATTTGTTAAAAAAATAAAGATTATTATCAATGGATATATTATTCTATTTAGGCTGATTAGATTCCTAATTTACTATAAATCATTTGCACGGTTTGGACAGGTCATTCCTGGTCAGCCATCTTAACTTGGATTCCTGTGTTGTGGGTGTCGACCGCGGACATGTTATGTAGCCGATGTGCAATGTGTGTAAAAAGTGTTTCTTTTATTTTGACATGTTCATGGTTATCAAAACAAAGACTTAATGAAGGGAAAGCGTCTGCCAATACAACCTGGAGACCTACTGGTTTGATAGACATAGAGAGACTATTAATCCCTGAAGCCATAACAGCCCGGTACCTAGAAATACAATATCAAAATAGAAAAAAATAAATAAATAAATAAAATGAATACAAAAATATAGTGTTGTAAAAATACCATAGAACAGTGATCTGATACATAGTATAGAGAGAGTATAAATCAGATCAGTATGAAATGAATATGATATATAATGATATATATGATATGTATAATATCAGTATGGAATGTAATTAACACGTATCACATATGATGTGAAATATATTTTCACATCATATGTGAAAATATATTTCACATATGATGGTTTTGATTGATTTACAGGTTGTACAGGTTGAGTTAGTCCAGTACTGTGGTGGTGGATCTGACAGAGGCAGATGAGTTGTAAAGTCTTACTGCAGTGGGGAGGAATGATTTTCTGTATCGTTCCTTCTTGCTGCAGGGTTGAATGAGTCTGTTGCTGAAGCTGCTCTTTAGCTTGTCCAGTGTGGTGTGGAGGGGGTGGAAGGATTGTCCATGATTGCCAGCAGTTTTGCCAGCATCCTCTCCTCCACCACCTCCTCCACGGTGACAAGCTCAGAGCCAACAACAGACTCGGCCTTCTTACTAAGTTTGTTCAGTTTGTTGGCGTCCTTTGTTCTGATGCCCGCACCAACAGACTGATAAAAAAAATCTCATTGAAGGACCTCCTCAGGAAGTAAAGCTGGCTCAGGCCCTTCTTGTATGTGAAGTATATAAAAAACAATGAATGTACCAATCATGAGAAGCTAGGCAGTAAGGTGTGCTGGGTTAAGAATGTAGGCTACTGATTACTGTGCCATGACAGTAAAGGATTATACATGTGATCCCGTGGAATAACACGGGTGTTATGCAGACATATAGTGTGGCCTGTTGACGTAGACTCGTACACAAACAATTAAAACAGATGGACACCCAAGGCCATGTGTAATGGGGAGTACCGCTTCCATATCTCTAAAGCACATTCCTCTGTAGGCATAAAGACCCAGAACAGACGCAATACAGGCAGAACACTCTAGGCAGAGCACCATACGAAGCTGGGTGTATCTCTATGTGCATTTTAGTACTCATTCCCTCCTTTGCTCCACAGTTTATTGAACAGATAAATCATAAAATAAAGTGAGTTAAAAGCAGTCAGATTCGAGAGTCATTCTTAAAGAACACGGCATGTAAGCGGCCTCTGAATGTATGGACCAGTCCAGTTTATGGTCCAGTATGACACCCAGGTACTTGTATGCCTCCACCATATCCACATGTAACCCACTGATGCTGACCATCCAAATCCAAAGTTCTGTGCAATTGAGGACGTCTAAACGTTGGAGTGGCGGCCGGTAAGAGACTTCTACCGCTTTCGGAAAGTCATGTTTGTACCGAGTGCATCCCTTTTAACCTAGTTTCGGATATTGGCGTCCATGACGTTGCGGTTCCATCCGCTGCCCATGCTTTAAATTAATGCAGATTGCGTTTATACTGTATGCTTAGCGATTTAAAGAGTGATTGTTAAACTGGTTAGTTGGTTGTGTAGCAGGGTGGTAATGGGCCTGTCTAATTTAAACTACTGTTGCTACTTCTTTTAGTTTAATGTGGAAGTGTATAATGGTGGAGGGCTTGAGTATTGCTGCTTGTCTTTTTATACTGATGGAGACATGATGTGTGTTGGGTTTCTATGTAATTTAAATGAGCTATGTTTTCTACTCAGATATTTTTTCTATTGGATCAGTTGTTTGCACTTGAGGATTATTTGCCTGTATAAATGTCTACTGTTGTATGTATTCTTATCTTATGTATTTTTGGGTCTCCATTTTTTCTGTCCTTTAAAGGTTTTTCACCTGGTGAAAATGACTTAATGAACTGAATGGCTGCTATAGTGACTACATATGTCTGCCTCTGAATTCAAAGAAAATAAAGAAAAAAAATAAGGAGGAAACTAAAGCACTGTTGTGTTGTGGAGTCATTGAGTGGAATCCAGCACCTTAAAATCTCCATAGATGCCCTTCCGTTTTCAAGTTGAGGAAATTTGCACAGAACACTAGGCACAACTTGACAGCAACTGTCGATCGGATATACAGGTTCCTGGGCTCACAGCCTCCACCCAGTCATATGAATGATTTGACAAAAAATGAATGAACTCTAGCGGCCACTTACCAGGTACAGATGATATCACTCTACTGATGACCTTGGTCAATCCACTGACCTTGAATGAATGAACCCTTGATTGGTTTTCAGATTGGTTTATTAATTGAAGAATTGCATCACCAGCTATATATTTGTATACCATGAGAGCAAGAAATTCAGAAAGAAAATCACACTGTAATCAATTTAAACAATTCGATCCATGGCTGGCCCATCAGCTTATCTTAAGTAAGTCAAAAAGTGCGCAACACACATATTGGCTGCTAGACAAAACACCGAGTCAGACGCCCCTGATCGGGATCCCAGCAACCGTACAGCTCCTGCAGTGCCTTCGCATCCTCCAGTGCATCATGGGCATCGTAGGCTTTTCCCAGGAAGTGCCGCACCAGATTCACCTGTGAATAGCTACACACCCATGGATACAGCACTTTACTGAGCAGGAAGGTGTCCAAGAATCTGGCGTCCAGCCGCCGGAACCTCGTACTCAGGGAACAGCTCCTCAGAGCCCTGGTGAGCACGGGCCTGTCGAAGCGCTTGGCGTTGTGCGCCGCCAGCAGCACGGGCCTCTTGAAGGACCCCAGGAAGGTGAGGAAGGAGGTCAGAGCCTCGCTCAGCGGCACGGTGGGCACGGCTGCGCCGCGCCGGAGGAGGGCGCCATCTTTGACGCTGAAGCCTGTGACGTCGGCGGCGCTGTGGGTGATGGCGGTTGCGGGCTTCGTGAACACGTTGAAGGAGCGCTCTCCGCTTATGGCCGCCAGCTGGATGACCTCGCATACACTGGTGTCTGAGAGGAGAGGATCAGTTAGGAGTGGTGTTGTTCATACACTGGTGTCTGAGAGGAGAGGATCAGTTAGGAGTGGTGTTGTTCATACACTGGTGTCTGAGAGGAGAGGATCAGTTAGGAGTGGTGTTGTTCATACACTGGTGTCTGAGAGGAGAGGATAAGATAAGATAAGATAAGATACGATATTCCTTTATTAATCCCCCTTAGGAGAAATTCACAGTGACCAGCAGTACAGGGGATAGATGTGCAGTAAGAGCCTGACTAAGTCAATACACAATAAACAATAAACAATAAATTAGATTAAATACGAGCTCTTAAGTCAGGTCGGTGACGAGTGAGAACCTGTATGCATACTAGTGTCCTTGATAGCTGTTTATGGTGCAAAATGCAAAGTAGATAGATAGTGCAAATATGCGGAAAGTGCAAGGTGCAAGATGTGCAAATTTATACAGGTATTCCAGGTACAACATATGAATAGACCTGGAATAACAACGGCTAGGACACAGTCCACGGTGTGTGGTGATCAGTTAGGAGTGGTGTTGTTCATACACTGGTGTCTGAGAGGAGTGGATCAGTTAGGAGTGGTGTTGTTCATACACTGGTGTCGGAGAGGAGAGGATCAGTTAGGAGTGGTGTTGTTCATACACTGGTGTCTGAGAGGAGAGGATCAGTTAGGAGTGGTGTTGTTCATACACTGGTGTCTGAGAGGAGAGGATCAGTTAGGAGTGGTGTTGTTCATACACTGGTGTCTGAGAGGAGAGGATCAGTTAGGAGTGGTGTTGTTCATACACTGGTGTCTGAGAGGAGAGGATCAGTTAGGAGTGGTGTTGTTCATACACTGGTGTCTGAGAGGAGAGGATCAGTTAGGAGTGGTGTTGTTCATACACTGGTGTCTGAGAGGAGAGGATCAGTTAGGAGTGGTGTTGTTCATGCTAAACAACAGTAAACACAATAAAAACAATCACACAGTAAACACATAATTTTTCATGTTTAGCAGTATCTAAGTGTGAACCCCTGGGCAGTGACGAACGGGACTTGGGGACCAATGGTCATCCTGACCATCACCCCAATAAGGTAACATCTGGGGGTAACATCTGGGTTTGGGTTCTCCTTATGTGGGCCTACCTGAGGCCTTCTGATGATGAACGTGACCGCCAGCACTGACAGTTTCCCGCGATAGTGGCCCCAAACTCCGTGCCCTAAGGGGGTTTGGTTCAAGGTCAATCTTAAGTCTCTGCTGGCTGTCCTGAGGCTTCCGGAGCAAACAGAGACTCTCTGACTGGCAGGATAGGACGTGGCAGGGGAGTGTCTATCTCTGGGACAAGTCGTACTTCAGACCTCCTCAGGGTCAACTGGGATCACCAGAGGTCCAGCATAGATACTCACCCTTTGTTTACCTACCTTAGTGTACCATACCCTTTGTTTACCATACCGTACTCTTTGTTTACCTACCTTAGTGTACTGTACCATACTGTACCGTACTCTTTGTTTACCGTACCATAGTACCTACAGTACCTTACTGTACTGTACCCTTTGTTCACCGTACCTTAGTGCCTACAGTACCATACTGTACCATACTCTTTGTTAACCGTACCATAGTGCCTACAGTACCTTACTGTACTGTACTCTTTGTTTACCTACCTTAGTGCCTACAGTACCTTACTGTACCGTACTCTTTGTTCACCGTACCTTAGTGCCTACAGCACACATTTCTCTGCCATCTTTGTATCACACAGAACTGTGTCTCTTTTTGCTTGCTGCAGCAATCAAAACAAATATTCTAACAGTTTCCATAGACTGGTTGACTCTTCCTCGACTCCCATGTTCACCTCACTCAACCTCGCATAGGAATTCAGAACATTCCCATGACATAGGCCACCTTAAAATTTGATTGAATCGATTTAGAGGCAATTCATACACTATTTGCAAATATGACTCAACACAAAAGCTTTATAATTACTGGTGTCACACTACTCCTGCAATTATTACATACAGCAGGCCTAACTCAGTAATTAGATGGCTTTAACATTGTTTAGATGTGGCTGATGATCAGAGCAGACAGGCTTGCGGGCCAGTTTTATTGTTCTGGTGTTATTGTGCATAGGAACGCTGCTGTGGTAGAGAAACGAAACCCAGCAGAAGGGACACCGGCACGGGAGACGACAGTGAGCGCTGAATGAAATCAACCGAGCTGATAGATTAAACCAAAATATCTTCTTTTTTTAACATTCAGTTGTTAACAAGTGAACAGGCACAGTTCAATAGAGAGCATTACACTTGATACAGCTCAGAAATGCAGAAATTAAGATTTTGAATATCGTAAATTTGAGGACGAAACGATCAGAGGCATTTGATCACAGCTGACAAATTACGCGGAGACATTTTTTAAACTTGCGCAAAACTGCCAGCGGTATAAAAAATTAGACGGTAGAATATTAGATTTGAGGACGAAACGATAGGGTGGGCTAAGGCATTGAAACCCCATTACGTGTCCCGGGAGAATCGTCCGGGACAGGCTACAAAAAAGAAGGACAATCCCGGTAAAACCGGGACAGGTGGCAACCCGAAGTGGAATGCATGTGGTGACAGGTGGTGTTCAGTAGCTTACCCAAGCCCGTGGTCTCCAGGTCAAAGAAGACGAGCGTCTTACCCCCAGACGTCTGGAGAGAGAGAGAGAGAGAGAGAGAGAGAGAGAGAGAGAGAGAGAGAGAGAGAGAGAGAGAGAGAGAGAGAGAGAGAGAGAGAGAGAGAGAGAGAGAGAGAGAGAGAGAGAGAGAGAGAGAGAGAGAGAGAGAGAGAGAGAGAGAGAGAGAGAGAGAGAGAGAGAGAGAGAGAGAGAGAGAGAGAGAGAGAGAGAGAGAGAGAGAGAGAGAGGTCAGGTGGACGTGAATAAGCGGTCTAATAACGATTCAATCTATACTTATCATCTAATATCTAGGCTATATTTATATCTCAATCACGTAGGCCTATGGAAAATATTGAGCAAAGTAAGGTCAACTTTAAAAGTCGGGAAATCACGCTTAAAAGTTCCAAACTCGGCAGGCAAACACATTCATTGGAAAGCATGAAGATTGACGAAAACTCGACTTTTACATTTAGCCTATATATAACATTAACAACGCTGGAGCGTAAAGATATGAAGATACATTACCATTGGCTCCATATCGACAACAGGACAACAGGCAGGAATCCAGTGATCAGCTATCTCGATCTAAAACTCCGCACATCTGTCCGACGGCTATCTGTTGCGGAAGCCATGGCTGGACTTTCATTTCTGTTAAACAGAAACCCAGTTTTCGCTCAGCCTCTCACCCGGTCATTCTTGTTGTCCAAACTACAAATCGCTTTTGTCAGAGAGACGTTTCTCCACTGTTGGTCTGTTTGCAGAGGCAGGACCAGAGGTATTCATGAGAATGACAGAAGATACTATAAATACAGTTATCTTAACACATGTTGTGGAATCTTGGTGTTGCTTACTCTGTAACATTTAGCAGTTATGATGGCTGGAAAGAAAAGTATACATGTAAGGCTAAACAGTTTTTAACATATACGTATGTACAGCACGCAGTACATACTGTACATTGTATACATGTTATCATATCCACCTACCTATATATATATATATATATATATATATATATATATATATATATATATATATATATATATATATATATATATATATATATATATATATATATATATGTACATCGACTACAAAAACCTTCTCCTCACCTATAAAGCTCTCCACAATCAAGCCCCCACCTACCTTTGCGACCTCCTTCATGAGTACACTCCCTCCTGCACACTCCGCTCAACCTCTTCTGGACTGCTAACCATCCCCATGTCACACCTCAGTACCATGGGGTGTACTGGTACTGAGGCCCAAGCCTTCAGCTGCTCAGAACCCAGGCTCTGGAATTCCCTTCTCCCACACATAAGACAGTCAGACTCCATCACATCATTCAAGTCTCAACTCAAAACTCACCTGTTCAAACTGGCTTACTCTCTATCACTGGACACTGTGAACTTCATTGGTTTTTATGTTGATGTTTTGTTTTAATGTTGTTTTTATCTTTCAGGCTTTGATTTTCTGTAAGGAGACCTGGGGTGACTTGAGTGGTGCCATCAAATAGAATGTATTATTATTATTATTATTATTATTATTATTATTATTATTATTATTATTATTATTATTATTATTATTAGGCGGCACGGTGGTGCAGTGGTTAGCACTGTCGCCTCACAGCAAGAGGGTTCTGGATTCGAATCCACCTGGGACCCGGGTGGGAGTTTGTGTGTGTGGAGTTTGCATGTTCTCCCCGTGCTTGCGTGGGTTCTCTCCGGGTACTCCGGCTTCCTCCCACAGACCAAAAACATGCAGGTTGGGGATTAGGTTAATTGTTGTCTCTAAATTGACCATAGGTGTGTATGTGAGTGTGAGTGGTTGTTTGTCTATATATGTTAGCCCTGTGATAGGCTGGCGACCTGTCCAGGGTGTACCCCGCCTCTCGCCCGTTGCAGCTGGGATTGGCTCCAGCCCCCCCCGCGACCCTCGTAGAGGATAAGCGGTTACGACAATGGATGGATGGATGGATGGATTATTATTATTATTATTATTATTATTATTATTATTATTATTATTATTATTATTATTATTATTATTATTATTATTATTATTCCTGAAAGCTAAGCTTTGTAGTCTGTTATCCTAGTGTCAGATTTACTCTAACTGACACAGTAATACAAGCTCAACCACAGAGGACATTTAAATTCCATCCCCGCCTAAGAAAGTAGTGTTCTGAGTGTCCCTGTGGCCTGTTGCTGTGTGTATTCTGTTGTGTCCTGAAAACTCAACGGGGCCAACAACAACAAAACAACAAAAAATGAGTATTCAGCAGTCTTTTTTGTAGGGTAATACCCTGGCGGAATTCAAAAGGGCCATTTGAAGGCCAATATTGTTTTTATATATAATGTTGTTTTTTGTGTCAATTATATCACACAAATACCACACAAACCAAATAACTCTACTGCAAATAGTGAGTGTGCACCAGAAAACCGAGAAAATCTCTCTCGACCTCTCTCTCTGTTGCCGCGAGCAGGCCCTCTCCTGCCTGTATGACGTCAGAAGCGGCCTTCTATTGGCTGTAGGGCCTGCGCTTCAGGTATCAGGTGCGCCTCTGCCTGGCCTCTGCTAGAGTCTCTCTATAGGACTCTAGCCTCTGCTATGTGCTCCAATTTGCATAACAGAGTCGCGATTCGCACCTACTTGATTGGCCGACAGCGAACCATGTGGTCCACTTGACTGACACACCGTTTAGCCAATAGTGATCGGAGAATCAAGTAATCAAGTGGGAGGACTTGATCTCTTCCTAAGAGTCTATTGGTTACAGCGGAGTACAGACCTGTATGACGTCACGTCTCGTCTTATGTTACAGGCATAGATAGGTTACAGGTGCTCGTCCAGACAAACCCTATCGATTTGGATAACTTCGCACGTTAACAAACAGCGTTCTATTGATTATTTCCAGAGTTTGGGTGTTTAGATGACTAAATGAAGTGGATACTTTTGTTTGCTGGGCTCTTTCCGTTGTCTGGATACCAAGATTACCGTGCTGCGCGTTGTTTTCCAACTTCCAGCACCTTCGACCTCGCGTCTCTTTGTTTGGTGCACTCCAGTGCCATCTCTCTGGTGCACTCGGCACAGGGGCTCATAGAATGGTTCGCTTCGATCAGAGGACTCTCTCCTTTCCAACAATGTATAACCTGATCAGATTTATTGAAAATGCCACGCTATAAATGACGAATGAAAACCCGCTAGTTGTCACCCGTGTGAACCGGCCCGCGGGTGGGCCGCTGCGGGTGAACATCAGATCAGTCATTAGATCAGTCAAGCCAGCGGCTGGAGGAGACCCCAGCGGAGCGCGGTGTGTATTGTTTGGCTCAGTGTGAGATGTTCGTAAATATATTCATTTCATTGATGTGTGTTATTCACTGTGGAAATTGAGGATTTGTTTGTCATGTGAAATGTTTTTAATCAGCTATTTTGTGTTTTCACTGTGCTAAAGGTGATTCCTGAACAATAAAAAAAAGATGGCACCCGTAAGGGACTCTGCCATTATTAAAGAAGCCAAGGCTACTAATGCCATTTTCCAATATTTACCATGCTCATTTCCCCCCAGTATCGAAGATACTCCTTATCAAAATACAGCTGATCTTCCCTTGGTTATCCCTGATACCATTAGTCCATTCAGAACGACATCAGTGCTGGTTAAGTTTAACTGCAACCACACACTTTGTCAGAAATGCCATGAATATCAGATTATAGATGTTTTCAACATCTATAATCTATAATATTGATGTTGAAAACATATATAATCAATAATCTTGATGTTGAAAACATCTATAATCAATAATCTTGATGTTGAAAACATCTATAATCTTGCTGAGTTGCGTGTTCAAATGACGTGAAGATAATCTTATCAGTGTTCATTGCCCCATTCAAGACATCTGTTCTCATTCTTGCCATCATTTTTCTTCCCCTCCTTTTTTGTATTTTTTATTCTCATTTTCTTCACCTTTTTATTTTTTTTATTCTCTCCATTTATTCCTTCACAGCATCCGAAGGTGTCGGCAGAGTAAACAGGTGTAGCGCATAACGCAAACTTATGGGTCTGTTCCATTTAGTAGACAGTACACGTGGATACACTATTGAGGATACCACACATGGATGAAGCAATTTAGGTATGTATTTGTACAATTTAGGTAGGTTAATTTTAGGTATGTATTCCATTTGATGTATCCGTTTAATCTTGAATTGCAGAGCTATTGAACAATGTAAATTTCAATGTTACTTTTCAGTTTGAATGCAAAATACTATGAAAATAAGTATACTATAACTACTGGTTTAATACTATTTACTATTTAGTCATTATTTAGAGTAGTAAATGAAACACAAGAACAGGTTTATACCACAGAAATTAAAGTCTTGTAATTCAATGTATTCACATTACAACATCCACATTGTTCAGCTTGTGACAATTTCTAATGGTCTTCAAACATATTCACTGTATGATTCATAATACCAATAGGCACTTTCAGTAAGTCTGGCAATATAGAAGCTACAGTATAGTGTCTAAATTACAAAATGGTAAAAATAAATAATGTATATCTAAAGATTTTTTTTGTTTTAATATTTCTGTACTGTACAGCATACATATTGTACAAAATGGAGCATCAACCTGCAAGGAAATTAATCATTTATTTTAACAAATACTGTATATTTGGACATAAGTATTTCTTCCTTGTGTAAGTATTGCTACATGTGGTAAGTGCAAGATACTAGTGAGGAAAACGAAAACAATGACTTAACCATGTGTCAACTATATAAAAATACAGGTCTAACTTTTAGGTTTACAGAATTGTAAAGCTTGTTTGGTTCCCATCGATAGAATTATAATACATGTAAATATGAACAGCAGTCAAATAAATTTAATCAAAACATATATGAATACTATATAAAAAAAACATGAAAAAAGCAAGCAGAGATGTGGAACGGGCGTGACTGAAAATCAAAATGGTGACCTCCCCCACTTCAGTACATGATGGCTAATACTAGCGTGGCACTGCCCGCACAGTGCATTGATCAGAGGGTCGAGTAGAACACAAACATGCTGTGGAGTTGTCTGTGAAAAACAATTACAGCCTTCGAAGTTCTTCCTGGTACCCCCCCCCCCCCCCCCCCTGCCTCCCGCCAACTCCTGAATAGAAAAGAGGAAACACTGGAGAGCTCAAAAAGACTGTTCTTTTTTTTTTTTACATGGAAGCACCTGGAAGGATGTAGATACAAACGCTGTATTAAGAGAACACGCGTGCACATACTCACACATGCACACGCCCCACTGGATCTCGGTGGACTGGTCTTCAATCTGCCAGAACCCTAATCCTGACACACATGGAAAATTGTGGATCTTCTACACGTTCCTCGTCGCCATTTTGCGGTTAACTGACCTTCATAAACACGACGGCTGCGGCATGTCTGGTTCCTCCTGTAATGATCTTGTATGGGTTAGTTCATCTCAATAAGGCTCATGTTATTCTGTGGTCTGGTCCATCTGTGGGTGCATCTGAACACTTCTTGTGTTCCTGTCATACGTTTCTCTTTCCACACGCCACATATCATATTTACGTCATATCTTACTGCTTAAAAGAAAAAACATATTTTGTCCACCGGTCTGACCAATCAGGCGCTCTGAGCGACAGCATTGGAAGGCCGGGTTGAGGTGACTGAACAGGATCACTTAGTGCATTCTATTGATAAGGGGTGGAGTCTGCGGTCAATCACGTGAGGTTTTCTATGGATGTTTTCAGGACAAGTACGTTTAAATGTTTATGTGCACACTAAGACACCCCTCCCCTCCCCCACACACACGTAGACACACACACACACACACACGTATACACACACACACACACACACACAGACACACACGCACACACACGCATGCACGTAGACGCGCGCTCTCACGCACACCCATACACAGACAAACACAATCTTACACAATATTTGGTCAAAATGTTTGTACAAGATTGTGTTTGTGTGTGTATGGGTGTGCGTGGCGTAAAGTGAAATGACTCGATATTGTTACATCAGATTATACATAACAAAGTCCTGGAGGTTTGTACCAATCTTATTCCTCAGAAGAAGGGTGGCGTGGGCGTCTGTGGCCATGAACACGGGTACTTTTTGTTAAAGAAACTCAGCGATGTTCTGGTGAAATCCTTGAATGTGTCGATGTTTTGATTCCCTTTGTAATCCACATATAGAAAGGATGTTGGCCTGTTGTTAGACCTGACAAAACCCACTCTGTCATGGAAATACAGCCAACAGTGACTTTTGCAGACAACTGCATTCATAAAATATTCCTTAATGTATAAATTGGCAGCAAATATCTGCAGTCCTATGTTTGGAGGTCTGAGCCATGAGTCAGTGTTGTCTCCTGATATTAGCAAAAAAGTCTGTATCCCAAATTACATCTGTGATTCCATATTGAAAATGGAAATCTCCTTCAAAGTTAGTTTATACGGAATATATCCTGATAAAATGTGTAAAAGACAGCTTAGCCCCACCCTGTTTTGTAGTTTAATTTCCCTCATAGGCACACATTTCCCAAAATTCTACAGTGTTGTGTCCAAAGTGATGTGCTGGCAAATAAAATAGGAGTCTCTTGAAAAACAAAACAAACAAAAGAAAACAAAACTAAAAACAACATGCCACCTTCCACTCTCTTCCTGGTTGGAGGCCACACTTCCTGTTGTCTCTGTCTTGTTGCTTCTCCTTAAGTGTTTTTTTAATATTCTTTAAGAGTCTGTCTGTGAAGACTGTGGCTATTGTTGTGAATCTTCATCCTCCACACTCACAGCAACCTCTGGCTCCTCCCCCTCCACAAGCTCCTCCCTGCTCCCTGGCTCCTCCTCCTCTTCATGGATGGCCAGGATTGGCTCGGCTACGTTGCCAAGGCGCCCAGACTCCGCCCCTTGAGCTAGAGCCTGTTTTTGGGTCTCCTCTGCGGTCACCTTCTTCCACATCTCGTGGTTCTCCATCAGGTGCTGGGTGATCTGGCAGAACACTTTCCCCCTCTTCTTCTGAGCGGCTTTCTCTGGAACCAAGAGGAACCACAACAGACAGCTGAGGATTAGCATGAGCCAAACATTCACGACCAACATCAATCAAGACATATTTCAACAAGCTGGACAGACATTTAGTCATCAGCTGATGTTGGTCTGAATCTTGTGCCGTCGCGTTTCAAACAACTGACTGGTGGGCTCCCAGCCAGGGTACGAGTTAAGGTTTGAGCTAAGCTGTGCTACGAGCGGAGCCATGCTACGACCCAAACTGTGCTACAACTGGTGAGCAACAGGCTGGTGTCCTTACGCGACGCCTCTGAGCCAGTGGACGCATCCTCCTCAGCTGTATCATCCTCCTCCTCCTCCTCCTCCTCCTCCTCCTCCTCTTCGCCATGCTCCGCTGGCTCCGCCCCCTCACAGCCCAGCTCCGGCTCCACCCAGTGCCCGGGGATGAGGCAGGCTGAGTGATAGGAGTTGCAGAGCGGGCCCACGATGTGCGTGATGAAGGACTCCTGCAGCTTGGCCAGCTGTGGGGCCGAGCGGTCCATGAAGGGGCTGATGGGAAGGCCCAGGCTGGACTCCTCGTCTCCCTGCCGACAGCAGAGGTAAGCTGGGTCGCACACTTGTACCCGTTCATTTAAAGGACGAAAGCCCAAAAGACCCAGAGTGAACATTTCAGTTCATATGACCCAAATTATGTAATGACTCATGAGATGGAGCATTTGATGTGCATCTGCAATCAATGGTGGTCAGATTGCCAGAATGTATGTTCATGTGTGTGTGTGTGTGTGTGTGTGTGTAGCCACCAAACAACGCTGTCCCTGCGGTGCAGGTGAGTGGGGCTGGGGGCGTGGCCACGCACCTGTTCGTAGAACTCGTTGACGATGCCCTCCGTCCACTGCAGGTGCAGGTCCTTGCACTTCAGGGGCCCGTTGATGTCGGCCAGCTTGATGCACATCTGGCAGACCAGCAGCCGGTCGTTCTCATTGGACCAGTCGATGCCGGCCGCCTGCTGGTCCCCCACCTGCAGGAGAGGACAAGGAGGCGTGGCTTTGAGGAGTCCTGACCAACCAAACGTCTGCTGACGCACTCACGGCAACAAGGAGTGTTTATACATCAGAACAGCTGTTTGGGTGTTCAGCCGGATTCATTAACACATATACAGTATGTATCACGTTTTCCTTCCATGATTTCTTAGCATTTGTCCGCAGTGAATCTAAGGGAGAGAATGAATTTGACAGACGTAATTAAATCTTCACAGAGAAGCGAATTTGCTTTCCAAGAAGTGGTGGAGGAG
>JAXIVH010000020.1:3710500-3720500 GCA_036785325.1 Urophycis tenuis | reverse complement strand
CGTAGTCGGAGGACACCACCACGGGTTCTTCTGCAGCGCCGGGAGAGAGAAGTCAGCTGAGGAGGATCTCAGGGGAACACTGTGGTGTACACTGAGGCCGCATGGCAGCTGATTATAGACATAGAACATACAGATACAATACATATACATATACAATAGATAGGTAAAGATACAGATACAATATATACATATACAATATATAGAGAAAGATACAAGGAGAATGTGATGGGGGTTTTGTAAACCAACCAGGTATGTAGAAGAGATGGTGTGAGATGCCTTAGCTACCTCCAAGTGCATGGAATGTTATTTTCGGGGGACTGAAAGGGACACAGGAAGACAAGGAGGTGTGTGTCCAGGTATGGCAGGACAGTACCTGGGCGCGGTGTTCTGTCTCCTTTCTCTATGGAGCCCTCGCCAACACTCAGCCTGATGTAGGGCCTCCCACAGCTGTGAATAAGACATAGGGTACCAAGTCAGGGACCCTTATTTTGAAAGCGACTAGTCTACTGCAACCTCCAATGAGGATCACTCAGCCTCTGGGGCATTCTGCACGTTCCAGCATTTTCTTACTTGAAAATATAATAACACATAATAAATATAATATAATAAATACATATTCATGATAGTTACCCAATATGCAATTTGTATGTAGGAATCAGTCAGATTCCTGAATGGTAGCATTCAAACGGCTGTACATAATGTAGCATCAGTAGATGGTGAACATATCCCATCAGCGGTGGATCCAAGAGTCTGAGGCTGTTATCACTTCTGTTACCTCGTCAGGCTTCAAAGGACGGACGCAAAGAGCCTCTCTGTCAGAAGGAGGCTGACGGGGAGAGCAACACGAGTGCGTACATGGAAGGCATGTGTCTAAAAACAGTGGCTGTGTGAACGCACTCACTTTCTAATTAAAGCACAAAAATGTCTGCGAGTTGGCTCAATTATTCAGAATGAGATGAAAGGAAATAGCATCGCTGGGTGACAGCATCCCATCTGAGACCCAGTGAACCAGAAAGATGATGTTTCAGCACACTGATGCTAATACACACACACACACACACACAAACAAACACTCGTAGGTTTACGTGCACGCACACACACACACACACACACACACATTTATACATGCACACTCAGTGTACTCACGCACACACAGACGCACGCGGACACACACACACACACACACACACACACACACACACACACACACACACACACACACACACACACACACACAAACTCCTGCACTCACTTAACACAAACCCTTTCCCATCATGCATCTGTTTGGCGTTCCACCCACATCCTACCCGTGAAAACACTGGATAACCAGTTACCCCAGAAGAGTTACGGTGCTCCATATTCGCTAAACAAATCCAGACCCGGAACCAACGTAACAATCAGAAATAAAAAGTGGAGCAATGAGGGAAAAGTACGGGCTATTACGCTGCTACAAACGGCTGGTGCGGACAACGCCGGTTGATCCGTCTCGGATATTTTCGGAGCCTGTCGACGTTGCCAGACGCTCATACCGCCGCTCCGACTGCGCGCTGCCCACGCGGAAAAAGACCCCGTAAATCACGGTTCACGCGTTGACAAAGCACACGTCGACACGTCGCGGGCATCGCGGGCAGACAGACAAACAAAGCCGGGCTCAAGTCCTACGAATTGGCTCGGCTTAAACCATTTAGCCGGTGCGAGTCACGGAGGCGAGCGCGCCAGCCCCCCGCCCCCCGCAGCGCACCGTCTCACACGGCTTCATCTCCAATTACTGGGCCTGGCCCTGAGCCAGCCGCGGAGCGTCCCACGTTGTTTACTGGACTGTTGGCTGCAATGCAGCGATGACAAATGAGGGAATACCAAGTGATTACAGTTCAAATGAAATCAATCAAACACCTCACAAATCACCCGCCCCCCCTCCTTCTGTTTTTGCTCAGCTATAAATAGTCAAACTTCCGGCCTCTCGATAGTGGCAGACCAAACATTGTCTTTCTCCTGAAGGAAACACTGGGCTCGACCTGGAAGAGGCCAAGCTGCACCTTCATGGAGACTTCAAATAAATAAGAAATGAAGGCTGCCAGCTGTTCCTACAACAACGTCTTCCCCCTGCTCCGTCTCACACACATACGGACGCACGCACACCCACACACACACACGGACGCACGCCCACACACTCACACACACACACGGACGCACGCACGCACACAAACACACACACACACGGACACACACATGCACGCACACACACGCCCACACACACGGACGCGCGCACACACACACACACACACCTACACACACGCACGCACGCATGCACCCACACACACAGCCACACACACACCGTGTCCCCCCTGTCCATGTGTGGTTCCCATTAACTCGCCCGTCTGACGGCGAAGACGCGACGCGCGACCCCGCGGTGCGTCCTGAGAACCAGGCGCTCTTCTTCCTCCAGGGCCTCTCTGGAGGGTCTAGAGGAGGTGGAGGGTCTGGAGGAGGTGGAGGGTCTAGAGGAGGTGGAGGATCTGGAGGAGGTGGAGGGTCTGGAGGAGGTGGAGGGTCTGGAGGAGGTGGAGGGTCTGGAGGAGGTGGAGGGTCTGGAGGAGGTGGAGGGTCTGGAGGAGGTGGAGGGTCTAGAGGAGGTGGAGGGTCTAGAGGAGGTGGAGGGTCTGGAGGAGGTGGAGGGTCTGGAGGAGGTGGAGGGTCTAGAGGAGGTGGAGGGTCTGGAGGAGGTGGAGGGTCTGGAGGAGGTGGAGGGTCTAGAGGAGGTGGAGGATCTGGAGGAGGTGGAGGGTCTGGAGGAGGTGGAGGGTCTGGAGGAGGTGGAGGGTCTAGAGGAGGTGGAGGGTCTGGAGGAGGTGGAGGGTCTAGAGGAGGTGGAGGGTCTGGAGGAGGTGGAGGGTCTGGAGGAGGTGGAGGGTCTAGAGGAGGTGGAGGGTCTGGAGGAGGTGGAGGGTCTAGAGGAGGTGGAGGGTCTGGAGGAGGTGGAGGGTCTGCAGGAGGTGGAGGGTCTGGAGGAGGTGGAGGGTCTGGAGGAGGTGGAGGGTCTAGAGGAGGTGGAGGGTCTAGAGGAGGTGGAGGGTCTGGAGGAGGTGGAGGGTCTGGAGGAGGTGGAGGGTCTAGAGGAGGTGGAGGGTCTGGAGGAGGTGGAGGAGCAGGCCGGGGGTGGAGGAGCAGGCCGGGGGTGGAGGAACTGGACGACATGCCCCTTCCACCTCCGCACGGCCGGCGCGGGCTGGGCGCCCCGAGCGCAGCAGAACCCGGTTTATCCCGTCCATCTCACCTGGACGTCCACGCACTAATCCCCCCGGCGCCCGCAGCCCACAGTCATTACACACAGCAGGAGAAATAAACTGCACTGTTTGTATTTCTCTGAGACAAACGCTACCCCCCCCCCCCCCCATGCTAATCTAAACTGTTCTGTACCATGCACAACCCTGGCAACTCCCTCTCTCTCTCTCCCCCCTATTCCTCTCCCCCTCTCTCTCTGTCTCTAGCTCTGCCCCTCTCTCTCTCCCCCCCCCACCTCTCTGCCGCTCTCCCTTTGCGTTCTACCTTCACAGTCAGCGGGGCTAGCAGCCCTCCGCTGGGCTGCAGCCCATGCTAACAGCCGCCGCGCCACAGTAAACACTGCTGCCATTATGTTCCGCTTCCAGTAATCAAGTGGCTGCTGGGCCAGATGTGAGGCTGATAGCCGCACAGTGGCTGCTGGGCCAGATGTGAGGCCGATAGCCGCACGGTGGCTGAGGCTGTGGGGCGGGAGGGGCTGCTCCATCGTCCTCATAGCTTGATCGGTCAGATAACACGGGGGGCTGTGGGGGGGGGGGCTGGCGTCAGTCCTGCCTAATACTGGGATGTACGTCACTGGGAGCTGACACGATGGAAACAACCAGAGGAGAGGAGGAGGCTAATGTTCTAATGAAGGTGCTGGAGATTTGATGATGGAGCAGCGCGAGGCCAATGGAAGCCATGTGTTCTTATTGCCTGTCCCATTCCCGCTGCCCTCCCCCCCCGTCTCCCCCCTGTCTCCCCCTGTCTCCCCCCGTCTCCCATCTATCTCCCCTCTGGCTCCCATCTTACTTCCTTATTTTTGAAATATACAAGCGACTCCTCCAAGCTCAGTGAGGTTCCCAACGGTTCACAGTGAAATGATGAGGTAGTAAAAAGGGCTGCCATGTTCGGAGGTCGAAGCCGCTGCTGAAGAGCCCTTGAGCAAGGCGGTGGCCCCAGTGAGAGCGTCTCGGAGCTCGGTGAACGAGAGCCTAATGGATCCTGATCTCCTTCAGGATCCTCATTCAAGTGAAGGGCGACCGAGAAGACGTCTTAGTGTGTGGGCGTCATGTGTTGGAGAAAGAGTATGAGAGAGAGTGATAAGTGAGAGGAGTGAAAGAAGGAAGAGAGAGCAGACGAGAGAGAGAGAAGCAGGAGAGAGACAGAGACGAGAGAGCAGAGAGAGAGAGAGATGAGAGAGAAGAGAGAGAGAGAGAGAGAGAGAGAGAGAGAGAGAAGAGAGAGAGAGAGCGAGAGACATCAGCCTGTTACAGGCCCTGTGGTGAGTGTGGCACCACAGGTCTGGTGGTTTGTGCGTCCTGGATGCCAGAAGAGCAGGCAGCGTGTCTGCTGCTGCCAGGCCCCCCCCTACTGCTGGGGCTGCTGCTTCTGAGGTCCGGGACCCCCAGAGTTGTTGTGTGTACTGCCCTGAGTAGCCCCTCCTCATAGAGGGGGTAAGAGGGTAGTGCACCCGGGTGAACCCACACACAACACTACACACACACACACTACAGCACACAACACACACACACACACGCGCATGTATGCACACACACACACCCACACCACATCGCAACACACACACACACACACACACCACGCAGACACACACACACGCACGCACACACCACGCACGCACCACACACACACACACACGCACGCACCGCCACGCACAGCACACACACACACACACACGCAGACACACACACACACCGCACGCAAGCGCACGCACGACACACACACACCACACAACGCACACACACACACACACAAACACACACACGCACACACCACACACGCACACAGCACACACAACACACAACACACACACCACACACCACAACACACACACACACACACACCACACACACACACACACACAACACAAACAATCCTGCTTGGGGTGGAATCAAAACACATCAGCATAGGGGATATCCCTCATCGCCCGCTGCAGAGGCAGCGTTGCTTGGCAACCAGGGTGTGAAGGTAAAGCCACACTCCAGACGGGTCGTCAGGGAGACACTGCGTCTCACACGCCTCTATAGGAGGAGGCGGGGGCGCTGGTGACCACTGACCAGCGAGTGGATGGGGCCCCTGAGCCCCCGTCTGGCTGGCGACCGGCGGGCGGTCTGGGGGGGGGTGGGGCGCGCATGGCGTTGATGTTTTGTCAACACACCAGCGTCGTCAGAGCACCCGCCTGCCCCCTCCCCCACCCCCCCTCACGCTGCACGCACAAAAGCACATGTGCTGCTTGTCGCAAAACGTGGACAGCATCACATGTGCTGCAAAGCGCGGCGGCCAGCAGAGCGAGATCAGCGTGGAGCGAAACCAAGACGCCAACAATGAGCAAGGCAAGGATGACGCAGACAGAAGGCCCACAGGCCTGAAGCCGATACTGAGCTTAATAACATAACACCATAATAACATTACATACTTGAAACGAACACAGAGTCCCGTCGGTCGCTGTGTGAGCCACATGACACACAAGAATGTGCTTTATCGTAAACTGTGTGTCTGATGTGTTTACCGCGTTGTGAGTTAGTACATGATTATACATTCATTACAAGCGTGTTCAATTTTCATCCTGTCATCGTTGATTACGCGGAGACATTTCACAATGCCAATCATAACTCTTACACCATAACTAAGGCCTCTATTTGGCCTTGGTTTAGCACGAATGAAGTTGATTTATTGGCAAAATAGCCAACAGCACATTGAAATAATCGCAACAAATAGTTATTTAGTGAGGATTGTTAAGAGTTGGAAGAGGGTGGAAAACTCAAACGCAAACCCTGTGCTGACGCAGGTTCAGTCTGCTTTGACAAGAGCTGCAGTCAGACACGCACACAAGTACACAGGGACAAGCCCACCACACACACACACAACACACGCAGGCACGCAGGCACACAGGCACACACGCACACACACACAGCCATGCACACACACACGGCACACACACGCATGCACACACGCACCCACACACGCAGGCACACACACACGCATGCGAACACAGCACGCACACACACGCACAAACGCATGCACACACGCACACACACCCGCATGCACACACACACACTCATACAATCACTCCCAGACAACACATACAAGCATGGATACAAACCCTCCCCCCCCCCCCCACACACACACAAGCATGCCCTCCAGCCACACGCGTGTGTGTCTGTGTGTGTGTGTGTTCCGTTTAATTTCTATTGCATCACAGACCCTCACAGTGTGTACAATCTGAATCATCCTCCTCAACTTGACCACAAATGTGCTGAAGTGTTGTGTGTCTCTCTCTCTCTCTGTCTGTCTTTGTCTGTCTCTCTTTTTTTTATTTCTCTCTGTCTGCCTGTCTGTCTCTCTTCCTCTGTATCTCTCTCTCCCTCTCTCTCTCTCTTGATGGCTCTCGCGTTCTCTCTCTCTCTCTTGCTCTCTCTCTCTCTCTCTCTCTTCTCTCTCTCTCTCTCTCACTCTCTCTCTCTCTTCTCTCTTCTCTCTCTCCTCTCTCTCTCTCTCTGTTATCCAGGTTAAGGCCTCTCGCCCTGGGCCCATCAGCATGTCATCCACGCTCCATTTCTCCACTGCTTGCCGCTCTGCTCATTCATGCTGATTCCTCCAATATGGACGCACACGGGCTGTGAGCCGCGTTCGCCTGAGTGTGGTCACGTTGGAGCGATGGAGACTGCTGCAGTGTTCTGAAACATGTCTCTACCCCCCCAGCAGTGTCCCGGGTGATGCACACGGCCCAGAGGACGGTGATGGTGCGGGACCGTGGAAGTCATCAGAACAGAACTCCACACGGGCCGTTCTGGTTAAACACAAACTGTTTACGTGTTCGGTTTATTGACGTTCTTCTACCTTATTCTTTCTCCCACAGACCCCGGGGAGCGCAGACAGAAACAACACAGAACCCCGACGTCACGCCGGACGGACTTCAGCCAAAGAGGAGGACACAACGGGGGGACGCTGACTGATCCTCTGGGGTCTCAGGGGGGGTTACGGGGTCTCAGGGGGGGGTTACCTGCAGGTCAGGGCTTCATGGCAGGGCTTGATGCTGGCACTGCGGTCTCGTCTGACCGGCCCGGGCTCGATGGTGGGCAGCCCGGTGGCCGAGGTGGTGGTGGTCCAAGTCGACGAGATCCTGCGGAACAGACCGGGGGGCAGGCTACGGCGTAGACGCTGTGACACACACACACACACATACAGACACACACACACAGACACACACATACAGACACACACACACAGACACACACAGACACACACACACAGACACACACAGCGCACACACACACACACACACACACACACAACACACACAGCACACACACGCACACACACACACACACCACACACACACCACACGCACACACACACACACACACACACAGACACACACACACACACCGACACAGACAGACACACACACACACACACACACACAGACACATACACACCAACATAACCAGCATTAGGACGCACGCTCAGGGTGAAACTTATCCCTCAACACATCGTTTGCAGAACACCATTTTCACGTAATGTCGTTCACGACACACATAAGCATAAAACTAAAGAACCTGAAGAGCCTGAAGGACCTTAAGGACCTTGCTCCTCCTCAAAAAGAATGTCACAGGAAGACACATGTCAAACTCAGGGCAGAACCTCCTCACCTCATGGCTCCAGGCTGCTCCACCACCCTCTGTGTTACCCCTCAACCACCACCCACTGTGTTACCCTCAACCACCACCCTCTGTGTTACCCCCAACCACCACCCTCTGTGTTACCCTCAACCACCCCCTTACCCCCAACCACCACCCTCTGTGTTACCCTCAACACCCTCTGTACCCACCACCTCTGTGTTACCCCCAACCACCACCCTCTGTGTTACCCTCAACCACCACCCTCTGTGTTACCCCCAACCACCACCCTCTGTGTTACCCCCCAACCACCACCCTCTGTGTTACCCCCAACCACCACCCTCTGTGTTACCCCAACCACCACCCTCTGTGTTACCCCAACCACCACCCTCTGTGTTACCCCCAACCACCACCCTCTGTGTTACCCTCAACCACCACCCTCTGTGTTACCCTCAACCACCACCCTCTGTGTTACCCTCAACCACCACCCTCTGTGTGTTACCCCCAACCACCACCCTCTGTGTGTTACCCCCAACCACCACCCTCTGTGTTACCCCTCACCACCACCCTCTGTGTGTTACCCCAACCACCACCCTCTGTGTTACCCTCCAACCACCACCCTCTGTGTTACCCTCAACCACCACCCTCTGTGTTACCCTCAACCACCACCCTCTGTGTTACCCCTCAACCACCACCCTCTGTGTTACCCTCACCACCACCCTCTGTGTTACCCTCACCACACCTCTGTGTTACCCTCAACCACCACCCTCTGTGTTACCCTCAACCACCACCCTCTGTGTTACCCTCCACCACCCTCTGTGTTACCCTCCACCACCACCCTCTGTGTTACCCTCCACCACCCTCTGTGTTACCCTCAACCACCACCCTCTGTGTGTTACCCCCAACCACCACCCTCTGTGTGTTACCCTCAACCACCACCTCTGTGTTACCCTCAACCACCACCCTCTGTGTTACCCTCAACCACCACCCTCTGTGTTACCCTCAACCACCACCCTCTGTGTGTTACCCTCAACCACCACCCTCTGTGTGTTACCCTCAACCACCACCCTCTGTGTTACCCTCACCACCCTCTGTGTGTTACCCCCAACCACCACCCTCTGTGTTACCCTCAACCACCACCCTCTGTGTTACCCTCAACCACCTACCCTCTGTGTTACCCTCAACCACCACCCTCTGTGTTACCCTCAACCACCACCCTCTGTGTTACCCTCAACCACCACCCTCTGTGTGTTACCCCCAACCACCACCCTCTGTGTTACCCTCAACCACCACCCTCTGTGTGTTACCCTCAACCACCACCCTCTGTGTTACCCTCAACCACCACCCTCTGTGTTACCCTCAACCACCACCCTCTGTGTTACCCTCCACCACCACCCTCTGTGTTACCCTCCACCACCACCCTCTGTGTTACCCTCAACCACCACCCTCTGTGTTACCCCTCCACCACCACCCTCTGTGTTACCCCCAACCACCACCCTCTGTGTTACCCTCAACAACCTCCACCCTCTGTGTTACCCCCAACCACCACCCTCTGTGCACCCTCTGTGTTACCCCCAACCACCACCCTCTGTGTTACCCCCCAACCACCACACCCTCTGTGTTACCCCCAACCACCACCCTCTGTGTTACCCCCAACCACCACCCTCTGTGTTACCCCCTCCAACCACCACCCTCTGTGTTACCCCCAACCACCACCCTCTGTGTTACCCTCAACCACCACCCTCTGTGTTACCCCCAACCACCACCCTCTGTGTGTTACCCACCCTCAACCACCACCCTCTGTGTGTTACCCCCAACCACCACCCTCTGTGTGTTACCCCCAACCACCACCCTCTGTGTTACCCTCAACCACCACCCCTTCTGTGTGTTACCCCCAACCACCACCCTCTGTGTTACCCCCAACCACCACCCTCTGTGTTACCCTCAACCACCACCCTCTGTGTTACCCTCAACCACCACCCTCTGTGTTACCCTCAACCACCACCCTCTGTGTTACCCTCCACCACCACCCTCTGTGTTACCCTCAACCACCACCCTCTGTGTTACCCTCCACCACCCTCTGTGTTACCCCTCCACCACCC
>JAXIVH010000020.1:3705182-3710300 GCA_036785325.1 Urophycis tenuis | reverse complement strand
GCGCTTCCGCCAGGGAAGCAGATCTACACGTACGTGGGGAGCATCCTCATCGTGGTCAACCCTTCCAGTTCCTGCCCCTCTACAACCCCAAGTACGTGAAGATGTACGACAACCCACACGCTGGGCAAGCTGGAGCCCCACATCTACGCGGTGGCGGACGTGGCCTACCACGCCATGCTGCAGCGCCGCCAGGACCAGTGCATCGTCATCTCCGGGGAGAGCGGCTCGGGGAAGACGCAGAGCACCAACTTCCTCATCCATCACCTGACCGCCCTCAGCCAGAAGGGCTTCGCCAGCGGGGTGGGGAGCAGATCATCCTGGGGGCGGGGCCCGTGTTGGAGGTGAGGAGCTGCGATTGGACAATATATATGTGTTGTGTCTTTAAATGCATCCGTGGGGGGCGTGTCTGGGATTGCGGCGAACGTTGGAACACAAATGAAGAATGCAGGAGAAAAAAGAAACGAGACTGAAGACTGCTTTCAGCCTTAGCGGAGGACATTATCATCAAATTAAAACAGGAACAGCAGTAAGTTCAGCATCAGCATTAGTGTAAGCGTCAAGATCATGTTCTCAGCAAATGAGCAACACCCCACATTAGTCGGAAGTCATTAGCCAACCCCCTAACTTCTGTCACAAGGACAAGAAACACAAAAATGTGTTGAGGACGAGAACTCTCCTCAGCTCAGGGCCTTCAGAGCTGTGTGCCCCGGGGGGCCGACAGTGAAACACACCACAGCCACGGTTCCCCGTTGGTAAAGAGAGAGTCTGCAGTTTAGCTCCAGTGTAGTAATTGTATCACGCTCCCTGAGCCCACATAAAGCAAAGGCTGAATGGACTCTCTCCAGAGTGCAGGGAAGGTGGGTGACCCCTAAGTCAGTTCACTGAACTCCATCAGCGATAACAGAGAGGAGGTGACTGGAAGACACTGAGATCCTGGGATTTAGAATAATGTGGGGGTACTGCAACCCATGGCAGGAATGTCATTTTCTTTTCTTTTTGAAATGAGGCGTGAACCAGATTACTGGAATGCTTGTGGCCGCGGGGCCTATATTTAGCCTAAGCTTCGCCACGTATCATTTTTATGTTTATTATTTGACCCAGAAACTGGGGGAATTTGCGTTGAAAATCCAATCCCTGGAATGACGCTTTCAGTTGGTCGAAAAAAAAACCTGACAAACCAACCAAATGCTGGTTAATCCCGGTCTGGATTATGAATGAAACAGTGGATTATGGATTACAGAATCAGTCGCTGGGAATGTAATATTACCAGTGGGAGAGGAGGTTTGGCTCCATACTGCCGCCACCGCCAGATCAGATTTATCTGTTGATTTATGGCCACCATTTTGGCCTGAAATGGACACCATCTTTTCGGGGAAGAACAGGGCTGTCGTGACAAAGGGTCTCACCAAAGTCAAACAAGGTTTCAGACTCGGCCGTTTATAGCTTCACCGTGCAGTCCTCCTCCTCTGTGCCCTTCCATGAATGAGTTTTATTTCTTCTTGTTGGACTGTTTGTTTGTATACCTTCATACATGTTAGGGTTAGGGTTAGGGTTTAGGTTAGGGTTAGGGTTAGGGGTTAGGGTTAGGTTAGGGTTAGGGTTAGGGTTAGGGTTAGGGTTAGGTTAGGTTAGGGTTAGGGTTAGGGTTAGGTTAGGGTTAGGGTTAGGGTTAGGTTAGGTTAGGGTTAGGGTTAGGGTAGGTTAGGTTAGGTTAGGGTTAGGGTTAGGGTTAGGTTAGGGTTAGGGTTAGGTTAGGGTTAGGGTTAGGGTAGGTTAGGTTAGGTTAGGGTTAGGTTAGGTTAGGGTTAGGTTAGGGTTAGGGTTAGGTTAGGGTTAGGGTTAGGGTTAGGTTAGGGTTAGGGTTAGGGTTAGGGTTAGGTTAGGGTTAGGTTAGGGTTAGGTTAGGGTTAGGGTTAGGGTTAGGTTAGGGTTAGGGTTAGGTTAGGGTTAGGGTTAGGGTTAGGTTAGGGTTAGGGGTTAGGGGTTAGGGTTAGGGTTAGGGTTAGGTTAGGGTTAGGGTTAGGTTAGGGTTAGGGTTAGGTTAGGGTTAGGGTTAGGGTTAGGGTTAGGTTAGGGGTTAGGGTTAGGGTTAGGGTTAGGGTTAGAGACATGAGACAGGATTACCCTGGAGGTAGGGGTCAAACGGTGCTTGCAGAGAGGGGTCATGAAGGAGCAGGGCAGGACATCTTCCTCCAGAACGTCTCCAGGTTAGGCTGTACTTTGGGGGACGGAGCGCGGCACCGACTCACTCATCAGCATGCTGAGTCTCCCTGCAGCAGAGGATCTGAAGGGAAACGGCTCACGGTTGTGCTGTTGTGACAGTGATGACTAAATAACCGCCAGTGGTGCTGCCTCACCCTTCAAGGCTGCGGTGCAGAAGGAGGAAGAGGAGATGAATTTAGAGATCAGGGAGGAAGACTCTACAGGGGAAGCTGTGGCAGATCACCTGTCAGCGGTGCGCCTGGGCGTGCTGTGTGTGTGTGTGTGTGTGTGTGTGTGTGTGTGTGTGTGTGTGTGTGTGTGTGCCTCATAAATAAGATGTCTGAGAGGAATTCTAGTGCAGTCTTTTTTCATCCGATGTGTGGTAAACACAGGAACCTCATATACACAAAAAACACACAAGCATATTTACACTGTCCAGCTTTTAATAGCAATTTGGACAAATTGGGCCAAGGGCACCACAGAACCACTGGGAAAAATGTACAACATTGAAAGATGTGTGTGTGTGTGTGGAGGAAGTGCAAAAGCGGAAGATAACCACACACGCACCCACGCACACACCCACGCACACACACTCATTGTGTGAAGCGTGTGGTCAACAGCAACAAAGAGGAGGCCCAGTGACTGTTTTAGCTGCTCCGTGAGTCAGTGTGTAGGACGCTAGCTAGCTAGCTCACATGGAGACACTCACATTCAAGAGCTAGCCCTCGCTAACCCCTGCGGCTGGGACACTAAAGCTAGCTGGTGCATATCTGGGCCGACAGCTTCAGAAGGTATACATCTGCACACCACATAATTAGCATGCATTCGCTGAGAGTATCTCGCACACGAAAAACAGCACACATACTCACGAGGGCCTCTGGCAAGAGTGCACTTGCCACGCTAGGAGTGTACAGTGTGCACACTGTAGAACAACACACACACACACTCTGAGGCACACACAGCCGTCCATGTGTTTGACATTGGCCTAGATGTGTCCATCTCTTGTTGGTGTAAATCCGCTGCGGTGATGACAATCAAATGTGACTTTAGCTGTCTTCCAAGGTCACCGCAGGACGCATAAACAACGGTGTGAGCCAGCTGGAGAGTGACGTGCTGACCACCCCGTTACACTGGGATACATGGATTAAAGCTGGAGTGTGTGACGTCTGTGCATGCACGTTTGTGTGTGTGTGTGTGTGTGTGTGTGTGCTTCTGTGTGTGTGTGTGTGTGTGTGTGTGTGTGTGTGTGTGTGTGTGTGTGCATGTGTGTGCACAGCTTCTGCAGTGCCTCGGAAACACGCAGCAGTGAAGCCACGTGGAAAAACCTCCCGACCGTGTGTGTGTGTGTGTGTGTGTGTGTGTGTGTGTGTGTTTGTGTGTGTGTGTGCGTGTGTGTGTGTGTGTGTGTGTGTTACGTCAGGACAGAGATGTTATTCAACAGTCGACCTGCCACCCCCACACGCTCACACACACACACACACACACATACACATACACATACACACACACACCCCCCCTGCTTCACTCTGGAACCGTAACTTTCCATAAGAGCGGTCTTTAATAATGCACCGCAGATGGCCAGTAACTGCAGCACTGCTGTGTAATTTGAGCGGCGTTCAGCCTGGAAGAGAGGGGGGGGGGGCCTCCATACCCCCCCCAAACCCCAGCCTGACCAGATAATGTTGTTGTTGTTTCACACTCATTGTAATATTCTTGTAATATTTCTTGTGCGATGGTGACTCCAGACGATGGGACTTTTGAGGCCACAGGACTTTCTAAACAGAGTTGTAATGAAGTCAACCTCCAAGTTGCTGTCCAGTGTAGTGAGGGATGATGTCATATTATATTTATTTTTGGTCCTTTTTCTCGGTTTAATTAAAAGTCTTCTGACTCCTCTCATCCAAGGAAGGATGAGACATGTTCTGCTAAACTCATCAAAGCTGACCAACGTTGGACAGTCCAGCTTCAGTCTAGACACCGCTTGCTTCAGAGAGAGAGAACCTCATAACTCAGCTTGTGTCCTCAGACTGCGTCTGACTACTCTGTATAAACGAAGTCTTGAACCAAACCTCTTCACTTCATGCTTGTACTTTGTACACAGTGACAGATGGCAGACACAAAGCACACGCATGGGGAGTACATGCTAGACCCAAACCCAACCCTTTGATCTGCATAACAACATGATGGATTGCATTTATATCATAATGCTTTCCAAGGCACTCAAACCGCTTGACATGGTGAATGTTGGTGTGTGTGTGGGAGGGATGTGACGCCTCATCCACTACCAGACTGAAGCCCACCTGGGCCATGCACAGCTGCCAGTGTGTGCCTCCAACACTCCGACGCTGCCGTGCAGAGGGATGGAGTCCGCCCATTGGAGGTCAGATGCTGGGTGGCCACGTTGGTGCACAGAGCAGGTTCTGCTCCCAGTGCCCTGCTCACCGACCCAGGAACAGATTCCACTGTGTGTCACGAAGGAGCCTTTAGTTTTCCCTCACGCCCGCCGTGTCGTCCAGACACCGACCGCGGCCTTCCTGTCTTTGAAGTCTCCGTTGTGCGGAAAGCGTTCCCAGGATGGGCGACTTCCATTGCCTCAGCCTCTCGCTGCTCTTGTGCCTTTGAGACCTGACGGGGTGTGTCTGCAGCACAGGTCTCCCAGAGCCTCGGGGCTTACGGAGGTAAAGCCCAGCCATCTTAAGGGGCCGGCCTGAGCCCTGTGATGCTGGGAGCAGGGAAGGGGCTTCACTGTGGACCTCTGCTGGGCCTCCAGGGCCCTCATTATAACCACCCTTTGTTCTTCATGGTGTGGGGCCAGCACTGGTGCCCCAGCCCCCTCCAGCACCACCTCCACCACCACCTCCACCTCCACCACCACCTCCACCTCCACCACCAGATGGTTCCCTTCCAGATGTCCCC
>JAXIVH010000020.1:3690182-3702682 GCA_036785325.1 Urophycis tenuis | reverse complement strand
AACAGCTGCTCTGGATAGAGGCGTCTGCTGAGTGACTAAATAGTAAATAGTGGGATAAACTCATAATATTATGTACTGAATTATGTTGTTATGTTGTACACACTGTTTGTTAAATGCACTGTGTGATTACCTTTGAACTGAACCAGGAGAGTGGAGGCCCCAGCCCTCTGCCACGTGTCTTCCTGAAGAGCAGCGAAGAAGCCCCGTAGATGAAGTCACGGCCTGAGAGTGGAGAAGTGACAGTCTAAGTAGTCCTGATTCAATCACAGCTCGCTTACACAGCGTCGGTCAGAGAGGGGAGATGGATGACCGTCCGTGTGAAGGAACAGCGCATCTGGACTCAGGAGAACTATGCAGCTAATTAGATCTCACATGAGTGACCACCCTAAACTGCTAACTGCAGTCTGGGCTTTTCTCTGTATTGATTGCTGCGCTCCCTCCACCCATAGTCTCTTGTTCATTCTTCCCTGCCTTGTATTTTAAGTAATTGTTTTTTTATTGCATGTTTAAGCATTTTAACTTTAAAGCATTTTAACAGGTTGACTTAAAGTAAATGCACATCCCTTAATTTAAATTGTATTTGCATTTCTAGATGCATTTTCCTTCTCATATGGAGGACGTTACACTGACGGCCATTCATAAGGCATGGAACACACACACACCCACACACACGCACACACACACACACACACACACGCACACAGGCACACACGCACACACGCACACACACACGCCTTGCCCTGCCTTTGGCCTTCACCAAATCTAGCAAGGTCTTCCCTCTGTACTTTGAGTCCGTCTGCACTTGACCACTACACATTTAGCCCAGTGCTTGGTTTGCCTGCAGTGCAGAGGTCTGTGATCCAAGTGCTTTAATTACAGCCGTTTGCTCTTAAATGTAGCCTCCACGCCGACTGACTGACAGACTGACGGACGGATACACTGAATGGCGCTGTAGTGTTTGGTCTGCTCTGCGTGGAGACATCAAAGAGGGCAAGCCCAAGTGAAGAGTTTCACCAAAGAAGAAGTAGTGTGGGGGATGGTGCGTGGGGAAAGGGTTACCGTCATTGTTCTGGGAAGTCTGGAAGCTTTGAGTCAAAGTGTCTCACTGAAGGTGCAGCTGAGGTGGACGGATTAAAGGCCGTGTCCTGGGATCTGCTCCCCGTGCGTCTGGGTTGGGGTTCTGGTGTTTGTCACGGCCGGGCCCACTGAGGGGCTGTCAGAGCAGAACACGAGACTAATCCAGGACTTTACCTTCCATTCACCGTCAGACGCGTACAAGTCAGAGCAGGCGCCTTTCTATCCCGCGCCGAGCAGAATAAGGACCACCTCGTCACAACACAGGAGGAGTCGGGGGGTGGAGTCAACACAGGAGGAGGAGTCGGGGGGTGGAGTCATGTGGTGTTCAAACCAACAGGGATGGATGGATGGATGGATGGATGGATGGATGGATGGATGGATGGATGGATGGATGGATGGATGGATGGATGAGTCCATCAGTGCTGTGGCGTTACAGTGCTCGTCGTGGGGCGGCAGTAGCTCAGCGGACAGAGCGGGTCGTCCACTAACCGTAGGGTCGGTGGTTCAATCCCCACCTCCAAACTGTCTGCATGTCGAAGTGTCCTTGAGGAAGACACTGAACCCCAACTTGCTCCCCGGGCACTGAACACAGCAGCCCACTGCTCCTATGTACCATAGGATGGGTCAAATGAACACAGCAGCCCACTGCTCCTATGCACCATAGGATGGGTCAAATGAACACAGCAGCCCCACTGCTCCTATGTACCATAGGATGGGTCAAATGAACACAGCAGCCCACTGCTCCTATGCACCATAGGATGGGTCAAATGAACACAGCAGCCCACTGCTCCTATGTACCATAGGATTGGTCAAATGAACACAGCAGCCCACTGCTCCTATGTACCATAGGAACGGTCAAATAAACACAGCAGCCCGCTGCTCCTATGTACCATAGGATGGGTCAAATGAACACGGTAGCCCGCTGCTCCTATGTACTATAGGATGGGTCAAATGAACACAGCAGCCCGCTGCTCCTATGTACCATAGGATGGGTCAAATGAACACGGCAGCCCGCTGCTCCTATGTACCATAGGATGGGTCAAATGAACACAGCAGCCCACTACTCCTATGTACCACAGGATGGGTCAAATGCAGAGAACACATTTCGTTTCCATATCTAAAAGAATACTGAGACTGACCAATAAAGACGAAAGGTCCTTCTTAGATTGGGGGAAGAAGCAGCGAGGAGTGAAGAGCATCCAGGAGGTCACCACTCTGAAGGCTCTGTGATTGGACATCTCCATGTCTTCATTACTTTAGCGAAGACGACTTGGAGAACGGTGAACCGACTCGACTTTTGGCGATGCCAGAACCCTGATTTAGAAACACTGATGATCCCTACACTGTTAGAACTGGAAACCTCGCTCATCCACCCACCCCACCCTCCCCTCCTCCACCTGCCACCCCTCCCCTCCCTCCACCTGCCATCCCCTCAGCAGCAGCCCTTTGCCCTCCACCAACACCTCCTCCATCCTTTAGTGTCCGGCAGGGGGATGACATGGAAAAGGAGTGGGCAGCAGAGAGCATTAGATAAGAGAGAGAGAGAGAGGGAGAGAGATGATGACTTTATATGTAGAGAGAGAGGTGGAGACGTGAGAGATGAAGACATAATATATATATATATATATATAGAGAGAGAGAGAGAGAGAGAGAGAGAGAGAGAGAGAGAGAGAGAGAGAGAGAGAGAGAGAGAGAGAGAGAGAGAGAGAGAGAGGAGAGAGAGAGAGAGAGAGAGAGAGAGAGAGAGAGAGAGAGAGAGAGATGATGACTTCATAGAGCGAGAGAGGGAGAGAGATTATATATATATAGAGGGAGAGGGAGAGATGGAGACTTTATATAGAGATGGAGAGATTATATATGGAGAGAGGGAGAGAGATGGAGACATAGAGAGAGAGAGAGAGAGATGGAGACATAATATTTATAGACAGAGAGAGAGAGACAGAGACAGATAAAGAGAGAGAGACAGACAGACAGAGACTTCACAGGAGCTGCAGCGTGTGGTAGGAAGGTTGGAGGTTCTAACCCTAAATAATGGAGAGCAAAGGGAGTCATTTCAGACAGTGTCCCCCTACACCCCACTTTCTTTAGAGGGGTGAAGATCAACGCTGTCAGATATCCCTCGTGGAGACGTGCTGAGCAGTGTGTGTGTGTGTGTGTGTGTGTGTGTGTGTGTGTGTGTGTGTGTGTGTGTGTGTGTGTGTGTGTGTGTGTGTGTGTGTGTGTGTGTGTGTGTGTGTGTGTGTGTGTGTGTGTGTGTGTGTGTGTGTGCGCGCGTGCTCCATTTTTTTTTTTTGGTTGCGTTGAAATGAGGCTTTGAAAGGAATCACTTAGCAAAGAGGATCATGCAGTATTACATCATTATTTGTGTCAGCAAGGTAATATCAGCACATCAGGGATCACACTAATGGAAATAATATCATGTTCTCAATGCGTGCACGGCGGTATATATCCAAATGTATTCTCCATATCAAAAAGGCTGCGATGCAGGACTTTTCTGACAGTAATGCAGGGCGATATGATGTTCCCTCCGTACGGTGGTACTATCTCCCCCTGTTCCCCACGGCGGGTGGAATGCCTTTGGAGTGTCCCTGTGACCTCCGGCTGCGTGTTTAAGGTGCTTTTAACAGGCCAGGTCTGCCACAGTGCAGGGTGTTTACAGCTTCCTGTTGGTGAACCATAAACAGGAGCCCCACTTCCTCCCTGCGCCCGGTAGCGTGGCAGCGCTGCGACTGACGCCGGCCCCCGGTCGAGAGGCACCATGTAGGGGCCTGTGGGACCTCTAGAGATTCATCTCCAACCCAGCAGTCCTGCCAGGTTCTAGCAGAACTCCGGGGGGGAGACGGCACAGAACATGAAAACACATTTTTTGCAAGCGGATGTAGCTTTCAGAATGTTTGAGTTTATTAAGTGCATTTCTACAACAGCCAGTCGGCCACGGCAGAACGACGAGTTTTCATTTGCCAATTACAGCCTCGCAGGTTCCGCCTGCAGCGACATGATTGGTCAAAACAAAATGAGCTTGTCTACCGTCAGACTTTAGACAACAATCCAGAGTGTGATCTGAGAGCCTACATGGAGATAAGACTTTGACTAGACCGTGGCGATCCCCCACGTCTGACGTATGTTTGAATATATACGTGGATATACGTCACCGGTAACACCACATCCTGACCGAAAGCCCCCACCAAAGGTCCCAGACAGAGCTTCCTGCCACCTGTCAGGCTACTTCACATACATACAGTGCTTTAGACTCAAGAGTCTGCTCACAGACTAAGCAGCCAGTCACAGCGTCACACACGTTCCATGAAATAGAGGAACGAGGGAGAGGAACTGCCACGGGCACTGCTCGGCCACCTGGCTCTTCATCGTCTTCATGCTAGCTAAAACTTGTTTTGGGCACAGTAGACACAAATCGTGTTTCACCATCACAAGGAGACCGAGACGAGAGGGAAAGGGAAAGCTGCAATTTGTTGAAAGAGGTGGAGGTGGACGGCCAGAGGATATAATAAGAACACGAGCTGAGGGCAACACAAAGGGAGCCCATATCAGTTCTAAAATTAGAGGAACCAGTGACAGATTAAGAGAGAGAGAGAGAGAGAGAGAGAGAGAGAGAGAGAGAGAGAGAGAGAGAGAGAGAGAGAGAGAGAGAGAGAGAGAGAGAGAGAGAGAGAGAGCACTAGTAAGCTTGTGGAAAGATACAAACACAAGAGAAGGGGGGGTGGCAACCTTGCAGTCAAAAAGCCAAATGCATCTTAACTCTGAACCGCTGGGTCCACGCCCCCTGCCTTTTCCCCTTCCTGATGGCTGGCTGATAAGGCAGCAGGAATGCAGGGGACCCTTAATTGAATCACTTCATGCTATTTCCACCGTTCCCGCCGTATGGCTAATTCAACTTCCGCGCGCCTTCCTCCACCGGGGTGGCTGGTAACACAATACCCCCGTCTGTGAGCGCCGAGATGGGCCGATAAGGCCTGCCGGCCGGGCCTGGGTCCGGGCCCTGGGTCCGGGCCGCGGACACTGCTCTGCGTTAGCGACGGTCACAGCTAGCGGCTCTCGGGGAGCGATGGGAACGCAAGGTTTGCATTTGGAAGCGGGCAAGGTTGGCTTATTAGCTAAATAAGAAAACGGGGATAAAACCTCCCATCTGTGTTTCATAAATGTTAAGGCCCTTCTGCAGAAATAAAGTCATGAATTCATGGGTTTGTGTTTGCGTTAGCATTTGATAGCAGACACTGGGTCAGGCAGAGAGCCTGGGAGGAATAAAGCAGCTCCCTATTTTACAAGCTATTGTAAGCCTCGCAGCCAAACATAATGGAACATATCAAATGGAAGCATTGTTTAGATGGTCCTGTAAGCCAAATGTGGGAGGGATTAGGCAGTGAAAAGGAAATGTGTATTGTGGGTTGTTGTGGGTTGCTGCTGCTCTCGACTCTTTTTATATACCCTCCGAGATGGAAGGCCAAAGATTAGCTGGACTGACATTGGAGATTGTAATGGATGTGAGCTATTACAGCCCAGCGTAATTGACCTAAATAACTTGGTCAGAGGAAAACAAGTATGGATTTTCCTTTACAATCATAAACAAATCGAGCGTTTCCATTTTGTTATTATCCCCCTCCATGTTGAGCCGTCTGCGGTCTTGCATCAATTCCAGTGGGTCATCATTTTTCTGACTTGGAGTTGGATTTGCTCTTCAGTCGATCGCCATTCAGAGATGAACCGTGTTTTCTAGTCACACTGGCCTTTTTCGGTTGGCCTTTACTACTGATGCCCCGCCCCCAGAGATTAGCACTTCAACAGAATTCAGCCTGAGGATTTTCCCTCACAACACCCTGTCAATCATGCCACCCGGTGTCATGGGCTCCCCTCTAGCCCCGCCTCTCCCTTGAAATTTCCAGCTGTAGCATGTTAGCGAGCTAACTGCATTGAAAACCAGTTAGCCTGTGGCCCACTGTGTTCTCTCAGTGGTGACTAGCCCCTCACACACACACACACACACACACACACACACACACACACACACACACACACACACACACACACACACACACACACACTCACAGACACACATTTATTGGATGAAAAAATGGCCAGCCCTTGGTTTCTTTGGTCTGTTCAATAACTGTGTTGGGGTTAAAGCCAATACTACGCCAGCACTCACTATCACAAAGTCATTTTCTGTCCTCTGCGTCAGCTGGACTGCTGACGGCTTACTGCTGTCAGCCTACTCCGTCTATGGGGCTGTGAAACCTTATGATGGAAGTCTGAGGCAGGGTGAGAGATCTCTCTCTCACACACACACACACTCCTGAAGGCACTGGCAGGCCGCGGCGTACAAGAAGCGCTCAGTGCTGCAGCTCTCAGCCGCGCACAGACTGTCAGGACTCCGCTCTCCTCCTCTCCTCTCTCTTCTCCTCTCTCTCCTCCTCCTCTCCTCTCTCCTCTCTCCTCTCTCCTCTCCTCTCTCTCCTCTCTCTCCTCTCCTCTCTCTTCCTCTCTCTCCTCTCTCCTCTCTCTCTCTCCTCTCTCCCCCTCCCCTCTCCTCTCCTCTCCAATCTACTCTTCATCTCTCCTCTCTAACTTCCCTTTTCTCCTCGTCTTCTCTCTATTCCTCCTTTCCCCTCACTCCTTCCTCCTCTTCTGCAGCTTATCCCCCTCCCTTTCCTCTCCCGGTCGTGCAGTGGCAGGGGTAGAGGCTGTTGACAGCACAGGGGGGGAGAGAGAGAGAGGGTGAGTGCAGGGTGAGGGACAGAGGTTTATTGGGCTTGTGTGTTCAGTCTTTCCTGTGACCAATGGGATCCAGATGTGGCCTGGGGCGTGCTGGTGACAACATCCCATTAGAGAGGGAGAGAGAGAGGGAGAGACTGGGCTGCATGCTATCAAAGGTATCTCGTTCATATTCATCCCCTGAACCATATCTTCTCATCTTTATATCCTACTGTGTGTGTGTGTGTGTGTGTGTGTGTGACTGTACACGCATATGTGTGTGTGTATGTATGTGCATGCCTGTGTGTGTGTGTGTGTGGGTGTGTATGTGCATGTGTGTGTGTGTGTGTGTGTGTGTGTGTGTGTGTGTGTGTGTGTGTGTGTGTGTGTGTGTGTTTGCGTTTGCATGTGTGTCCCTCCTGAAGGACCAAACAGACAATCCCATCACTGTATCTCTCTGCCCTCACTGCCCCTTGTGAGTGTGTGTGTGTGTGTGTGTGTGTGTGTGTGTGTGTGTGTGTGTGTGTGTGTGTGTGTGTCTGTGTGTCTGTGTGTCTGTGTGCGTGTGTGCGTGCGTTGACCCAGTTGAGAGAAGAAGGGATTATTGCAGAAGAATAATACAAACTTCTCCTCCTCTTCATCCGCTGGGCTCTGCCTGGGTATCTGACACCGCCTCGCTCTTCACCACACAGAAAAGATCTTCCTCTGGCCGAGGTGTCTCACATTATCCAGGTCAACTGACACATTCCTCGGACCCGCAAACAAAAAAAGTGATTTTCTGAAGAATGTTTTGTCACAGTCCCAGCACACAGTTGCACAACGCGCTGTTAGCTCTGGCCCCCTGTGCTGCTCACCGGGAGATTGTATGAATGGGATATTTTCCGGACAGTGGAGAGGTACTTTGGTCAGTTCAGTCATTTCAACACTTTCCCACTGTGGTCTAATAAACTCTGAACGATGTATGAATGCTGTGAACGTCTCCTGTAATTCCACCTCGCAGCGTAGCAGCGCTCACCGGGGAGCCGGGCCAAGCCACACAGACGTGTGGTCAACTTTTATTTGATGTACATTTGAGGCTGCTTCACCCGTTTTCATCCTCCTCTCGCTCGTCTCGTTGCCTGGCCTCAAAACTATTTTGTGCTAATGAAACCCAATAAATAAAAATTGGCCGTTCTGTTCAACTGCTCATAGTTCGTAATCCAACAGAGGCTAACAGTATTCCAGTTGTAAACATTTATCTTGACAGTCTTCAGTTATAAGCTGAGCCATGCTAACCGCTAACGTCCTCCACAGTAGAGGCGACTGGATGGCAAAGTGTGACGGAACAGAGAAGTACCGCTGGCTCCAACTAGATCCACATGTGAGAGCAAATGACGGGCTGTTCTTGTAGGAGAATCAAAGGCTTTCTGCTGCCCGGTTATGTTAGAAGTTACGTTGCGGTACAATTAAGATGCAGATAAACTGTTGGTTATGTTTCGGCTGAAATGTTGTCTGTTTTAAATGCAGACTGTCGTTGCGTGCGACGTGTCCAACGTGGCAGGAGACTCCTGCACTCCGAGGCTTTCAGAGACACTTTTTCTGTCCTCCGGTGCAACGTGAACTTGTGGTGCATTTTTCAGTGCTTATTCACCTGCAGATTGTGTGTGTGAGCGGCGAGGCGACGTGCTTCTCCAGTCATACTGCAGCAGTTTGGACCGGGGGGATCGGCCCGCTGCCCGCCTTCCACCTCACGCCCTCAAACGGCGGCTAACCCTGGCCGCGTCTCTCCGCTAGCTGTGGTGCGGCCCGCTAGCCCCGACTGTTTAACTTCAAGCGCTTATGTAACCGTACACCCCCTGACTCCCACCGCGCCCCCCTTTTCTCAGAAAAGGGGGGCGCGTTATGGCTCGTCCTCATCTCTCCTGAGCCTGAGCCTTGATGTGGGAGGAAGAAAGAGAATCCCTATTATAGAAGAGGGGGAGAGAGAGAGAGAGAGGGAGGGAGACAAACATGCAACATTTAGGACAGCGTCCCGAGGTGACGCACACACACATGCATACACACGGCGCATGTGCGTGTGCGTTTGCGTGTGCGTGTGCGTTTGCGTGTGCGTGTGTGTCACATGACCCTCACACGGCCGTGCTGCGTCCAGGACAGCTGCCCCTTGGAGGGCAGAGCCCTGCGGAGTCCTGGGGCTCCCAGAGGACGAGAGAACCACCACGGAGAACCACGGAGAACCACCGCGGAGCCTTTGATGTTTGTTTCGGCGGCGGCGCGGCGTGCCAGCCGGCGTTGACGTGCTACAGCTGTTTAATGAGGCAGCAAACACGCTTAGTGTCGACTACCACGCCTCTGTCTGTGTGTGTGTGTGTGTGTGTGTGTGTGTGTCGTGACGGTTGGGTGAACTGACAGGTTGACTGTGTAGCCGGGTGGTGCAGATTGATTGAGGATTATTGAATGATAACAGATACACGCCTGGATTAACAGAACGGCTGCACGGTCGCGGACAAAGCAAACAAATCAGTGAATGGCCTCAAGAAATTCCACGGGCTGAACGACACGCGGGTGAACTGCTGAAGAATAACGGCGGCCTCTCCCTGCGTCTTCCTCCTCAGCGATGCGGGCGAGAGGGTGCGGCATCTGGAGGAGCAGGGTGTGGGCGGGGCTTCTGTCTGTTTCGGGGTCGATACCCAGCAGGGGGTGGGGGGTGCTGGAGGGCTCTGCCCCTATCGGATCACGCTCACAGATTATCCGCTGTTTGGCGTGGCTCAGTTCACGCCTGATAACCCCACCCTCCCCCACCATAAATCTCCACCCACACTATGACCTGAATGTCCGTGGATTTGGCCAAACCCTGTGGCTGTGGTGTAGGCACCGCCTCGCTGCCTCGCTGGGCCGCTTGTCTCCCAGGTTCTGGGGCGCTGGAGGGGCTGTTAGAGTGGGGCAACAGGGAGGAACAGAGCAGGTGTCAATGCAGTGTCCCATAGTGAAATACCATATCTGGGGTTAGCCTCTGAGAAACGTGTGTGTTATTGAGCTGTCGTAGGTGGCCTCACATGCTAACTGTTAGCCTAGCTTCTGTCTGTCTCAGTGTGTCCGCGGGGTTTACGTAGCACTGCGGCAGGCCTCCCATCAGGGGGGGGGTGTGGGGAGTTGGCCTTTTTTGCAGCAGCGCGGGACATGCTGACTGGCTAACACATTGTGACAATGTGGAGGATCCCACTGGCGCTAACGTAGCTTAGCACACACACACACACACACACACACACACACACACACACACACACTCAGGATGATGGGGCCGTATGGGACCGGGAGGTGTGTTTAGGCGTTAAGTTCTCTTGTATGCAGCATATGGTGGGTTAAGCTCTGCACAGCCCTGGAGGTGAGAAACCCATGAAATAACTCTGGACCATGGCTCTTCTTTGGGATCACGTTTATTTTGCCTAACGTGTAACACACACACACACACAGACACACACACACACACAGACACACAGACACACACACACACACACACACACACACACACACACACACACACACACACACACACACACACAGACACACACACACACACACACACACACACACACACACACACGTCAGACGTCTGGGGTCCACAGTGACACGGCGGGTTTCTTCTGTTGACAGAAAGCTGCTTCGCCCCCTGGATGTTACCCAGGGCACCACCGTCAATATGTTGCAACGCAAACACATGGAAATAATTCACAGAAAACACTGAAGGCCTTCCAGCCCAGAGCTACTGCTTTAATCATCACTGCTGTTATCCACACCTCATCTTTACATGCAAAGCATCGAGCAGCGTCTTCCTCAAGGACGTCTGCAGGTTCCTCGGGATCAAACCCAGTGGCCCTGTGGTCCACTGTCTGCTGCCTGCTCTGTCTGCTGCCTGCTCTGTCTGCTGCCTGCTCTGTCAGGTTCCTGCTCTGTCCGCTGCCTGCTCTGTCTGCTGCCTGCTCTGTCTGCTGCCTGCTCTGTCTGCTGCCTGCTCTGTCAGGTTCCTGCTCTGTCCGCTGCCTGCTCTGTCTGCTGCCTGCTCTGTCGGCTGCCTGCTCTGTCTGCTGCCTGCTCTGTCAGGTTCCTGCTCCCACCGGGCCCTTGACAAGTGGGCTGGACCAACCATTGTGGGACCCTGGGTGGGCTGGACCAACCGTTGTGGGACCCTGGGTGGGCTGGACCAACCGTTGTGGGACCCTGGGTGGGCTGGACCAACCGTTGTGGGACCCTGGGTGGGCTGGACCAACCGTTGTGGGACCCTGGGTGGGCTGGACCAACCGTTGTGGGACCCTGGGTGGGCTGGACCAACCGTTGTGGGACCCTGGGTGGGCTGGACCAACCGTTGTGGGACCCTGCGTGGGCTGGACCAACCGTTGTGGGACCCTGGGTGGGCTGGACCAACCGTTGTGGGACCCTGGGTGGGCTGGACCAACCGTTGTGGGACCCTGGGTGGGCTGGACCAACTGTTGTGGGACCCTGCGTGGGCTGGACCAACCGTTGTGGGACCCTGGGTGGGCTGGACCAACCGTTGTGGGACCCTGGGTGGGCTGGACCAGCTTGCTGTTCCTCAGACTGCCTGGAGGTGGTTCAGGGGGCTGGATGCAAAAAGACGACCATTCCAAGCCAGTGGGGGAAAAGGCTCATTCTCGCGATACAAAGCCTGTCTGCTCATCACCATGTTATGTATTTTGAGAGGTTTCATGTTTCATTCAAGGAAAGCTATTGAGGAATGAGTATTAATGTGTTCTGGCCATTTCATTTTCTCCATACCAAATATAGATTTGCAAACTTCCTGTTGCAAACATTTCGAGCTGTGGTTGCACAAACACGAAATCTACTGCGCCGCCAAACACATGAGTCTTACACCATACATACACACTCACATCCTCCTATGTAGAGACACGCATACATACACACTCACATCCTCCTATGTAGAGACACGCATACATACACACTCACATCCTCCTATGTAGAGACACGCATACATACACACTCACATCCTCCTATGTAGAGACACGCATACATATACACTCACATCCTCCTATGTAGAGACACGCATACATATGCACTCACAGCCTCCTATGTAGAGACACGCATACATATACACTCACATCCTCCTATGTAGAGACACGCATACATACACACTCACATCCTCCTATGTAGAGACACGCATACATATGCACTCACAGCCTCCTATGTAGAGACACACATACATGCACACTCACATCCTCCTATGTAGAGACACGCATACATACACACTCACATCCTCCTATGTAGAGACACGCATACATACACACTCACATCCTATGTAGAGACACGCATACATATACACTCACATCCTCCTATGTAGAGACACACATACATATACACTCACAGACACAAATACATACACACTGATATCCTCCTATGCAGAGACACACACACACACACCCACATCCTCCTATGTAGAGACACGAATACATACACACACATCCTCCTATGCAGAGACACACATACAGGTACATACACACCCACATCCTCCTATGTAGAGACACGAATACATACACCCTCACATCCTCCTATGTAGACACACGAATACGTACACACTGATATCCTCATGTGAAGAACCCCCACTAATTTCTTATATAGAATGAACCACACACACTAACAAACCACAGGAGTGAGCAAACCCGCCACGCTATAAACAGAAAATGCACACACAAACAAACAAACACACA
>JAXIVH010000020.1:3686130-3687482 GCA_036785325.1 Urophycis tenuis | reverse complement strand
AAACACACCCGACCACCACCACCTCCACCCCCTCCACCTCCACCACCTCCACCCCCTCCACCACACCACCCCTCCACCTCCACCACCACCCCCTCCACCTCCACCACCACCCCCCTCCACACCACCCCCTCCACCACCACCACCACCACCTCCACCCCCTCCACCTCCACCACCTCCACCCCCTCCACCACCACCCCCTCCACCACCCCCTCCACCACCACCCCCTCCACCTCCACCACCACCCCCTCCCCCTCCACCCCCTCCACTTCACCACCCCCCACCTCCACCCCCACTATCACCACCACCATCACCACCACCCACCCAGCTTCTGTCCCAGTCGGTACTCAAGCCTGGGGGCTCACATGATCTTTCAGTGGGTGTGTGTCTATCCGCCCGTGTGTGTGTGTGTGTGTGTGTGTGGCTTGGATTAGGTACACTCCATTTAGTTGTAAGAATGCTTCCTTTAGAAGACGCGTGTCAGCCACAGCCAGGGACGTGCCCCAGGGCTAAGTGTTACAGATCAGTGTGTGTGTGTGTGTGTGTGTGTGTGTGTGTGTGTGTGTGTGTGTAGGGATGGGCGATATGGCCTAGCATCCATATTGCAATATACATTGCAGCCTCATATCAAGATATATAATATATATATATAAATTACAGATACATTGCAACGATGCATCAACGACATATAAATTATTATAGAACCATTTCAGAACAGGTTACATAGACCCTAAGGGAAGCCAAACTGCTAAATTTATTTAAAAAATAAAAAAGAAAGAAACATAGGAGGACATACAATATTTATTGTGTAAAACTGTAATCGTACAGTAAACTAAACATAATGTTGCATGTAAATAAAATACTGGTGTTTTTAAGGAGCAGACACTGTACTGAAATTACAAGGACAAGTCTTCTGTGTAATGACAGATACTTTAAAATCAAAACATAAACTTTCTTACCTGCAGCCTAACACATTTGGTTTTAAACATTTTGTTCTCTCAATGAACTGAAACCAGGTGGTGTCTTGTTAAAGAAACGGATAGTGTGAATACAGGTAAATACTTCAGCATCAGGCATTTCTTGGGTAGATTGCGCCATCATATGCGTTATTGCGATAGAGCATAGAATTAAAATTCTCTATCATAGGCCATCTTTTATCGTTTATATCGTATATCGTTTACATTGTGCATTACTGTGTGTGTGTGTGTGTGTGTGTGTCCAGTCAACATGCTAAGACAATACCTGTGCACACATCACACACAAATTAGACATAGACAACAATACGTGTGTGATATGACTTCATCCTCATGAATGACAAAGAGGGAGGGAGGGAGAAAAACACGAGAGAGAGAGAG
>JAXIVH010000020.1:3598630-3681130 GCA_036785325.1 Urophycis tenuis | reverse complement strand
ACCGGGCGACAACGTTCCCCAGGCTGAGACCTTGAAGACAGGTCCCCCCTGATCGCCCACACGGCAGACTGGAAGAGTCCACACAGGCATTGCGCCGCAGCGTTTTCAATGAGTTTGCGAAGCAGAGGGGTGAGGAGCGTGGACGACTCCACAGGGGGCGGGGGCTGCAGCAGAGTGAGACGAGGCCACACTGAAGTCAGCAGCGTCGGTGAGAAGCTGCTAACGAGGCCAGAGACACGGCCCCTCTGAGGAGAGCAGGGACACCCGGGGGACACGCAGCAGCAGAGACACAGCCTCTGTTGTCCGCTGACTCCGTCTCCACCGGCCCGGCTTGGGCTGCAAGCGCTCCATTATTCTATGAGGGGCGGGGGGGGGAAATTGGCAGAACAGAAACCGAAGGAGCTAAATGGTATCTTCCAGTAACCTCAACATGGGCCGTCTGGCACGGCCGTTCGGGAGTGCCGAGTGTTCCGGAGTGTTCTGGGGCGGGCGGGCTGGCCGGCGCGGCGGCGGCGGCCGTCAGCGGAAACACGTGGCGCGGGCTCACGAGACGCGGTCGCCCTGAGGTCAGCGGGGTCACGGTGAGTTAAGATCCCTGGAATGGGCCGAGGTCTGGAGCCTGGGGGGCTCATCTCCTCACATGAGTGTCAGTAGTTCCACCCCGGGGCGGGGGGGTGCAGATGGATGCATGCAGCGGAGAGGTTTCATCATCACTTGTTACACTCGGGAGTTTAGTTTTTCGGAAAGTGTGAATTGAGAAAGTTCATGTTTGGCCGCCGTGTTCCTTTTCCAGATCGGCCTGAAAACCGTCTGAAGTCGGAACTTTTCCTGCCGCTGCGGGCCAAACCGACGGCCAGCGTGCCGCGGCGACGCGTGTGGCGTCCAGGCAGAACGTGTCATAATGTTGATGAACATTCCCTCGCCTGGTGGAATCCTGAAGGGCAACATTGATGAGAGCTCCAGACTGCCCTGACTGCACCAACAACAGACGCAACATGCTATTTCAAATATTTCGGACAACCCCTGCACCGCACGCGTGCACACACACACACACACACACACACACACACACACACACACACACACACACACACACACACACACACACACACACACACACACACACACACACACACACACACACACACACACACACACACACACACACACACACACACACACACACACACACACAGAGAAAACAGAAGCGCACACACCAACCCCCAACAATTGCAGAAATGTCTATAATTACCCTTGGTTGGAAACGCATTTAGGCATCGCTGTCATAGTATGAGCAACGCTGGCCCGCTATCGGTATTGTCTTACATGAAGCCTTGAGCCCGAGCAACACACGCCCCATGCAGGGCACCAGGGATGGATGTCCTGCCAGCTGCTGTGTAATCAGAACCCCGCATGGAAGTCACCCCGGACAAGGGCGTCAACCCATAGAACCACAAGCAGAGCCTCTATGTGGAAGGCATGATGTCATGGCAGTGGGTCATCGGAGGAGCCCACGGTCTCACCACACAGGACCCCAGCGCGTCCAGAAGGCCAGCTCTGTCACGTCTGGTCAAAACACTAGAGCCGCCTTTCAAAAAGGCTCCTTAACTCGGCGATAAGTGGGACTACAAAACCAAGAGAAGAGCAGAAATCGTGTGTGTGTGTGTGTGTGTGTTTAGAGTATGTGCACATGTGTGTGTGTGTGCGTGCATCAGGAGATCTGTAACACAATTGTTCAGGCCACAATGCTGGGGCTCACAATGTGCTCGACCGCTCTGCGATAAGACGGGCCGGCTGTGCAGACTCCAAGCTCATCCCTCTGCGCTTTTGACCTCAAATCCACACAACCCTGTGTGAACACACACGTGTACGTCGGTGTAGAGTTACCGGCAGCCGTGACACCGCCTTCGCCACGACAATTCATGCAAATGAGGTTTGCAGTAAAGTCTCCCCCGGCGTCTGCTGCAGTGCACTCCCAACACAAGCCCTGCTCTGACTTTGGAGCTTCTCAAGAGCCTGCCCAGTGCATCCATTGGCCAGGCCACTCCAGCTCTCAAACCGCTGTTTTCCTGTCCGCTCTCTGGGGCTTCAGCAGCTTACATAATGGACTCAATGAAATGTTAATGCCAGCCAGCGACATGGAGGCCAGAGGAGGAGTCCCAGGCAGCACAGCGTGTGCGAGGCAGCCGGCAGCAGGACCACTCTGAGCCTCCTTATCTGATGGCTTCACGCACACAAGCTTCCATCCAAGATAACGCGGGGCCACAGACAGACCCTCGGCCCAGCGGCGGACGCTGCCTCTAAAGGAAACCCGATGTGAGCAACGGGACGACCGTGTTGTCTCATGAGAACGGCCCACGGCTGATGGTGACATCTTGTGACTTGGAGCCGCTGCCTAAGTGCCGCTGCTCTATAGAAAGCAGCTCAGCACTGAAGGAGGGTGCTCTCTCTCTCTCTCTCTCTCTCTCTCTCTCTCTCTCTCTCTCTCTCTCTCTCTCTCTCTCTCTCTCTCTCTCTCCCCCTCTCTCCCTCTCTCCCTCCCTCCCATTTTGGGTAGTGGACTGTAGGGCTTAAGGCACTCTGGCCAAGTCCAAGTAGGCCTGTTTAAACATGTCCCAGCGGCCCGAGAGCTGCTGTTGGGAGGGCTGCTGCCATGGCTGTTAATGTACAGCCGTCGTGCCCTTGCTGGATTGAAGGGGCTTACGTGTAGTGATGTTAGAATCCTATTGAATTGGGAAAAAGCTTCCAAAACAGTCTTGTCGCCATCATGAGCTTGCCGCTCAATGCAAAAATCTGCACAACCAATAACCCAAATTGAAGCATTGTGGCAGTGTAAAATAGTTTTGAAGCCTTTTTGACATTTTCGGTGTCTTCCTGTGGAGCCATTGCACGGAATGTCCAGAAAACGCAATTAGTTTCTGATTCTCCCAGACCCCACCGTCTCCCCCTCCACCTCCCCTACATGCCCCCGGTGTGGAGCCGCCGTCCTGAACCAATGCGTCACGATGGAGCCGCCGCTTGTGTTCAACAGCATCAGCACGCTATGTTTAAAGCATCTCGTACTCACAACGTCACGGCGATAGAAGAGCACCTGTGACCAGGGCTGGAAACGTGGAATGATGCAAGAAAAAAGACGTTTATCAGTCTCAAAGGCAACCGGGGGGGGGGGGGGGATGCTTTCCACCGCTTTGGGTGCGCAGGCTCGGCGATAATGTGTGATCTCACAGACAAAGCAAGGTTTACCAGCGTTTCCTTCCAATGTGACATACAGATTGCGGTCTGTGTTTGTATATGCTGCAATATAAATGCCGTGAGTTCCATCATGTGAAAAAAAGAGCCTATAATGACCATCGGTGAGAGCGTTGAACCGCTCACGGGGAAATGACAGCTCTCACCACAGCGGACTGAGACGGACCCGGGTCGTGTTTACCCCCGTCACGTTAAACACATCCTATGAGGTTGCTTGCTTTACGCTTCATTGCATCTCATCCTCACAGTGAAACACATAGCGTTATCATCGGAATAGCTTACCTCTACTGTTGCTGGAATCCACTGTCCCCTGAGCTCCCGCTGAACCGTTTTGTGACAAGGAAGGTTTACGCGGAGCACATCCAAACACACATTCTTGTTAACGCATCAAACCCGGGCGTCCCAGAGTCCACGACCACGTATCCTTACAGAACCACTCGTCTTCTACCTAATTGCGCGTTTTTTCCCTTGATATATTCCAATATTGATTTTATCCTAGGATATGCTTCGGTCTCCTGTCACGTCGTCCTCATACAACAGCTTGGCTCTTTTTTTGCGGTTACAATCGCTGCAAGCTTCCGTGTGCGCGCACCGCGCGACCATGAATGCAGTAGGATACGCTGAGCGAGGATCCTGAGTGGTAGCGTTACCCCGGTCTGGCGCAACACATTTCCGGTCTTTTACTTCCTATGAACTGTATTCGCCGGTTAAGTGTCCCCGGAGCGAGGAGAATATGACCGTGGCACTGAGAGCAACAACATCAACGAGGACAATAAATATGGAGTTTTGACGAAAGATCTGACAAAGGAATAACCGAAACATGTCACGGAAACGGATATTCCTTTACCAGAAGTCCCTCCCTCTCTCAATCTATCGCCCCTCGCCGCTAAACCCATGTAACAGAGAGTCCCGCCGTCCCTTTCTCGCCAATAACGCTCATTGAGACATCCCGTTCCAGGCGTTCCGTCGTGAGATGAAGAACGCCTGGGAACGAGGTTGCTAGTAGAATGTCTTGCGATGGGCGGTAACAACCGGGAGGACCCTTGAGATTGAACACTAGTATTTTGCTGAAAATGACAAGCCGATCTTTTTTTTTTTTTGCTGACCACGGCTTCAATGGATTCGTTTGCGTATTACATCAAGGCTGTCATTCAGCACATGGCGGTCACTGACATGGGGTGTGGTCAAGGATATGTAAACCCCTACCCTCCCGAAGCCTCCCTGTTCTATTCATGCAAATAGTGGATGGCAATTTAAGTTGCGCCTTTGTTGTCTAATGTATGAGTCATTAAAAGTGGCAAAATGTCGTGCAAAGCTGAATGCTATCCCGGTTAAGATTTGTTTTTATTTTGCTATATAATAATGATGGCATTTACCGTGTTGTAACGCAGTAACTTCATATAACACACATGCTGCTGTTGTTCAGCCTGCCCCCCAAAGCTGAGGCGGTCTCCTAAAGCTGAAACTGGTTCTGCATGCTTTCGTGTGTTAACAAGAAGCTGTCTGTTCAAACGTCTTCTCCATCATATCCATAAGTCATTTCATCCCACCTAAAGACCAGTTCAAAGGATTGTTCATATTTTGAAAGGTCACGCTCCTGAGCACAGGGACAGAATGAGGACAATTAGTAGACATTTGAGACTTTGTGTGTGTTTGTGTGTATGTGCACGTGTGTGTGTACATCTGAGTGTTTGTGTGTGTGTGTGTGTATGATTGCATGCATTTGTGTGTGGGTGTGTCTGTGTGTGAAAGAGAGAGAGTGTGTGTGTGTGTGTGTGTGTGTGTGTGTGTGTGTGTGTGTGTGTGTGTGTGTATACTGGGTGGTACCTGTGTGGACATAACACACTACAGCCAACCCCTCCTGTGCACCCTAATAAAGTGTGTTTAGCTTTGCACTGCTGAAACCCCCTGCAGGGCTGCACACTTCCCCTGCACACAAGCAGCATTCAGCACGTCACAGACAAACAATGACTTCACTGGCGCTCCACTGGAGCTACAATGGGAGAAGCAGAGAGGAACCTGAAGTCCTCCCTCTTCTAGCGGGCCTCTGAACATTCCACCTGTTTTCCACGGTGTCAACTTCCAGCCTGGTGACACGTTTAGCAGCCAGACCATTTTTCAAAAAGGGAATCCTTTACGTTCTGTCGGCCAAAGCACTGGCCACGCGGTGGGCCATACTCCTACGCTACAACCCACATGTGTTGGCCACACCTATACTCTACATGATGTACACTACACACTATACGTACTGTACCTGTAGGACACACCTCCACACTACTCTATGTACTATACACATCTATAGGACACACCTACACACTACTCTATGTACTATACACATCTATAGGACAGACCTACACACTACTCTATGTACTATACACATCTATAGGACACACCTACACACTACTATGTACTATACACATCTATAGGACACACCTACACACTACTCTATGTACTATACACATCTATAGGACACACTTACACACTACTCTATGTACTATACACATCTATAGGACACACCTACACATTACTATGTACTATACACATCTATAGGACACACCTCCACACTACTCTATGTACTATACACATCTATAGGACACACCTACACACTACTCTATGTACTATACACATCTATAGGACAGACCTACACACTACTCTATGTACTATACACATCTATAGGACACACCTACACACTACTCTATGTACTATACACATCTATAGGACACACCTACACATTACTCTATGTACTATACACATCTATAGGACACACCTACACACTACTCTATGTACTATACACATCTATAGGACACACCTACACACTACTCTATGTACTATACACATCTATAGGACACACCTACTGCTCTATGTACTATACACATCTATAGGACACACCTACACACTACTCTATGTACTATACACATCTATAGGACACACCTACACACTACTCTATGTACTATACACATCTATAGGACACACCTACACACTACTCTATGTACTATACACATCTATAGGCCACACCTACACATTACTCTATGTACTATACACATCTATAGGACACACCTACACATTACTCTATGTACTATACACATCTATAGGACACACCTACACATTACTATACACATCTATAGGACACACCTACACATTACTCTATGTACTATACACATCTATAGGACACACCTACACATCTATAGGACACACCTACACACTACTCTATGTACTATACACATCTATAGGACACGCCTACACACTACTCTATGTACTATACACATCTATAGGACACGCCTACACACTACTCTATGTACTATACACATCTATAGGACACACTTACACACTACTCTATGTACTATACACATCTATAGGACACACCTACACATTACTATGTACTATACACATCTATAGGACACACCTCCACACTACTCTATGTACTATACACATCTATAGGACACACCTACACACTACTCTATGTACTATACACATCTATAGGACAGACCTACACACTACTCTATGTACTATACACATCTATAGGACACACCTACACACTACTCTATGTACTATACACATCTATAGGACACACCTACACATTACTCTATGTACTATACACATCTATAGGACACACCTACACACTACTCTATGTACTATACACATCTATAGGACACACCTACACACTACTCTATGTACTATACACATCTATAGGACACACCTACACATCTATAGGACACACCTACACACCTATGTACTATACACATCTATAGGACACGCCTACACACTACTCTATGTACTATACACATCTATAGGACACGCCTACACACTACTCTATGTACTATACACATCTATAGGATACACCTACACATTACTCTATGTACTATACACATCTATAGGACACACCTACACATTACTCTATGTACTATACACATCTATAGGACACACATACACATTACTCTATGTACTATACACATCTATAGGACACACCTACACACTACTATGTACTATACACATCTATAGGACACACCTACACACTACTATGTACTATACACATCTATAGGTCTCACCTATGCACCAGAATCCAAATCCTCAGGCCAGAGAGGTTCCACACACTGCAAGATTCACATTCAGATGTCTTTATTGATCCTGGCAGAAATTGTGAATGTGATACATCTAAAATACAACAGAAGTATTTGGATTTGAGGTGAACGTAGGGATGTAGCGAGGGAGGGGGGGGGGAAAGGGAGGGGGGGAGAAAGGGAGGGGGGAGGGGAGCCAGCGGAGGACAGTGGTTGTCCCCGGAGGGACGGCAGAAGGGTACATTTCAAACGTTGGAGGCCCCCTGAAAGATGGTGCACAAACACATCTCACCTTTCAACTGGAAAAACCTGGTGGAGCTCCAGTCCACCTGAGGTGTGGGACCACTGAGGAGGTTTAGTCCACACTGGATCTGACATGAAGACCCACCAGACGTGGTTCATGACTTTAAAGAGACGACACACATGTCAACACGTATGTTGACATTGAGATGTAAGTCAACATGTACGTTCTCTTCCTGTGTTTAAAGAACATTGCAGATCACATGGACATGGAGCCACACACTGTTCTATAGAAACGTATCGTTCATATGACTGCCAGGAACACAACCACATTTCGACACGTTAGCCACAATGACGGAGACCAGCAGACCAGAGTAGAGGCTGACACTTTAACCCTTTCTTAGACTTTAAGCAGGACTCGGTCGCAGATGCATCAATCCAAATGAATCAATGTGTGCGTGTGTGTGAGTTTGTATGTGGGTGTGTGTGTGTGTTGGGGCACATGCATGAATGCATGTGTGTGTGTGTGTGTGTGTGTGTGTGTGTGTGTGTTTAGGTATGTGTGTGCTTGTGTGTGTGTGTGTGTGTGTGTGTGTGTGTGTGTGTGTGTGTGTGTGTGTGTGTGTGTGTGTGTGTGTGTGTGTGTGTGTGTGTGTGTGTGTGTGCGTGTGTGTGTAGGTATGTGTGTATGACTGCAGCAGCCTGTAGTCTTTTTTGGGGCGCTGATGAGAGACGGGGCATTGTTTCAGCTGGGGAGGAAGGCTTCCACTCTGCCACTGACTTCATGGCTTATAGAGGGCAATAAAAGCCCCCTTAGAGCAGAGCTAGCCAACTGGCCAGCTAGTTAAACTGTTACAACGTAAGCTGCCTTAGTGATACCAAATAATCAGGCGGAGAGCTCCCATCCATCATGTCGCCGTGAAGCCTGATGTCAAAACAACGGAGCTGTTTGTTGAGTTGGTGCCCGCGGCTGCAGAGCACAGTACAGATTGTTTAACTTCACCTCCAGTGGCAACGTCTCGGGGTCTGTGGTGAGATTGAAAACTCAGGCTTATGTCAGCGGCCTAAAGCACATAAACAACCCCGAGACGCCTTCTACTGTTCCCCTCAGGTGGATCCATGCGGACGCAGAGAGACTCTGTGTTGGCCGCGCAGGGCAGACGTCTGGGTCCGGTTGCATCAATCACAGCCCCCGCTGACGTCTCCGTCTGTGGATAAACAGTGTGGTGTTACGGGCTGGAAGGTCCCGCAGCTGGAGCCCTCTGGATCTGCTCTCTGGATCTCGGCCGATCCCAGCAGAACAAGGTGAGGAGATGATTATGTTTGATAATCCCACAGTAAGCTGCCAGGGACTCTTGGCAACGCTGGCTCATTAGAAACAAATGCTAGAGCGGACTCAAAACAGACCGATGATGACAGTACATTCTGGACTAGGAGTACAATAAGCATAAATAAAGTGGAATCGTTTATATTAGTGATGGTTTGAATATTTTGAAGACCACACTATTTGTTTTTGTGGTGTTCAGGGGACACTGTGTTTGATTTCAGCTGTTCTCTGTTATCTCTTGAAGTGGATTGGCCATAAAATATCCATAAAGATTATTAAAATAGTGTTTATTGTATTTTATGCTCTGTCCATGTCAAGTAAATTAAATGGTAGTGTCTGCTGACACAAGTTTAATGGGTTATGTGCAATGAAAACCATGTGTACACACATTACAGGCCTACACAAGAGCACATTACAACACAAATTATGGAATATTTCATCTGTAAACACAGACCCAATTGTAGTAATGATCACTGAACAATAGAGCTTGATCATGTGTCGCCAATGCCTTGCTCAAGGGCAGGTTGTGTGTGTGTGTGTGTGTGTGTGTGTGTGTGTGTGTGTGTGTGTGTGTGTGTGTGTGTGTGTGTGTGTGTGTGTGTGTGTGTGTGTGTTTGAATGTGATCATGGGTGTGTCTCAAGTCAGACCTTTGTTGGCTTCTTTTTCACTCGATCATTCTCATCATCTTAGACGCGTAAAATAAGTTTAAACTGAATATTTGAAGCTTTAACCCTGACCCACTTTTGCGGCAAACGCGTCTCAATGTTACAATGTTATGCAAGGTGGCCGCCTAGTGGTAGAAGTTGGAGTACGCACACGCACATTAGGCTGAACCCACAATGTAAGGGAATAATTTGTATATATTATATAGGCTGTATTAAATTTAGGCCTATGCTAATTTAGCCCGATTATAGATCGCAAGATTAAACAAACTGGAGCTGTAGACCTATATCTTCGTATTCTAGTAAGGAGTAGGAGTCAATTAGCCATTTACAATTATGCAGTCAATTTACTATTATGCAATCTGTGGTGTACATTTGGTTGGAAAAAGTTTTCAGTAGTTTTTTCAACAGCTTGGGTCAACCATCCATAATTGTTTCAAAAATACATAAAATAAAAGTGTATAATAATAGTATATAATAATAATAACAATACTACTACTACTACTACTACTACTACTACTAATAATAATAATAATAATAATAATAATAATAATAATAATAATAATAATAGAAGAAGAAGAAGAAGAAGAAGAAGAAGAAGAAGAAGAAGAAGAAGAAGAAGAAGAAGAAGAAGAAGTATGCTGAAAGTACTACTGTAATTCTTTAATTATAATCATATGGTTGTAGTTTATTTTATAATTGTGTTTATTACTAGGTCATATAAGGTTAGTCCACAATGTCCATGAGAATGTGCGCTGCAGAACACATCCGCTCAGCTAGGGGAGACAGACTCCAGTCCGGTGTTTCTGACGCACCGTCCAACCGTTAACAACAACCGAAGAAGAACACGCGCTAGGAGGTTTGTTTCCATTAAGTTATTTTATATTACGTTATGATCGATTGATGATCAGTTTAAATGTGCATCTTTAGGCAAATCTAATATATGTAACACGTGCAACTGAATGTACGTTTAAGGGAATTATCGTCCAGAGTTGGTAATTTTGCTGCTACATTTAATTTCTGCTGCTTCATTCATCACAGCATGCTAACAGGCTAACTAGCATTGGCTTTCTCCACTCTGGAGAAATGTGGGTATGTTTGTCGTTTAATGGACTGTGTAAAGTCAGAAATATGAATGTCTACTCTATACATTTCTACCAGCCACTGTCTAGATCGTTTGTGTAAGATGTAATTGAGTTGTTGTTAGACATCAGCAATGACTCTTTCACTTTCACTCTGTTAGAGGTACCTCTTCACATGAGAGAACCTGTCGAAGACTGCCCAACTCAGCCATTTAACTCAACTGTCTTAAGTTATTTAAATTGAATTAATGATGCGTTATGTTTCCTCTGTAGCAACACAATCTGACCACAATCAAAAATGGTGAGTTCACGCAGGCACTTTAAAACACAATGAGTTGTATTTCTTTGTCTTTTTGTTTTAATACAATGAAGAACAATGCATTCTGTACTCCCTTCGAGTTGTACACAGTGGAGATATTGTGAGACGGTTGAGTTTTCCCTCTTATGCCAGAAGAGTATCACGCATGCCTTAATGCTTTTCTTTCAGTCTCGCCGTTACGATTCCCGAACCACCATCTTCTCGCCGGAGGGTGAGTACAACATGTTACTAACGGGATCCTCTGTCTTATTCGAGAGGAGACACTGGGGATCGAACCCAGAACCTTTCTGCTGGGAGTCTTAACATCCTAGCCACTACATGACACTATCCTTAACTGTTTTCATATCTGTTTAAGTTAGTTATTCACATATCTTTGATTCTTAAGTATTTCATTGTGTCTATTTTACATCTTAGAAATACATACACAAGTTCTTTGATTAATGAACATATAATCAAATCTAGAATTTTGTCTCACATAATTAGCTTGTATCAGTTTGACGTGTATAGTAATTTTCTAACCAGACAATGCTGTGTGTGTGTGTGTGTGTGTGTGTGTGTGTGTGTGTGTGTGTGTGTGTGTGTGTGTGTGTGTGTGTGTGTCTATCTGTGTGCAGGGCGACTGTACCAGGTGGAGTATGCTATGGAGGCCATTGGTCATGCTGGCACCTGCCTGGGAATTCTAGCCAATGACGGCGTGCTGCTTGCTGCAGAGAGGCGGAACATTCACAAACTGCTGGATGAAGTGTTCTTCTCAGAAAAGATCTACAAGCTCAATGAGTGAGTAGTTATATTTTAGTTTGATATTTTCTACAAATTGCTGAATGTCATATCTGGTGTCTATGATTGGGTCTGTTTTCTGTCCGCTAAAGCAACATGATTTGCAGTGTATGGTAAACATCAAGATATATACCTATACCCATCCTGTAATTCTGTTCTCGAATGCATTGGAAGATGCAACAGCATTGCCTGCAATTGTTTTGTCCACACGTATAAATGTATAACCGCTTTATCCTTTTATTCTCCCTCTCCGTTTTCCATGTCTCTCTCTTCCAGAGACATAGCCTGCAGTGTGGCTGGAATCACATCAGATGCTAACGTGCTAACCAATGAGCTGAGGCTAATAGCCCAGAGGTGAGCCGCTACGATGCACTCTAGGTGTCTGGGCAATTCTCTTATTACTGTTGTTTGGTTCTTTAAGGGTTTTGCCCTTCAGCATTGTAAATATTCCCTATGTGTGGGGAATATATGTTCCAACTGCATGCCCCATCTCCACAGGTACCTGCTGCAGTACCAGGAGCCCATGCCCTGTGAGCAGCTGGTCACTGCCCTGTGTGACATCAAGCAGGCCTACACCCAGTTTGGAGGTATGTTGTCCCCCTCAGCCTGCTGAAGCTGTCTGTCCACCACACGTCTCCCCTGGGTGAGGGGGACACTCCCCAGCTTGTGATGTCACAATGGGGTCGGTTCTGAAACGCCTTGTAACGGCTGATCAACACCACGCCTGGTGGGGAGATATGGGGGGGGGACAACAGCCTGATGTGTTCTCAATATTAAACCTACAGTACGTTTACATGCAGGAAGAAATTCGAATTTCTAATCGTATAAGACATCGTTCGGACTTTTTAAGTGCATGTAAACACCTTAATCCGACCTACTTCGGAACTACTTCGGACATCTCAAAATCGGATAACAACACCTAGATAATTCGTTCATAGTCGGACTTTTAACTGCATGTATACTCAGCAATCGGATCTGAATCGGATTTTGCATTCTGCGCATGCGCAGAGCGCCACATAGTGTCCAGAGTCAGCCCATGCTCCAGCTGTTAATCCGATTCTCTGAACGGCATGTATACTCGGACAAGTGATCCGGTCTTACGCATGTCATTATCTGATCCGATCAGAAATTCGAATTTCTTGCTGCATGTAAACGTACTGCTAGTCAAGTGGAACTGGGGAAGTGTGTGTGTGCGCCCGTCCTCTGCCATATCCACAGTAATTGCTGGCGGGCTGCTGGGCCCAGAGTGCAGCCATTTGCCTGGGGCTGCTGCACTCAGCAGCACATGCCAGCCCAACTTGTTTAGTCTTGTCGACGCCTGCCTCCAAACTCCTCCATGTTTTACTCTTCAAGTTTCCAACCCAAGCCCCCGTTCACATACTCCTATTCACAGTTTCACAATTGTTTCTTTATCGTACTAATCCACAGCATTATTCAGCGGTATGGATAATCCCCATCAAACGTGCATAATAAAACATGAATGAAAAGGCATTCAGAAACCTGTGGACGAGTGATTGTGATAGTGATGACAACAGCGCGTGTGTTTGAACAGGAAAGCGTCCGTTCGGTGTGTCCCTGCTGTACATGGGCTGGGACAAGCACTACGGCTTCCAGCTGTACCAGAGCGACCCCAGCGGGAACTACGGCGGCTGGAAGGCCACCTGCATCGGCAACAACAGTGCTGTGAGTCTGCACTGTCACACTGTGTACAGTGTCTACACTGTCACACTGTCTGCACTGTCATACTGTAATACTGTGTACACTGTACACTGTCATACTGTCTGCACTGTCACACTATGTACACTGTCTGCACTGTCACACTGTCTGCACTGTCACACTATGTACAGTGTCTACACTGTGTACACTGTCTGCACGGTCACACTGTGTACAGTATCTACACTGTCCACACTGTCTGCACTGTTTACACCCTCTACACCAGCGATACTTAACCCGCGGCTCGCGAGCCGCACGCTGCTCCTTTAAGAGTAGTTGCGGCTCTTTTAAGTCCCACTTAAAAAAAAAAAAAATCTAAAAAAATCTTTAAAAAAACGAAAAACAAAAACATTGTCAGCAGAATTCATCAACATTTCATTATCACTCACAAGTCACACATCTGTCATCACACACATCAGTCTATTAAGCCGCCCCCCCTCCATCCCTCTGAACAACCAATCACAAATCATTTCAGGTTTCGCGCTCTGATTGCAGTATTATCCATATTCTCAAATGCATAATGGTTTCAGGGAGGAAAGGAGCATTTTGGGATTGTGGCTCTTGCAAAAATATTTTTTCGTCAATGTGGCTCCTGATTAGGACAAGGTTGAGTACCACTGCTCTACACTGTCCTCTCCATGGAGGCACAAAAACCCACCATTAGAGGATAGTTATGAAACAGGATGTGATTCCATGTACAGCAGACAGGGGGCACACAGCCACTGATTTGTTTGATAAGAGGGTGAATTGTTGTTGCCTACAATTTGTAAGCTACAATAGGAACAGGAATTGATCAGAACAACGTCACAGCCTTGTTTAATTAGCCGTGACCCTTTTAAAGTTGGATTGGCGAGCTAGCTTTGTAGTTAGTAGCTCATTTACATGTTGAAGTCACGTGATCAGTGTTGGGTGTGTTGTGCCCTGAGAGAGGCCGCTCCGCTGGGTGTGTGGTGCTGATGCATGGCTCTGTGTGGAGCTTATCCACGGGGGGCTGTGACCGGGGCTGGGCTTTCCAATACAAAGCCTCCATTTACTTTACCTGTAGTACTTGCAGCACTACAGGTAGCACTACACATTTGCGCAATCCAGCGCAACAGGATTGCGCTGCCTTCATTTTGGACACTGTTAACATTGAGGGACTTCTATAGACTTATCTTCTATAGACGTGATTCGCTTTTATTTTGAAATGTCATTGTTATCTTGCGATGTCTGACGGGCGGTTTGTGCCTGTGCTCCCTACAGTCGGCGGTGTCCATGTTGAAGCAGGACTTCAAAGAGGGGGAGATGTCTCTGTCCTCAGCGCTGGCACTGGCCGTCAAAGTCCTCAACAAGACCATGGACGTCAGCAAGCTGTCTGCCGAGAAAGGTCCGCTATGGCTGCCTCTGGGCCGGGCTGGTCAGAACAGAACCAGCGCTCGGGGGCGGGGTTGGGCATCGTAGCGTCGCCAGGAAAGAGCACTTCATTTAGCGCCGTACCGCGAAACGGAAGAATTTAGATGGATTACGGATGAATTAGCCGATGGAGTCAAGTTAAACGCGTATCTTCGTGGAAGAATGTGATTAATTAAATGAAGATTTATCATTAAATCATTAAATGATAAATTGGGATTTATGATGCAACGTGAAAGGAAAATACAAAATGGTAGACAAAACATTTAAATTTTGGAGGTGGTCACGCTCATCAGGGCAGATGATGGAGATAACACTGGAGAGCTGAACTGGAAACCCTGCAGCTTCCTCCAGCTGTAAGATAAGACGGCGTCTATCTCTTGATCTGCCGCGCTGACGATTTTTTTAATCGGCTGATTTGAACGCTGTTTGGATATTCTGGATGGTTACCTCATCGTGTGCACACACATTGTACGTGTCTATTTGAACAAGGCTGCTGTGTATTGCCAGAGACACCGGAACACTGCAGCGTCTCATCTAGCGAAGGGAGTCACAAGATGAGAGGAGCCCAGATAGTGTTCAAGGTTGGGGACATGAAAGGAGATCCGTAATGCTATCGCTCGCCTTGTACCCCAGCAGGTGTCCTCTATAATCAGGCCATGTATACGCCATATAGCCCTCTATATTGAAAGAGTGGAGCTGTAGTTTTGCTCCTTTTCCCAAACTTTGGCAGTATCTCACCTCATTAGAGGATTGAACCGTTCTGCCGAGAGGCAAATACCTCGTAGCCACACCGTACACCACCGATGAGACGCTGCTGCGTGTGTCCAACGACTGTTTGTTTGCTTGTTTGTAGTGGAGATCGCGACGCTGACACGAGAGAACGGCAAGACATGCATCAAGGTGCTGAAGCAGAAGGAGGTGGAGGAGCTCATCAAGAAGCATGAGGCGGAGGAGGCCAAGGTGGAGAAGGCCAAGAAGGAGAAGGAGCAGAAGGAGAAGGACAAGTAGTTCGTCCCCACCTCCACCCCCCGCCCTATATTTAGTGTTTGCCTTCGTGTGTATGGATGTGTGTGTGGACCCCGTTGGATAAGGAAATGAATGCACTTGTTTGAATGTAGGAAGCAATTGTTGCTCCGACTGCGTTGTTTTTCTTAAAATAAACCCAAATGATGATCAAGTACCGGGTTTTATTTGTTTGTTTTGCCTTTAAATCTGGTTTAAGGGAAAATACAGTGTAACACTGTCGTCCACAACGCTGAATGTGTTGCACAGGGGTGAGCTATCGGAAGGTGCTCTAGGTGTAAACGTCAATCTAATGTAATATAGTATATTATACGACATATTGACTTAATTACTGCTTTTCTGTGGCTAAAACAGATCGGTTTAATAATGCAGATATCTTAAGGGCTACGTTTGAAGAAGAAATGTAAATGTAAATGCATTCTTAACCATTATATAGGCCTGCTTGTGGTTCTTGTTCATCAGTTCCACAGTAATAGAACCTGATAGAACCTTTTAATATTGGCCTACATTCAATCAAATCTATACAAATATTCAACATAATGTGCTTGATGGAGTTCTTTCTTGGTGTAAGGGATTTATTTGATCAATTCAAACTGGTGAGTAGGCTCTGACTCACTCCACACCAAACTGAGAGGCTGGCAGCAGCAGCCTGGCAGCTCCTTGGAATGAGACGTTCAGCAGCTCTGATCCAGGCAGCAGCTGTCAGCACCACCCTTGATAGCAACAGTTATGTAAAATCAAGTGCCAGATTAAGGTCACAACATATTTCATAACCCCACGTCTCTGTCGGTGACCGACCGACCAAGTCACATCTGTCAATTTGCAATGTCGATCTACATGTCACGTTGAAGTATTCAGAGTGCTCCAACCCGCTCTAGACATAAAAGGTAAAATATTATATATATATAATATAAATAAGTAAACTGGATTTACGGCTACAGACCAAAGACAATTGTTTGTAGGTCATGGCAGCGACATTAAGAGTTCAATAGACTGCAGATTCCTGGGGAACTTTAAGACAGCCAGTGCAGTTCAACAAGGTAGTACTTCAAGAGCTCCATTATAGAAGTCCACTGGCCTTCATTACTGGACTGATATTAAAAAGGAAAACAAAAATACTTAATTCAGATAGATACGCATTTTATTAATCTCCCACAGACAAATGTAGGGCTATCTAAATTACACAAGAGTGTCAAAGAATGGTTAACTATTAACTGTAAACCACACGACCCCTTCCCCACACACCCCCAAAAAATAGAAATTTACATAAAAATACACTTTGGAAAAGATTCAGATATTGACATTGGTGTAACAGTTTTTGAGTCACAGGCCATGCTGCAGTGTAGGCTTCTGGTCTGTGCACATGCAAATGAGGCCAGAATCTAAACACCCCAACACAAGGGAAACAGGAGGGTTCTCAGAGTAGGTCATGTGCCCGCTTATTAGTTGGCAAAGAGAAATGTCCAATCAATATTGACCCCGCCCCCACTCGCTTTCCCCACATTGCTGATTGCGGGTTGTTGTTTTTTTAAAGATCTCTGTTCAAAATAAACGTGACTTTATTGCAGACACAGCATTAATTCTTTGGCGTTTTTTTTTTTGTTCAAGGAGACGAAACAAAGGAGAAAGCAGCTTTGTATAAAAGGTGCTGGGGCTGCTTTCTGTACAGTTGTGCCGGGGTGTACACAGTAACATCACAGGAAAAATAAACACCTCTACAGTAATAAGACTCAAGAGTATAAAAGCACAGCGCACTCTTCTCTTTAGGCACAAAGAGCCCCCCCCCCCCCCCCCACGAAACAAGCCTTGGCCGATAGCAGGGTCCTGAGGACTGGAACTAGTCATTGTTCAAACATCCAACCGCTTGGAATGGATGCTTCTGACAGTGGTCGCCTGTGACTGTCGAACCCATGTTGGGTTCAAAGTCATCTGGTTGCTGTAACCCTCGGGGTGTGTGTGTGTGTGTGTGTGCATGTAGGAATACGTATTCACCGAAGAGATTGTTGATGTAGAAAAATACATATTTTTAAACTGCAAGTGAGCGACGCTCGCTGGAATGATGGCTTGATGAATTATCGGCCGACGTTTTTTATATATACAGTATATAGATTTGATTACATTCACACAATGAATGTCATGTGATTGAATGTGATTGCATTCACACATGTTTGGTTTTAATGCAAAATGACTTTAAAAACACATTGGGCAAACCTGTGATACTAACATCTCCCATCATGCTGTCTTTCTAGCCTTTAAAAGCATGCCCACTGGTTATATGGAGCCTGTACAGTGACAAACCAAATCCTCACAAGTCTTGTAAAAGGAGAGAATGCAGTGGTGTTCCCCCATCTTCACCCAAAAGATACCCAAGATGTCCACTTCCTTCTGCCAACCAGAGGGAAATATCATACAGTCACAAGAAGATGAACGTCTTCAGACTGTGGTGTTCCATCGCCTCCCTGTTCTGAGGTTAGGTAGGGTGAGGGTGAGGGTGAGGGTGAGGGTGGGGGAGGGGATCCCAGGGAGAGTGTTGCAGTAAAACAGCGCAGGAGGACAGAAGTTGTAGCGGGGGTCCAGTTGGGCTACTCTTCCTCATCCGAGCTGCTGGCCTCCAGAGGGTAGCCCATGAAGACGAGGTCAGGACGGGATGGTACCACCGGGTCACCGGGCTTCACCATCTCAAAGCCCATGTAGTGGAACGTCCTGATGATGGCCACTGGGGGGGGGATCGTCATCATCATCATCATCGTCATCATCATCATCATCATCGTTGTCGTCATCATCATCATCATCATCATCATCATCATTGTCGTCATCATCATCATCATCATCATCGTTGTCGTCGTCATCATCATCATCATCATGGAGTCATGCAGGTTAAGAATCTACTGGTGAAAGTTCAGGGCGCTTTACACGCAGCGTCCGTACAATCATTGTGATCTCAGATCCACTCAGCCCATGGCAGGAACAGACAAACTTGCATGCAAATGTAGCTGTTGGGTTATTTGCATGCTCTAATGGACATCATGTACATTCTGTACAAAACACTGTGTTCTACACACTAATTTCCTCCATGTGGCGTTTTATTGCCACTGCACTAAAATCGTTTTTTTTTTCAAGCAACCGGACCTTCAGGGCATTCCTGAGATGAGGGAAGTGAATTACACAAGGTGTCAAAATGTCTTACATCGGTCTTCTCTGCATTTATGGAACCACAGGAAAACAAAGTTGACTTTGAGCTTCTCCTCTGTGAACTCTAGCAGAGCTGTGAGCCTGCAGAGAGAGAGAGAGAGAGAGAGAGAGAGAGAGAGAGAGAGAGCTTAACATACTAGCGTGGTGGCAGCACTGGCTCTGTGTCCACAGCTTGCCAAGGTTACAGCAGCTCTGACATCTCATTACTACGCCACGCCAACCCCACAACTCCCCCCATGATCTGGTTAATTCATCACAGTGGGACTTGTAAGGAGAGCTCTACCTTGGCAGAGCAGGCCGCTGGCGCCTTGCAATGCTCTACTTTCCATTACAAACTACGGGATGTGGCAGTCATGTGACCCGCTGCGTTTGCTTTACCACCAACATACAAAGACCAATTTCCTGTATAAGTGACCCACTTGGTCAGCCCCCACCGCCCTCCATTCTGATGTTTCTGTGTGTCTGCAAGAGTTTGGTTGAGTTACAGTTGACCTGCCCCCTTCGTTGGCCTTCTAGTGGCCTGGCGATCATCTTGAGTCTAAATGCTAGCTGTGTTGGGGGGGGGGGGGGGGGCTCCACCTCCCAGACGTACCCTTCCTTGCTGCCCTGGGCCAGCAGCCCGGGGGGGATCTGGATGAAGAGCCGCTCCCCACGCAGCACTGCATCCCAGCAGGCCGAGTGCTGCTCACTCAGCTGGTAGTGGAAGTGGAGGAGCAGCGGAGCCCCGCCGGCTGGGCTGCTGGCCTGGGTCACCGTCAGCCTGGAGTCCTGCAGACGGGGAGACGTCACGCATCCACTCAGGGGGACGTTTATACACTGAAGCACTGCGTGTATACACTGAAACACTGCATTCATACACTGAAACACTGCGTTTATACACTGAAACACTGCATTTATACACTGAAACACTGCGTTTATACACTGAAACACTGCGTGTATACAGTGAAACACTGCATTTATACACTGAAACACTGCGTTTATACACTGAAACACTGCATTTATACACTGAAACACTGCGTTTATACACTGAAACACTGCGTGTATACAGTGAAACACTGCGTTTATACACTGAAACACTGCGTTTATACACTGAAACACTGCGTGTATACAGTGAAACACTGCATTTATACACTGAAAAACTGCGTTTATACACTGAAGCACTGCGTTTATACACTGAAACACTGCGTGTATACACTGAAGCACTGCATGTATACACTGAAACACACACTACGCTGCCTCGAAGGGTCAGGAGAAGTGGTATCTTCGATGCGAGCGCAGTGAAATTAAATGTGGATAGCAACAGGAAACAACATGAAATGTACCCACGGTCATCCTTGAGCAATAGGCCTTAGCCCTACCAGTTCCTTAATAACGTGGACCTAACAACCGACTCACAGCAAGTCCCTTTGGATGAAAGCATCTGCTAATTGAATGAATAGTCATTGTTTACAACAACAACAACAAGCTTAATACCTCAGCATTGACTATGTTTTTGGTTCCACAAATCAGGTCGGGAGACTTTTAAAAAACAGCTGCAGGTTCCAGCATGGTGGTGGTTTAATTGCAGTAACAACAACAGTGTCTCCTATGACTAATTTCTCATACTTTGAGGGCTTCTTATTGCATACGCAAGGCATAGCATTGCCCATCTGTGGGGTTGTGGGTGTAATGTGGTGCAACATGGACCTGTCCTGAAGCGACCTGTCCTGGGTCACGTGGTCTCGCTGCCTGGCGTGCCAGGTCCACACCCACATTGTCAACATCAGTCAGACGTATGCAGCCGTCGGGGCGCGTGCACCAGCTGACCGAGCGCTCCGGTGGAGAGACGTTTTAACTGGGTTACTTCCTCTGTGGCTTAGCGGATGCTTTTCACACGAGCAGCGTGTTCCGATACAAGGCCGAAAGGAGCTGGTAGGGGTTAGACATCCTGCTCTAGGAAGCCTAGAGGTGTGTGTGTGTGTGTGTGTGTGTGTGTGTGTGTGTGTATAGAATAGAAATACTTTATTGATCCCAAGCTGGGAAATTACAGAACAGTGTCCCAGTGCATTTCGTCTGGGAGTTACAACACTCTAGTGCATGCTACACTGCCCTGTGTGTCAATCTGTGTGTATGTGTGTGCGTGTTTGTATGTGTGTATGTATGTATGTGTGTGTATGTATGTGTGTATGTGTGTATGTGTGTGTGTGTGTGTGTGTGTGTGTATGTGTGTATGTGTGTATGTGTGTGTGTGTGTGTGTATGTGTGTATGTATGTATGTGTGTGTATGTATGTGTGTATGTGTGTGTGTGTGTGTGTGTGCGTGTGTGTATGTATGTGCGTGTGTGTGTGTGCGTGTGTGTGTGTGTGTGAGCACTCACCTTGTGGAGTAGCACACCCAGAGAGTGATCCCTGACAGACCCTCGCCCACTCGGGATCTTTAGCTGTGGGTGAGGGGCATCAGGAGCACCACAGAGGCCCCGGACCCTGGGTACTGGAGCCCGAGAGCCTGGACCCCGTCAGCCTGGACCCCGTCAGCGACGAGCTGGAAGGAACACAGGCTGGCTGAGTGCACACCTCTACAGCACCCCAACAATAACAGCAACCACAGCACGGCAAGAGAACATGTCATGTTAATATCATTATGAGTTGAATAGGATTTTAGCTCGAATTTCGACTTCGCTGGATATGCGGCCATTTAATGTGCACATCAACCTCAGACACTGATGTGGACATTGTGTGGACACACAATGCTCCGGGCTATCAGAGCCGGCAGTAATTCGACACGCCACCTGGCTAAGTGCAATTTTAGAGTGCCGGAGTGAAAGCCAGGCAATCCTTTGTTGCCATCCTACTAAGGAGTTTATATGGTTTTGTAATTGAATGTAATTAACTAGAATCCACAGCAGGCGCACTGACGAGGAAGGACGTCCAGAGTAAACACTGGAAGACAATCGTTAATGGAGGATCCCCCACCCTGAAGATGAACCCTCTCAGGCTGTAGCACCTGCTCTCCCCATGTGTCGTTCACAGGAGGAGAAGGAACAATAAGCAGGCCAACCACCAGTCCTGTCAAGACCATACTGAGCTGTCAAAAAATAATACAGATAAAAATCGATGAATGCGTTCAGAGCACCCCAAGGAAACGGCAACAAATGAATATTGAAAGATTCTGTGCGTGACATGTGTCATCTCCATCTGAACTTCAACAGAGGGAACAGTTGCCAGATTATACTTAGAAACAGCCTGTTTATCCAAATCTGTTTCCTTGACAGATTAATCTCCAATTTCCAAACTAATGCCCAGGAGCCATTATCTGTGGAAGACAAGCTCTGCCATTCCTCAAAGCCATCTCTTCTGTCTCAGTCTAGTAGGTTCTAGTAGGTAGTTGTAGTCTAGAGTTCATGCACCATTTCTAAAGTCTTACATGTGTAAACTACATCTAGAGAAGTGTAGTTTAAACTTTGATTGTTTTACGAATTTGAAAGTTGAAAAGGGAGTTGAAAATGGTCTTCCGACTTAAAAAGGCGAGGGTTAAATTGTGTTTGTGAGGTTTGGGGGGGGGGGGGGGGGGTCCAAGAAGCACATGACCAGTAAACACCTCTGGAAATAGCTCCCGCGGGTTTCCGGCCCCTTGGTGTTGGCGCCTGGAGTTACCGTGCAACATTTCACGTCCCAGGAGGGGGGGGGGGGGGGGGTCATGTGACACAGGAGGGGGAGGTCATGTGACACAGGAGGGGGAGGTCATGTGACAGACTGTATGATTTACCTAGAGATCTGGTTCTCTCTGGGACGCAACTTGTATGTTCATAATGCATGTTTTGCCCACGGGGCTTCTTCAACTGATAAAGGCTTTTCATGGCAAGCACTCAGTACAGTTTACACGGTATTCATCAGGTCTGCTTCTGAAGGTAGATGCATTTGGAATCCATCCCTCACCATTCCTGAGCATTACACATCACTACAAAGTATTTAAATAGATATTAGTATGGAGTCAATAAGCCGCCATTTCTTAATGTTGCCATCATTTACCATCTAAAGTGACAAGCCTTAGAACATCTTGTTAAGCATGAGGAGTTATTCCAACATTCCTGCACCGAATGCCATGCTGCCTCCAGCAATGTTTTTGGTTCTCTCCAACCTGCCTGAAGAGGTAAACTGGTGCGATGTGATGATGGTAAGCAACCATTATCCATATTTATTGTTTCACACAAGTTCTTTGTAACTTCAGGGAACGTGTTTCTGGTATCGCACACACAACTCACATGTTTGGATTAATTCATGACTTCATAAAATAGTTTTTTATTAAGAGATTTGCTCTTTAGTCCCAGCCCTAATTGAGTTGGGAGCAACAATTCTCTGACTCTTCTGATTCTCTCGGCCCGGTTGATTTAACCTGAAGACAAGACAGCCTCGGTCAGGGAGACAAACAGGGGAGTGTACAACGGCTGCTCCTCCCAGGCAACCCAACCGGTTACCCAGGTGTCCCGGCTGCCTGGCGACCGCTAGTGGAACCGAGGTTCCCCGGCTGCCTGGTGACTGCTAGTGGAACCGAGGTTCCCCGGCCGCCTGGCGACCGCTAGTGGAACCCAGGAGCTCTGTGTGCCTGGTGACTGCTAGTGGAACCGAGGTTCCCCGGCTGCCTGGCGACCGCTAGTGGAACCGAGGTTCCCCGGCTGCCTGGCGACCGCTAGTGGAACCCAGGAGCTCTGTGTGCCTGGTGACTGCTAGCGGAACCGAGGTTCCCCGGCTGCCTGGCGACTGCTAGCGGAACCGAGGTTCCCCGGCTGCCTGGCGACTGCTAGCGGAACCGAGGTTCCCCGGCTGCCTGGCGCCTGCTAGCGGAACCAAGGTTCCCCGGCTGCCTGGCGACTGCTAGTGGAACCGAGGTTCCCCGGCTGCCTGGCGACTGCTAGTGGAACAACCTGGATCATTCGGCTCCAGCGCTCCCTTTGTCACCTTGCCGTGCAGATCGCCACCCTTAACGAGGCTCCAACGTTAAACAGATGTTTCATTTGGTGTTGAACATGTCAAGATGGGCCTTGTTACTGTACATTAAAGTGTACATTAACCACTGAGCACATCACGTAAAAACATTGGTTTATTTTTCCCTCAGTTTATTTGTGCAATGGTTGACCTACAAGTTTCCCCTTTTGCACATAACGTGTACCACTCTACAGCTGCAAACTCTGAATCCTCATTTTTATTGGCGTTATTCTGTCCTTCTGTTGTTGCAACTAAATTTCCCTCCGGGATTATTAAACTGTTGCTTAACCTCATTCGTCCTGTCAGTAGTGGTATATATTTTTTTTATATCTTGTTACGTCCTATTTATAGACATCTTGTTATCTTGCATTCAAAGAGGTATACAACTTTAATATCTTGTTGGCTTGGGAGAGAAACAGAATAAAATAAACTAGATATTTATACATCCCAATGAAGGGAAAAACGTTTCCCATATGTAAAATACAGGTGTTGAAATGTAATAACATCTCCATAACAATGAAAATGACAACAACAAGTCAGAAACAGATCGGTATGGGAGGAATGGTGTGGTTCAGCATGAAACACACACACACCCCAGTGCCCGAGGGAGGTGCAGAGGTGGACGTCTGGGGCTGAGGCAGGGCGAGGGGGACCACAGGGGCCGGGATGCCACGACCGCTCCTCTCTCGCCGGCCTCAGCCCTCACAACCACACAGAAAAGGGCTGCCTGCCCTTGATAGAAATGGCAGCTTGTTTTGAAAGGCAACACCCATGCCTCTCTGACATTTGCCACACGCACACACCCAAAACCTCCAGCTGAGGCTGCAGGCGTGCACTAGGTCGCCCTAAAAGAGGAATATGGGCCAACAGACCGTTTCATGAGGAAGGTGGACTTAAAATGGCCACAGAAGTAACAGTGGCACTGCTCTGTGTCTATAGAAACACTGCACTTCTACATCATAGGTGTGCAGGAGGCTGATAATAATAATAATAATAATAATAATAATAATAATGATAATAATAATAATAATAATAATAATAATAATAATAATAATAATAATAGTCACGATCAGCCGCCAATGTCAAATACGAGTTTTCCATAACAACTGCACAGTTTGCCAATAAAGCCCTGATCATTTGGGGGGAGAAGAGAAAGAAAGAATTGTTTTGTAATATGAATGGTTTTGTTGTTGGTTTGAGGAAGGATTTTGTTGATTGTCGGGGGGATTAAGCATCTGTGGTTGGAAGAGGACCTGAGGGGGACATGGTTTGGCAGTGCCTGTACATGTGTGTGTGCCTGTGTGTGCACACGCATACACACACACAGTATGTATAAATAAGATATTTTACAGAATGGACCAAGAGGGATGTATTGTGATCTGCAAATTAGTGGTTTACAACCAGAACACTGTCGAATGTGTATTTACAGAGGCACCTTTCATGGGGAACTTGCATTGCATCTACAAAGATGTGTCTTAGTATAATGATGTACTTGGCAGTGCAGATCCTGTAAAGACTAATACATTGTTTATGTTTATGTGTCTAACATCTCAATACTGCCGTTGCACCAAACAGAAACCAAACCATCCAATTAGACTTAACTCAACCTATCGAGATTAACTAGTCAACTGGGTTAAACACAAAAACACTGGTTACACAATTCTCCTCTAGGCCATAGGTCTCCTCCTCTAATCCATCATGTTCAAGACTGACTTGTTCATAGGTCACCTGAACCCTGCATACCATCCATCCTCTACCGACCCCCCCCCCCCCCAAAAAAACAACAACAACAACAACAACAACAACAACAAACAAACCCTACCCTCATGCTCTTGTATGTTGTACGTCTTGGGACTTTATAATTGCTCTTTGTAATTTGGCACTGTACTTACTGTATTAAGAGTAATGAAAAGTTTAACCTTCTTCTGACAAATGTATTTTTTGTAAGTCGCTTTGGATAAAAGCGTCTGCTTTTATCTGGCATGTCCAAAACAAATGAGCTGAACTCAGGTAAACGCAAGTGTCCTGGAGTTTGGCTCACCACTACTAAGGTTTTTGAGTAGGCAGAGTCTTACTTTGAAATGAGTAAAATACAAAAAATGTTATTTCGTAAATATTGACTCCATAGACATACATCCCCTAAGCCCTACAGTCCCGACACCATCCCCAAGAGTTCGACACTTCGGAAGTGAGCCAGCAAAACGTTAAAGGTATTGTTATGTAATGTTCCCGATGTAGGCCAGGGACAGGGGTAAAGAGTCATCCTCAGAGAACGGACCCGCTCTGCACAACACGGCGCATCAATACAGACTACAGCAAACAAAAAGAAAAGAAAAAAAAAAAAACACGAGGCATGACCACAGAAACAACATATGTGTCCAGCATTCGTACGCGCGCATGTACCACACCGTATCGGCTTCCACATTATTGTAGGAGACATTATAATGTAGGACATGAAAAAAAGGAACATGCATTGTGTCGAGCAGGATAACGACGCTAATATCTTAGCGTCATCATCGACATAATTGAATAGCGTAAAGACATGTCGTCGAAGTAATTTCAATGTGAATACAAAACAAACAGCAATGTAGTAGAGCTCTTCTCTGCACGGCGTCGTTACATCGAGCCAATAAGTTATAAATAAACCAACAAATAAACCACAAAAAGGGTCAGAAGTCAAACGCAAAACGCCCAGCAGAGAAACAAACCATCTGTAACACCAGACAGTCAGGGGATGTTGAAGAGGAGATTCAGTTTCTCCACAGTTCAGGAGTTCTTTACAATCGTGTCATGCATCTACACAGCTCTCAATCGTTCGATTAAAACGACTTGATTGGAGATGTCAAACAGAATCAATTGCACGCATGTTAAAATATCCTAAATGTAAAACAGCCTACCTCTCATCAGTATTCATGATATAGTCGAGAAAACGGGAAACTTCGTGACCTTGTTGAAAACCAAAACAATGACTATTTAATAAAAGCTCCACAGAAAAGTTGACCATCCGTAAATGAAAACACCTATTCAGTAAACCTCGGCGGTATTACTGCGTGAGGAGACGATGTTTGTTAGTCCGCAGCGAGACGACGGGAGCTTTAAAAGTCTGCGTCGGTCAAGGCTAAACGCTGAGCTTTTTATAAGGACGATTTTACCTCCCACGGTCTGAGCGTACGGTGGGCAGCCGCTACCAGCCAATCACACACGGGTTGGTGCGGAGAACGCTGCCGCCCACTCAGAGCCCACTGTACGCTCGGGTTCCTGATTGGTTTGTACCTCAAATAGGCACCGCCCACTGCACGTTCGGAACCTTGTTTCTAGAGAATCTAGTGTCGTCTTCTATTTATATCCAAACCAAGGAGAATCATGGGTAGCCTAGGTAGTCCGTTCCGGAAGTAGCCTTCAAAACAACTTCTTATTATAGGCGCACTTTCATCCAAGACAATGGTTCCTTTAAATGAAGTCCTTTATAGCAGTTCACCAGTATGAACTAGGCCAGCCAAATGGATGTCGTTAGTGTGTGAGAGTGTCTGTGTGGACGCGCGTCATCGCAGCGCTCAGTCTCGCTCACTCAGCAAATGTCGGTTCTTCAACCACCAACACATGGAACAGATTAGTTGTTGTGTATGTAAATGGTTTGTTGACAATGAAAATGAAACATAAATATCTAACGTATCTAAATATCTATTGACATTAAAGCTACTTTGAATATTTGAATCTCATCTCATATTAAAACATGTAGGGAGACCGGGTATGGTTGTAACACGGGGAGAGTTGTAACTCTATGGTTGTAACACCACCAATTCCACCGATCAGGGATAAGATAGGAGTCACATGATCATTTCAGTATTTACCCACTTTCCCCCGATCATCGATGGTAATTATCTAGGCTGGAAACCGATCCATGCAGATTTTATCGAGAAAAAACTGATTTTGATGTAGGCCTAAGAAAGTAATTTTTAGGACCAAGACTATATTTTGTCTCGTAGGCTACTTATAATATTGCAGATACAACCATGTGACTTAGCCTATATTATATGAAATTATACATGACACACATATACATATAGCCTACATGACATTGTTCTTTTATTTCAATAAAGCACATCACATGGTGTGGCCTCTCTTTTTGCTTATTTTGTCTAATTGTTACAACCTACCCCAGCATGTGTTACAACCCACCCCGGTAGTGGGGTAGGTTGTAACAAAGGAACAACATGTATTTGACATCACCTCATGAGGGCTGTGATATTCTTGCAGAGGTTTGAATTGGTGCCATTTCCTAAACAAATGTGGGTCAAAAATTCAATGAGTTACAGGTGCTGAAGCAAAAAGTTATACAACCATACCCGGTCTCCCCTATTTTTAAACATCTTGGAAGATAGTTAAAACGTAGTCCAACTTTCAAGATATTCCATTTATATTATAATAAAAGTCCTTTATTTTGATCAACTGTATAGGTATAAAAAGTCATTTAAAAGTTGTGCTTATAGGATATCCTATGCACCCGCGCAATCTGATCTGGGTTCAATAGCTCAGGTGAACACCGGGCTTCTCGTTATGGAGGACGATCTGACCTCTATCGATACATTCTGCTACTGCGTCACACAGCTGTGCACAAGACTAAAGAAAATAAATCTCAAGAAATCTCAAGCGTCCACCAATCAACGCCTCTCGCCGCGAAGAGCAACGCCGTTCGTCGACCTGATTTTCGCTTTGTGATCAAACCTCCTTTCACAAAGAGCAAAAGTTATGAAGATCGTGTGAATTTGGACCGATATACACCACACCCGATCCACGCCAAACAGTCCCCGGAACCGAAGAGTGAAATATTCAACAGCAGTGACGCGAACAGTGAAGCAAAAGATCCGATCAGCTCTATAGGAGGGCGAGTGCAGCCGTCAAAGCAAGTAAAGTCAGATTGTATGCCACTGATAGGCCTTTCATTATGTGCACAGGCTATCTCTCAGACAAAGTTACACACACCCATGATCACATTCAAAAACACACGCACACGCACGCACACACACACACCATAGCTCACGCAAGCGCATGTCTCACAAGAATGTCCATAACTTACAAACACAAAAATGCAGAAATGCCTTCTCAACTGAACGGAAATTTCACCTAATCTCACACTAATAGCCTATAGCTGTCTCATATTACAGTAGTAAAATAACAATTACAGTGTGTGTGTGTGTGTGTGTGTGTGTGTGTATTTGTAATTTTTCGGATTTGGTAAGAAACATCACCGTACCCCCTGAAGTTTAACACACAGGGAGTCACATGCAAGCCTCCTCGCAGCCCAAGCACACAGAAAGGAGGAACAGGTAACGGGTGTTTGGGCTCATTCTGACCTGATTGAGGGCTGGTTTTTTTCACGTCAAGCCTCTTGCCGTCGGCAGCGACATGACGTGAGCGAGCCGCAGGTAATGAAGGAGCAGGTAGAACAGAACCACAGAACCTCTTGGCTGGGAGTCGGGACCATAGCTACTACCATATCCCTGTTCTTCTAATGCTGTGGTTGGAGTGAAGGGGCCGGTTGAGTGGCCTCAGGTACCGGGGCTCACACACACACACACACACACACACACACACACACACACACTCATGCATTGCATGCTGGGTCATCAGCTCTGAGGACTTTTCTGAGCTTGAGGTTGGTTGCATATTTTGTAATGATTCCAATATCATTCTCATCCCGACATTGTTTTTAAACATAAGTACAATATGCTAGTTAGTAATAACATAGCCTTGGGCAGGACTGGGGTGATGAAATGTTCTTGTACTGGTTCTACCTTTTCACAGGCATGAAGTGCTCAAATGTTGTGACTGTCAATGTAAATATTACTTACACTGTACTAGAACTGAAATGCTAATAATTCAATAATTCATTATTTCCTTTGATGAAGCAGTTCTGAGATAGTGACACACATATACCATTTAGATATGAGCATATACATGTTTTTAACCTGAAGATTTAAAAAAGTCTAAGGAACGTAGTAAGATACAGTATGTAATTCACATAATATGGCATATTAATGTGCATATATTCATACACAAGCCACAGTGTGATCATTACATTGCATGTTCTCAACACTAACAACCTCGAAAACAACCATCTCACATCTTCTCATAGCAGGCCCCGTCAGAACCTCAACGTGTAGCGATGGGCCAGCAGCATGAGTCTGCAGCGTTCCTGAGCCCCTCCAGACCGCAAGTACAAAACACAACAGACTTGACTCGGTTCTTGGTGGAACTTGGTGGAACCGACTTCCTGTCCTGGAGCTGTGAGACGGCGTTGGGAGGTCAGGAGATCGTGGGAACCTTCTGCGAGGCCCGGCCCACGTCCTCCTGAAGGCAGCGTCTTCCCAGAGAGCAACGTGACCGGCGGCGGGTCAGGAAGCGCAGCGGGCCGATAGGAAGCCGCAGAACAATGAGGGAGGGGGCTGGAACGCTGGAGCCCGGGCCGCTGGACACCAGCGCTGGGAACCCACTGGGCCCGTCATGGGGACTGGGCTCCAAAAGAGTCAAACGCCCGTACTGACTCATTGAGAAGAAAAAGTGAACAAGGCCCAGCTGACCTTTCCCACGGTCTGTATTGTATTTATGTTTCACTTGTTGAAGGCGATTCCCCTCCGAGTAGCAGACAAGAAAGTCAGACTGTTTGTTTGTCTTTTCTTATCTGGATCCACCTGTTATAACCTGGTTATTGTTTGATTCAAGGCTTTTATTTTGTACCTTATTTGAGACAAAGGCATTTGTCAACACCTGACTGTAGGTGGTTTATTTTCACTAAGACAGACAGACAGACAGACAGACAGACATACTTTATTGATCCCTGAGGGAAATTGCCTTCGTAACAAAACTCCAGGAGAAAAAAGAGGACACTCTACTTATAGTAGAGTGTTAGAAAATATAAATATATAAAGGAAACCTATGTAAAATATAAAACCTATGTAGAAAATATAAACCTATGTAAAAATAAAAATATAAACCTATGTACAAATATAAACCTATGTTATAAAATATATAAAAATGCACATAAAGAAAAGATAATATACATAAATGTACATACATCCAGGCATACACTATGAGGTAATAGCATACACAAGGATGTAGCATGTCGGATTTTAGTAAAACCAGTTGTGCAGAGAGATGACCAGATGACCAGTTATGTAGTAAATGACAGTTATGCAGTGAAATGAAATGACCAGTTATGTAGTGATATTACAGTGAAATGAAATGAAATGACAGTCATGTAATAAGAATGGATATCTATTGTGCAGATGACAGTGACAAATTGTCAAGTTTGATGACCACAGGCAGGAATGATTTCCTATGTCGCTCTGTGGTGCATCTAGGTGAGAGGAGTCTTCTGCTGAAGGTACTCCTCCGCTGAGCTAGGGTGGAAAAGAGAGGGTGAGAGGCATTGTCCATGATAGTCCGTAGCCTGGACAGCATCCTCCTATCTGCCACGGTAGTCAGAGTGTCCAATTCCTCACCCACTACATCACCAGCCCTCTTGATGAGTCTATTGAGTGTATTGGTGCCCGCGACCCTCATCCCACTGCCCCAGCATGAAGCGAAGAAGCGAAGAAGATCGCACTGGCAACCACAGACTCGTAGAACATCCTCAGCATTGTCCTGCAGATGTTGAAGGACCTTAGCCTCCTAAGAAAAAATAGTCGGCTTTGGCCCTTCTTATAGATAGCCTCTGTGTTCCTGGTCCAGTCCAACTTGTTGTTGAAGTACACCCCCAGGTACTTGTACTCCTCAACAATGTCGACAGGCCCACCGGTGTTTTGACCCTCCTTAGGTCCACAATGAGCTCCTTTGTCTTGGTAGCATTGAGCTGTAGATGGTTCAGCTCACACCAAGAGACAAAGTTGCCCACAGAAGTAAGACGGTCCACTCCACACATCCCTTGTGTTGTTTTGCTGGAGCTTCTTCTCCAGCTTCCTCCTGTATCTATCCTTTTCCTCCTTAATTCTAACCTTGAGTACCCCCTGTACTCTCCTCAGCTCAGCCTGGTTGCCCTCTCTGAACGCCCTTTTCTTAGCGTTCAGTATGGCTTTGATGTCCTTGGTGATCCAAGGTTTGTTATTTGCGTAACAGGTGACTGTCAACGCAGGGACATAGCAGTCCACACAGAAGTTAATATAGTCCGTGATGCACTCAGTGAGCCCATCAATGTCCTCCCTGTGAGGCTCACAGAGTGCAGGCCAGTCCGTCACCTCAAAACAGTACTGCAGTGCCTCATAAGATTCCTCTGACCACTTCCTCACAGTCCTTGTGGTCACAGGCTTCCTCTTCACCAGAGGCACATAGCAGGGTTTGAGGTGAACCAGGTTGTGATCCGACCTGCCCAGAGGGGGGAGAGAAGATGAGATGTATGCCTCCTTAATGTTGCATACATCAGGTCCAGGGTCCTCACCCCTCTGGTAGGACAGCTCACATACTGCTTAAAAGTCGGTAGAACTCTATCCATGGTAAGAAGAAGAAGCAAACCTGTTTCTCTATTCAGGCAACAAGGAAACAAACTTGTTATCCTTTAGACCACAAAAACAGACTTCTCCAAGTAAATACAACATGGTGATCATCTTTGACTGAGGCCTTGTGGATGAACAAACCTCAATGCTCCTGATTTCCAACAGTGGATTTGCAGGTGAGATGAGTGAGAAGAGATGAAGGGTAATAAATGCACCTCAGTGACACAAAGCCCAGTGTTGTGTGGCCTCAGACCAGGCATGCTACGCCGTCGGCCACGCATCCTGAAAATCACCTGCTGTCACTTTGCTTTTCCTTTAATGTCCATCATAGTGGGTCATACACAGTGACCGGTCCATCATAGTGGGTCATACACAGTGACCGGTCCATCATAGTGGGTCATACACAGTGACCGGTCCATCATAGTGGGTCATACACAGTGACCGGTCCATCATAGTGGGTCATACACAGTGAGCGGTCCACCATCCAGCTACACAGCTACAAAAGCAGGCCTCTTTCCAACGTTGACGATGGAGAAATGAAAAACAACGCACTCCGACCACAACTGGCCCACATGGGGGGCGTTGTGTAATTGGACCATAAGATGGTGGAATGACGGAATGCTTCCATACCTCCACAGCCTCCTGTTGTTGTGATTCCCTGCACTGTTCGTTTAATCTTCTTGACAAAACCACGCGCAGGAAGCTATTCCAGATATGTCCGGCACGTAGCGTGGCCTTCCCAGCAGAACCATTAAGTGAAGAATAACAACTGTTTCACTGGACAATCCCCACCAATGGCCACGCAAACAGGGGGCTGAGGCCAACAACAGAGGGTTTAACCCAGACATGGTTATGCAGAGCCTGCTGAATTCCTTCCATACCTCCCCTTTCGGTGAGTCACTGTATGCCTGATCAAGCTTGTGCAGAACAACAAGTGTCAGTCACAGCGGTGTGTCTGTCCTGGCACGCAAGCTCCTCTTCTGATGTTACCGGTAAGTGATGTAGTCGTTACTTAGAATTCCCTCTTTCTTCCTATTTAGCCACTATAAGTCACTTGACCTCACCACTTCATGGGTAGACTACAGATGTGAGTGGTTTCAACATTTGGCTAACCTCTTTTCTGCTCCTCAGAACCATCCTGTGACTATCACTGCTTCTTTTGTCAGAGTTTTCTGACATGATAGCAGGCCACTAGGTGTATCCTCTATTTACTCATGAATATAATAAATGGATGAATAAAACTGCAGGCTAAACCCTGGTATAAAGCGCCACACACCGTCTGTCCATAGGATGGATTTCCAAAACATGGACTTGTTGTCTTGTTGATTATCAGGGAGGCCACGGGCATCATGTCAAAGTGAGCTCATTGTTGGGAGTGTTGTCCAATGTCCAAAGTGTCCAATGACTCCATCACTTATACTTTAAAAACCGCGCTCTGCTGCGCTGGGCAGTAATGGACTTTTATCTATGTATCGACCACTGTCTCTTTTCCCACGACACCTTCCTTGTTTTGGTTTAGCAAATTACAGTGAATCATTAGAAGCACTACCAGTCGAAACATTAAGTATTGTAAACATCATTCAAATACATCAAATATAAACACATTAAATACGAGTCTGATAATGTAACCGACATGAATGACGCTGAAACTGAAGGTCACAGCAAGATGATCTCTGTGCTGTTTTCTCATTAGTTTGGTGGTACCAACATGGATATAGGGAAGAGAGTTTTAAAAAATATCGCAATGGCGTTGTGAAGCGACCAGGGCGTGTGCCTGCTTGAAAATGCATTCCAGCCAGATGTTTGTAGCTGAGGAAACTTGGAGTGGCCGAAATAGAAATAGAATGGTCAGCTTTGAACATTCTGTTCCAGTACCAATGAGGCCCATAGAAATAATACGCAACTACATTTAATACTACATAATATGAAAATGTTCAATATGACTAATTTAAAATCAAATGTAGCTCATCTGATTTCATGGTGACACGTTTTTATTTATGAATACATTTACTTTAGGCTCCTTTACTTCAAGAAAGGTAGATGCAATCAAAATGTTTTAGTGTGTTACATAGACTGACTAGATGGCGCAGACACAATCTATATGCAAGCAGGGCATTCTCTTTGGGTTTCTGAACGTCAGTTCACTCAGAGGAGGCCACTTTATGTCTTTATTAAGAATCTCATGTCATTGACCAGCATCCTTTCTCTGGCATCTGGATACATTGTAGCCTATTGCCAAAGGTAATAGAATACATCTTTTCAGACATTTAAAGAACAGAGTAAAATATTAATTTGAGGTGAATTGAGGGCAATTAGCAGACACTTTAATCCAAAGCGACCTATAAAAAGTACATTTGTCAGAAGAAGGTGAAATATTTCTTTGTTTTTAATACAGCAACAAAGTAAGAATAAGTTTCAAGCATTTCAATTGCTAGGTGAACCCTTGCTAGTACACAACAACTCTGGCTAAGTGCCAAGTTACAAAGAGCAATTATATACCAATTATATACCAATTATAAGTGCCAAGACGTACAACAAGAGCATGAGGGGAGGTTGGGGGGGGGGGGGGGGGGGGGGGGGGGGTAGAGGGTGGATATTATGCAGGGTTCACGTGCTATGTGTGGCACCTCATATAGAAAATGTTTAATATAACTGAGTTATTCTTCAATCTAACTCTTCAATCTAAATATAACTCAGACTATTCTAATTAAATATTTAATTGATATTTAGATGAGATATTTTGATTATTCTGCTCAGTTTGAATGAAATCCAAGACTCAAGACTGAATGCAATTCAAGCAGTTTAAAACGATATCAAACGATATTAAAACGATATCATGTCACTGCCACTCTCAAGACAGGAGAGTAAGACCAACACAACTGCAAATATGACTTGACCCCATACAAACTCTAACAAAAGATTTGTCAGTGGATTACAGTAGTATCAGAGTAGTAGTATCAGCACTTATAAACATACTAAAAGTTTGTCAAAGTTTAATACCAAGAAAGGCCCCATTTTCAAAATGGCGGCCATCAGGTCCTTAACATAACCATCACTCCTTTGTATTCCTCCTAAACCAGGAATACTGGTGCCTGGTTCATGTTTTGGCCATGTAGTATTCTAATTAGCATATATGCATGATAGATAAGTGTTTACAAGTAAATTTATACACTAAAGCAATTGGTTACAACCATATTTATTTATTTCCCTAAAGTAATTGCATATTTCTCCTTTCTCCTATCGTTTTGCCTTGTGTTGGTGGTTTCTGTGGTTCATAATGATTCTTTTGATTCCAATAGTTAATTCATTACAACTGTGTGGTACTGTAAAATTAGTCAGAACAGGGCTGCCATGTGAAGCCTCAGTATCACTAACCTCTTTCATTTCTTTGTGTTTTAAAAAAAATATACAGTATATTTGTTTTTTAGAATGCCTTTTGGTTTTTATATTGTTTTTATACTTTTCTTATTTATACATATCTTTTTTCCGTTTTCTTCAGTTGTTACCTCTTATACTGTTTTTTTTTAAATACTTTTTTGCACTGTGACCTTTACTAGATTTACCATTAGTCATCACACTGTTCCTCCCATAGAGGTGGATTATAGGGATTCACACAATATCCAGCTTGACATGGTCCACAAGCAGGCTTACATGGTAGTCCAGATGCTCTGCAACTGCACCGTTGTGTTCGGCAGGCAGTTGTGCAATTACAGTGGATCATCTGCAGGAGGGCTTCTGGGGCAGCTGTCTTCCTGGTCATAACTGGCAGGAACTGGTTCTCCAACAGTTTCCATCCCCAATCGACTGTTCATGTCACCTTCCTTTCCAATCCACACCATGATCTGGAAGTACACTCTTTGGCAGTGATATTTGGTTGAGGACTCAGTTGGAGGCAGACATTCTGGGGTAACAAATTATTTTCTTGCTAAAAAAGGTTGTAGCGCAAAGAGGCAAGTGAATTGGTACTCTTTCCGCCAAACAAAACTGCCATTGCCTTGGTCCCATGGTCCTCTATGACATTCCTTGCTTGATGTGGGAGCAGAAACACATTTGCACAGGACTGGATGGTTGATTCCCCATTCACAAGTTTCTGGAACGCTGTCTGCTTGCCAACACTAAAAATGTGTGAAGTTGTATCACATCCTGTGAAGGCGTAAATAAACAGCAACTGGGAACACAAGTCACTACCCAGGACTTGTTTCATCTCACTGATGTTGTACACTTTAGTAGCTTTGGTCTGAGCGAAAATAGAGGCTTCAATTGTTCGTCCCAGCATAGTAGAGGAGAAGAATGAATAAGTCTGCATCCATTCCTATCAAGGTTGTGGGCTGATGTTCTGAGGCCTTGACTGCAGCTTTGACAATGTCCACTTCTGCTTCACCTAATGCATTGATAACAGTGCAGCCCTTCTTCTCCAGCTCCATGTCATAAGATTGATTAGTCCTTTGTAAGATCTGGAAAGGAAATCATCCTTTCCAGAAATCATCCGAGACGGAGATCGGAGTAGGGGATGGGCAGGATCGGTAAACCGAGACAGGAGATGGATGAATCGCAGGTGAGGCAAGCATGCACCAAACAGTGAATACAATCTGACACCAGGTGAATAGTGAAGGGCTGATTTGTAGCCTCCACTAATTGCCTGATGCGGAGCACCTGTGAGTCTGAATCAACGACAGAGGAAGGGGGCATGGCAGACAGACCGTGACATATGGTACACTGCATATGATGTGCAATGGCACCATAACTGTCACCCTTTTTCCATGCCAAGCGGTGAACCAGGGAGCCACCGTCAAGGACATAATGATCAGTTGGTGGGATGGAATCCAGGACAGTTCTGTTAGATTTCTGGCTTGAGAACTCAGTGACTGCCTGCACTAGTTGGGGCTTGTTGGCTTTACGGAAGATCTCCGTGCTTTCTAACAGGGCTGCAGGAAATGATTACATCTTCCAGTGAAAACTGTCCAGTTTTCGACATGATCAAGAACCGTTGGAACATTAAAGCAGTATCAATGGTTCGGTCTTTTTCAACTTTGATGGTCATCTGCAAGGGTTTTTGCCCGGTCTTTACGTTTGAAGGATAGGCCAACAATGGGTTTTCCAATCATCTTTTCAATGACCTCATTGCCAACAGTCTCAAACTCACATTCACCTCCTGTTTGGCAACAGCACCAGTTACAATGTTTCTCAGAGATGGGTCTGGAGAGAATGGTGTGCAAATGCTAAGCTTTTCCTAGATCAGAGTGATTTCTATTCACCCTTGCTTCTGAGGATTCTCGGTGCTGCTCGCTTATCGTGTAGGTGAGGTCATCCCTGCCTGGCGTTGTTGTATTCTGCTGTGATGGGTGTAGACATGGTCCACCATGCTTGCATTTCATTTAAGGCCTGCCCAGTACTGGTTGCTGCAGCAGATAACATAGAAACCCCTTGAAAACTTGTCATGTACATCAGGGTGTCTGGTTTGGAGTTGGCATATTTCTCGGAGGTACAAATATGCTGATTTCAGGTAGTTGTAGCGCCCAGCAGACAGTCCAAGATTGCACGCAAGTGCATCTTCCAAGATCCTGTACAATCTGCTTTGATCATACCTCGGCTGTCTGCAGCATCTTCTGACAGTTTACCCACAGCGGGCTGGTTTTTGACCTTGTGCTAAGGTCTGGCCTCTTCATGTTCAATTTTTCCTTGATTTGGTTCTGCATATCTGATGCTGCAGCACTCTTCAAAGTTGTTTCTTTCATTACCATGGATGAGTACATCTCTCCAGCTTGGTTCACTAATGACTCAAACTGTGAGTCATCCTCTTGCAGCTCTGACACACTAGGTGATTGAGACATCTGTCCACCAGCAAATGTCCACAAAAAGCTCTTTGCACTGACTTTCATCATGTGCTGGACGGCATTTGATCCATAGACAACTTCCATAATGTTCCTGAGTCCTGTGCCTTCCATCAGTGTGCCTATTGCACCAAGTAGGTTCATGAAAGTATGAAAATTAAGCATTAAGACTATGCTTTTCAGGGAACTACTCTTAGGTGCATCCATGATGATCTCTGCTGCTTTCCAGTACAGTGGCTGATCAAACGTAATAATGGGTGGAGCTTTGTGTTTGATAGCCAGGTCACAAACAAAATATGAAGTGGACAAAATACATGTTTTGTCTCCAGAGTACAACCATTGGCAGGAACTCAACTGCTGATTGGCCTGGATGTTCTAGTCCTTGATGATGAATGCATCATTCCATGCCACCCTGGGGTTTCTTGCTTGAAGTTCAGTGAGAGCTCCCACACAACATCAACTGTCACAGTTGATCAGTGCTTGGAGGTCGTTGAACACGAGTGTTTGGCCCACATGTCTCGCAAAGTGATATTCGATGACTGGGATTTTACTTTGCAAAGTTATTACTCCATTATTTCTACTCATATGACTCATATGAGATTTCTACTCACTGACCTCTCCAGACTCGCCGATGCCCGAATTTCGACCTGATGTGTCCTCGCCTTTACATGAAACAAAGATAAAACTGTTGTCTCCATGACAGTGTTTTACGGTGTGTCCTTTGATATGATATGATATATGATATGACCGATGCTGGTTTCCGGTCGGGGTGTAAGTTTAGCGAGCCTCCGGTACCTTGGATTTGTAGGCTGCAGTCGAAACATATCGGACTGGAGGAAGCTAGCGACGGAGAGCATTCCTCGTGCAATGTCTCTGTACCGAGGGACAGCGCATATTCAGAACCCTGGGACAGGCGAGGAAGTATAAGGAAGCTATGAAGCTACTTGAAGCGCACTTTGCGACTCAGCAGACGGTAATTCTCCGCCGGGGAGTTCCGGCAGTGCAAGGGAAAAGCGGGTGAGTAAGTCCAGCACTATATAGCCGACCTCAGCATCTTAGCTGTTTTCTGTAAGTTTGGTGATATGGAGGAGGAACCCAACAAATACCCGCTACTCACCGCAGAGGAACTGACTTCAGTTTTACGGCTCCAAGATATTTTCCAAGCTTGACCTCCGCCAAGGCTACCTGCCAAGGTACCTATGCACCAGACAGTCGTAACCTCACCACTTTCGTCACACGCAGGTGTTCTGTTACACCTGGGTCCCTTTTGGCCAATGCTTCAGCCCTAGCTGCTTTCAGAAAATAATGTCCACCATCTTCGCTGGTATCCCAGGGGTGGTGATATTTCTGGACGACATAGTGGTACATGGATCACCACCTACCATCCACGACCAACAACTCACACAGGTGCTCGACACACTGGCCTCCCATAACCTCACACTAAATGGGGATAAATGTATTTTCTCTGCATCTGAAGTGGAGTTTGTGGGGTTTCGCCTGAGCCCACTTCATTCTAAGGTGGAGGCCATTCAACGGCTGCCCATGCCCTCCAGCCTTGCCCAAATTCTTCTACATTCTTCTACACACACAACAAAAACCTTACAGTAATCTCACAAAATCACATATTCCATAAGTATGTTATCATGTCAGTGCAATTTAGACAAGTCCATTGGATTCATAGACCCAGACAACATGGGGTAAGACACCAAGATTACTTGGCTAGGTCAAATAACAAAGGAGTTATATATATTATTTTATTTAAAGGGCTTCCTACCCATTTTGGACGCCATCTTGAAAATTACACCTTTCTAGTGGTCAAACTTTGGTAAACTTGTATGTTTTTAAGGATGCCTGAAAACACATCGGCATACGTCATACAACGTGGTCCGTTATGGTCACGTCAAACAAGCGCCATTAGGTCAGAATGTAATTAAATGGAACCATGTGATTTAAACCAGCCCTTCACCTGTCACAAGCTGACAATTTATAAAATAACAGAGAAAGGAACACTTCCAGATACAGTATGGACATATATTAGATTAGAGGAGGGGGCCAGAATATGAATCTAGTTATTCATGTATGATTGTGTGCGGACTGATGCGGTGTCAGCGCGACCCCTAGAGGACATTTCACGTCACAACGTCTCACACTGCAATGCTTCTGGTCAACATAGGAGGCAGTGGCGTTGTAGCTCGGAAGATACTCAACAGAGCAAGACCATTAGGGAAAAATAAAGTAAGACTTGACTACACCAGAATGATTCAGTCAACGCCAAGTCAAGGAAGGTAACCTTTATTCAAGATTTCCTTCTTTTATTACAAAAAAAACCAAACATCGCAAGAACAGTTGACTGCAACAACTTGGAATGATTGTTGGGGGGAGGGGGGGAAATAAAAAATGGACCCAAACGCTGTAATTATGAATGTTGGTTGCAATTTTGTTCTGCCGCTTTAAAAAGGCACCTCCCACTTCATCTTCAAGATGACCCCCGCCCCCCCGCCGCCCAATCCCTGGGACTCCGGAAACGGCTCTGCCATCGAACCCAAAGTGGCACCAGCACCCAGTCCCGCCTCCCCCCCCGCCCACTGTTTCAGTAGATGTGTCAGTAGTTCCTCTACTCCTTGGCCACAGCGAAGGGCTTGTCCACGTCGATCTTGCCACAGTCGCGGATGGAGACCTCCAGCAGGGGCTTGTCCCGGCTGTCAGTCTTGGTGGACTCGATCCTCTTCACAACGTCCTGGAGGAGAAGGACAGAGTGTGAGGCTCCGAGACGCCCACAGCATGAGCAGATAGTCGTTCTACAGAAAAACATTTCTTCTCGGGAGTATAAAGTATTAGTATCCGATCTGAAACGCATTATTTATGTTTCAAATATATTCCATTTATGCCCGTTTATAATGAGGTACTAAAATACGAATTTAGCGTATACACACTTTAAGCAAGGCTTTTCAACCACAACAGTTTTACAAAATATTCAGCATCATGGGCAAAAAAAGTGCACCCCGAGATGCAGAGCCGTCGGCCCGACAGTCAACACTTACTGAAGCGTTTGATCGACAGGTACGGTCGGAACAGCGCAGAATGGTGTGCGTTCACAGACAGTGTAGTTCACTACATCGCTAAGGAAATGCTGCCATTTAATGCAGTTGAAAAGCCAGCATTTCGAGAAATGTTATAAACTTTCGACCGTCAATACGAATTTCCCTCCAGAAAATATGTATCACAAACGGCAATTCCCGAGCTGTACAACGGAGTGAAAGATGGCATGTTTTGTTTGTTTTATGTATTTAGGATATTTAAAAGTTCTGGTTCTGGACATTCCAACGAAAAATAAAGGTTTAATTGTTGCATTTGAAAGGGTGTACTTGCATTATTATGATATATTAACATTACATAAGTGGCTATTTTGGTCTCCATAATGTCGACAATAATATCGTTTGTCAATAAATTGTGGGTCAATATATCGTCCAGCAAAATTTTTTATGGTCCCAGGCCTACTCTATGTCTTGCACCATCTCTACTATCTGTAGCTTCAAGGGTTTATGCACGCATATATGAGACATTGCCTCATTTGCATATTTTATATGATTTTTTTTAGACAAAGTGTAATACAAAAAGTGTTTCTTTTAATATGAAGATTAATCTGGTAGAAATGTATGAGGATATCTATAAAGGAAAAAAAAGTCCCATTCATGATAATAGAGTCACCTATCATTTTCCCACGTTGTTCAATGGGGTCATATTAGTCTATACAGTTGAGATATTCTCCGCTGAATGCGCATACAAATCTTACGCCCTCAATGTAAACGTGAGGGTGGGTTCTGGTGAGCACTCACATAGCCTTCCAGGATCTTTCCAAAGACCACGTGCTTGCCGTCGAGCCAGGAGGTCTGGGCGGTGGTGATGAAGAACTGGGAGCCGTTGGTGTCCTTCCCAGCGTTGGCCATGCTCAGCCAGCCCTTTCCGTAGTGCTTCAGCTTGAAGTTCTCGTCGGGGAAGCGGTCGCCGTAGATGCTCTTGCCTTGGGAGATGGGGAGCAGAGGGTCTGGTTGAGCACCACAGAGGGGCAGCAGTTCTACTGCTCTGATGAAGTCACAACCGTCTTCTCAACAGGCGCTGCTTTATCTTTCTTACTGGTTGAGTACCAGGGTAACGTTGGTATGGTGTGCGTGTTGCTGAGGTGGGCAGTAGAACAATATCACGTGACAACAGACAGCTTGCGAGCGCACTTGGTGCACTAGCCACATTGGTTTGCCATTGATGTTAATGCAGCAGTTTCCAATATGCTAACCACACCCATCCCACCCTCTGAGTTTATCAATACTGTATGATACTGCTTTGGTTCTACACAAGAAAATATGCAGGTGACTTTCTATTATTAAGGAACTTGTGTGACTGTTTCTCTTTGGGCTTCGTACGTTGAGTCTCAAGCCATTCATGAGCTAATGCCGCCTTACTGTATCATCATGCATCTAGTAGAACACTTCTTTTCCCCCACAATGACAGAAGATACAGTCGATGTTAAAACCACCACTGGGAGGCCATGGTGCAGCAGACTGGGTATTATACACATGCAGGGGTACAAAGAGGTGTGTTAAACTGGGGCTTTACCGCCAGTGCCATCTCCCCGGGTGAAGTCTCCACCCTGGATCATGAAGTCCTTGATGACACGATGGAATTTGCTGCCTTTGTAGCCGAATCCTTTCTGTAAAGAACATAAAGAAACCCCGACATGACATCATGACACAACGTAACCCACCTGAAACTGTGCTGACTGGAGTGAAAGGTTTAGGATCGAAATGACCACCAAAGAACTTGGTAGTGATAAATCAAGCTCTTCAAATATAAACCCAAAATGAAGCTTGCAGGTTCATACTACACTATATGAAACCGAGTATAGTCCATTAAATGTACATGGCACACCACACTGGACAAGGTAAAGAACAGCTTCAACAACAGACTCATTCAACCCCGCTGCAAGAAGGAACGATACAGAAAGTCATTCCTCCCCACTGCAATAAGACTTCACAACTAATCTGCCTCTGTCAGATCCACCATCACAGTACTGGATTAAATCAACCCATCACTTCTGTACTGTATTTTTACTATTTGTTAACAACAGTGTATTTTTTGTACTTATTTTATTTTAATTCTTTTTTGTATTGTATTTATATTTATATGTACCCTGGTTGCCATGGCGACCTAATTTCCCTTAGGGATTAATAAATTTTATCTTATTTTATTTAGGCTCATTCACAAATAATCTAATCTGTTTGAAACAAGTTGGGATAAAACTTAAAAACGGGAGGTGTCTTTGATTCACCTTCCACCAAATCTGTTTCACATGTATCGTTAAACGATGGATGAAACGGTTGTTTACCCCTTCTGTCAAATAACTTAATATGATAAAGTCATTTAGTAATCTCATGCATTTTGTCATTTAGAGCAAGTATACAATGCTACAACACACGTCACGTGTCACCCATAACGCCAAAACATTACAAATAGTTTGCATTTAGAGACTCAGTTCAAGGAATGGGAGTACATGTCACTATTTGATAAAAGCACTGCAAAAGAAGCACTGCATAAGAAGCACTGCATCTTCCAGTTGTTCCAGAGCGGTCTCCTTACCTCTCCTGTTGCCAATGTGATGAAGTTCTCCACAGTTTTCGGAACGATCTTCCCAAACACCCCGATTACAATTCTTCCAACTTCTTCATCTCCAATGTTCATATCGAAGTACACCTGAAACATACGTAGAAATATATATCTTTTTGACAACACGTCAACAAGCTCTGCTAACATCCTACACATCCCCTCCGTTTGTACTTTGTAGACGTGGCCAATGAAGCCGCACCGAGGAGTTCTGGGCCTGGCCGAAAACAACCTGAATCAGCTTGATATCCCATCCAGAAATCTCTGGGCTGCAGACACAAGTAGCAGGAACAATGACTTGTAGGTGAGATGTTCACACTGAATGTTAAATACCAGAGTCGTATAAAAGGAGCTAAATCAGCCTATGCAGTCACTGCTAGCGGTTGATGGGCAGCTAGCGGAATGATAGCAACGGCATAGACACACACTGGGATTTTGGCTAATCAGGAATTAGCCACAGGAGCTCCGCTAACAGTGCTAGCTTTGCTTTATGGGAATCAACCGCCACTAGCTAGCAAAGCGGCGACATACCTTGGCAGTGACTTTAGGGCCCCTCTTCTTCTCATCAGCATCGGAACCGCTGGGGAAGAGAAGGAAAACCACTGATCCCACGATGACCGTGGCAGCTACTAGGAACTTCATTCTCCTCTCGCAGATCCTAACCATTAACAAGAAAAACGAAAATGCCGAACGACGGCCTATTTATCCTACTGTGTCGGATGTCAGGGGTGGAGACTGCGGCGGCGGCGGCCAGTCTGCTCTACGGTCTGCTTTGACCAGGGGGCGTGGACTTCCTATAGCGGGCACACGCATGTTACACGGATTGGTTCGTCTCTTTGAGTATTCAAGCCAATCATAGGTCAACGCGTATCTAGACACTAGAGCCCTTCTCTCTAAAGGACTCTACTGGACACCAAGGAACTGAAAAGTAGTTTTTCGTGGCCGTGCCCTCGACGAAATACCGAGGCCAATGTAATGTGCATGTACACGTTTGTGGTATGTATATGAGCAGCCTAAAGAACCTATGCCATGGCGAAAAACATGGGAATCTCACCGCTAAGATTGTCATACAACTTCAGAAAATTTAAGTCGACATGATAAATAAAGTTAAAAATCAAAGTGAATTATTCTGTCTTTACACTGCAGATACATTTGATCTTGTTAAATGACCACACTGGTGGGGAGATGCGGGGAAAATTAAAAACATGTTCATTCCAATGGGGCCATCATGCAGCATCATTCTAACTGTAGCATGTTCAGATGTGAATTTCACAAAAAGTTTTTTGTCCATTATATTTTGTTTTAATCTCCTGCCTGTATGTGCATTTTGCCTCAGTTGTGCGCGTGAGTGTGTGCGGGGTCTGTTTGCGCGATGACGTCAGACCGTACGTGCGCGCGCCGGCCAAATCTGTCTTCTGTTTGACCGCAGGTGAGCGCAAAACTACCGTTCTCTTCCATTAAAAGTTCATTTAAACATCATATACGGTTGAAAAAATCAACGAGGCGATGATGTCAAGGATGTTGCCTATTAGTTTCGCCGTAATCTGTACAGTTTATGTTGTGTTTTTGTGAATTAAGTTACTAACGGACATTGTTAATTGTTAATTGTTTAATTGTTTTCGTCAGTTGAGAACGTGCCACTCATCCCATTGTGTTGTTCTTTTGTACCAACGCAGGTATGGAGATCGTTTTGTTATGTTTGTAATACTGTGTATTTGACTGAAATTGTTTTCTGTGATGGTTGACATGGTGTTAATATGTCAAAGTAAAGATAAATCTGTCTTGTGTTTGACCGGAGTTGAGAATGTGCCGCTCATCCCAGTGTGTGCTGTTCTTGTGTTACTTCTGTACCAACGCAGAGACCAACGCAGTAAGGTGCAGTGTTTGGAGCGACTGGGTCTTCTGACTCATCACTTATTGAACACAACGCAGCAGAGAATAACAGACCGGTTACCTAACCTTCTAAGGAATTAGTTTGAACAAACACAAAAATCTATTTTACTGTTTACTGTTCAACTGTATACATGAATTTATTGGGTGTGCTTGTAAAAGCACACTATATACTATCCACCATACTTAATATTCTTTTTTTTAAAACAGATTTTTATTGGTTTTCAACAGAAACACAAAATATACATTATACATTTTGCCATCATATCAGTAACAGATAAATAAAATAAAATGTTGCCATCCATCCATCCTTAGCAGGCAAATCATCCAGTTAACTGCCCCTCATCTGTCCCCGCAGTGCAAACAGGCACCCTCCTCATATTGCTCTATATACACACACATCTCCCATCAATGTAGTCCCAGTCACATCAGCACCCCACAGTAAACAGTGATACATCAAGTAAACAGTAAACAGTGATACATCAAGCAGTAAGTGCCACACTGTAAGAAAAGACCCTTACAGATTTATATCAGGTGGGCGTGGCCATTGTAAGGAAGACTGGCCCCTCATCACTAGCTGAGTCAATTCGTCAGGTGGATAGTTGAGCAGAGGGGCCCACACCTCACCAAAGGACCCCTCATTACCCCTCACAACTGCACTAAGTCCTTCATGGGGGAGGACCCGGAATATTTCCCTATACCATAAGGTGACAGTAGGTGGTTTATCTTTTATCCAGTTACCATACTTAATATTCTTATTATTCACACTATATACTATTCACCATACTTAATATTCTTATTATTCACACTATATACTGTCCACCATACTTAATATTCTTATTATTCACACTATATACTATCCACCATACTTAATATTCTTATTATTCACACTATATACTATTCACCATACTTAATATTCTTATTATTCACACTATATACTGTCCACCATACTTCATATTCTTATTATTCACACTATATTCTATCCACCATACTTAATATTCTTATTATTCACACTATATACTGTCCACCATACTTAATATTCTTATTATTCACACTATATACTATTCACCATACTTAATATTCTTATTATTCTTCCGTACGTTTTTCGACTCCTCCTCCCACAGTTTTGGTCGCACATACACAAAAAATGTACCAAAATGTGCGGCTTGGCCGAGATCGGTGTGCCATGACTTTTCTAAGGGTTTTGGCAAACAGTTTTCAAATTATTCGGCAAAAACACACCAAAAAATCCCCCCAATGTTACCTTATGGAGAGGCTAGAGTGGATGACATCATAGCTAGAGTGGAGAGGGAGAGAAAAATTCATAAAAAAAATAAATTTGGAAACTGCGCTCAAGGCCACAAATGCCACTCTACAGAAGTAATTTCTACATAGAAATGTAGGAAAAATTGTCTTCTCACTCAAATTTGACTGCTGAAGCTGTCAGAGTTATAGTTTGGGCGTAGGACACACAGATGCTCCACCAACATGCACCCACAGCCTCATAGACCGCCATATTGAAAAAGCGGGAACATTTCTGGAGGAAAGCAGAGGTAACATTTCTTCCGATCGCTCTAAAAGTGCAATCCCTTCAGTTTTGCTTCACAAAACACATGTAAACATTCAGAAAGAGCTCACGATGCTCAAAGTGAAGCCGGTTCCATAATAGGAACTACGGTTTGGCCAGAAATCCTTTTTGTTCAAGGGTACTTTCAGACGTTTTTCTCTCTCTCTCAGCGCCGTCAAATGTCACAGCAGCAGCTGCGGTTGACTGGTCTGCTCTGATTGGTGGCTGCCACCTGGCCCTGGTTGCATGGCTACCAAAGCCTGCCCCCCTCAAGCCTGACTGTGATTAACTTTATTGAACTCTCTGTATAATAACAATGACAATGTCAATAATACATTTTGAATGTCGGACATTTTATGCTTCTCTCTCACAGACACAAACACAGACAGATAGATAGAGACAGACAGACACTCAGACAATGTCAATGGTACATTTTTAACAGCCTATTTGTTCTCTCATATGAACACAAGTTGAATGCATGATCTGTCACATACCTAAGCAATGGTGGAGGTAATATTGAAATTTCCCAGCTTGGGATTAATAAAGTATTTCTATTTCTATTATTTCTATATAGTGTAAACTACTCAGCAGTGTCCATAATGTATGGGCCAGAGTCACAGGCCAGAGTCAAGCACACTTAACATTTCTTTAGAACTTTTCTAGTTGTGCATACTAAACAAAGCTCTAGGACACAGCAAAAAACATACATTTAAGAACAATTGCATAATTTTTTTTTATCAGCGAATGGTTTTTAGCGTGTGTGTGTGTGTGTGTGTGTGTGTTGAAATATAATAAAATAAAAGCTACACATCTGTGTGTCCCGATCAACCAATGAGATGAGTGAATGATACACAGCTTTAAGCACTGCACAGCACTCCACCAGGGCACCCCGGACATCCAGGGCACCCTCCTGACACCACTCCACCAGGGCACCCTCCTGACACCACTCCACCAGGGCACCCCGGACATCCAGGGCACCCTCCTGACACCACTCCACCAGGGCACCCCGGACATCCAGGGCACCCTCCTGACACCACTCCACCAGGGCACCCTCCTGACACCACTCCACCAGGGCACCCCGGACATCCAGGGCACCCTCCTGACACCACTCCACCAGGGCACCCCGGACATCCAGGGCACCCTCCTGACACCACTCCGCCAGGGCACCCAGGACATCCAGGGCACCCTCCTGACACCACTCCACCAGGGCACCCTCCTGACACCACTCCGCCAGGGCACCCCGGACATCCAGGGCACCCTCCTGACACCACTCCGCCAGGCCACCCAGGACATCCAGGGCACCCTCCTGACACCACTACAGGGAGGCCATCATGACTGTGGCGACGCGGTGAGCCCAACCGCCTTCACGTAAACGCCAGCAAGGCAAAGCAGAAGGCGATGGACCTCCGCAGTAAGAGGCCCGAGACTACAGGTGAACATCCAGATGGTGGGCGCGGACCAACGGCTGGTGTTACCACAACAATAAACTGGACTGGTCGGATAGCACGCATGCCCTGCACAAAAAGGGCCAACGTCGTCTTCATTTGCTGAGGAGACGGATGTCCTTTGGGGTGCGCAAGACACTGTTAAGAAAATGAAACAGTGGTGGCGCCATCTGTGATATTCTATGCATTGGTCTGCTGGGGAGATGGAAGCTTCAGAGAGGGACAGAAAAAGACTCAATAATTGGGTTCAGAGCGCCTGCTCTGTCCTGGGCTGCCGCTACATCCCATTGAGGGGGGTGGATGAGAGGAGGTTAGCCAGGCTGACATCAGTCATGGACTCACTCCCTGCATGCCTGGGGGCATGAAGCAGCTCTTCAGCCACAGACTGCTACGCCCACAGTGGAAGGTGAAGTGCCACCGAGGGTCTTTCGTTCCGACGGCAGTTTGATTTGTCAACACTAATTCAACATGATGTGTTTTGTTGTCTCGGTCACCATCACCCACCACCAACGACCACACAACTGCATTGCACTATTTATCTCAGGTTATACAGTATGTCTTATTTATTTATACTTGCATTATCCTGTGTAATTATATTAATATTTAGAATGTACAACTATCCTGTGTAAGTATGTTAATACTGCGCAGCTATCCTGTGTAAGTCCTGCTTGTATCCTGTGCAATGTAATCTCTGCGCAATCATCAAATTTACAGGGCAATATCTATTTTATTTTTATTTTTATGTGAGCAACTATAAGAATAAGTGTAACAGGGGTGATGGACTCATAATAGGTAGTGGGTCAGATTGGGTCGAATGACACCTCATGGGATAATTCTGATAATCTTTCTCATATCACTATGACTCAACACATGGATATCAAGGTTACTTGTTGGTTTATCATGTTGAATCATTCAGCCTGCAAATACTCGCACCACTCATTGACAAATTGCATGTTGGCCAATAAAATTTAAATTATGAAAATTACAAAATGTCAGTACAGAAAGACAGAAAGTATTTTCCTACTCTTGCAAAGCCTTAATAACAATGCATAATGCATTTTAATCTCTGAGTCATCCATTAATAAAATAATGGTGGTTATAGACAAAACTATACCGAAAAGAGACTTTAACGATGATTCAGATGATGTGTGTAATCCAACTGCAGATTGATTTAGAATTTAGTGCGAATTCAGTGTAAATAGATGGAATAGAAGATAAAAACTATTTAACTACATTTAATTTGTTGGTTTATTTTTTGTATTACTTAATCACTCTTTTTTGTCGATTAAGCTTATCTTTTCTTACTGTTAGAGCTTCCTCAATGGTTCACGTAAAATAAGCTCAAGGCCCAGTGTTTGTTCTGTATGAGACATGGGGTGCATTCCAATCTCCACCTGCAACACAATCATTTAGTGACAGCTGTGCATCATCAAGTCATTATGCTCTGAGTGGTCATCTGGTGGCTGGCAACATTTAAAAGCGCTTCACAAGTCTTTGTGTGTCATGTGATACTGTTCATTTGGAGCAATGGCACCCCTTCTCTTTACATGGTAAGTAAGGCAGGTTTAGGTGGGGTAATGTTCCATGATTTATCATGGCTTTGGTTTTTTACCTTTGCTTTCTCTTTTAGTGTCTTCCTCCAAGCAGCCCTGCTTTGGGAGATCCACTGCAGTCCTATTAAAACTGGTATGTAGTACATTAAGTGTGCTGATTGTTATGATTCATAATGGTGTTTAATTGTGCGGCTGATCTTTGCTTGGGTTTTGCCCCATGAATGAAGGCGGGTCCTATGGAGGAGGTTCTTCTAAGATGTCACAAGGCTCCCAGCCTGAGCTATGGGTAGACCCTGGCTATAACCAGGCCATCCCCCTGCCCTACCCTGGAGCCCAGGGTGGGTCTTCTGTGGCAATCCACCCTGCTCCTGCTCACTACAGCAGAGGAACCCCACCGGGCCCCCCTACAGGTAACCTGAACCTTCCAGAAGGTCCGTAAGCTCCTGTTCAATTGTAGGTGTTGAGTTTGACAGCTATGAGAATGAAATTGGAAAGGCATTTTAGTTTCCTTTATACATGGGCTTGGAGGTCTTGTCTATCAAGACTCGCTGCTACTTACTACTGCAATGCCTAAACCTCACATGTGAGCTTTGGACTGTGCAAAGTTGTAGCCCTATATCGAATCTGCCACAGAACTGTCAAAATGGCATGCTGTTCTGAGGATGCCATTTCAGACTGAACACAATGATACTGGCACTTGACAAAATGGATGGTAGTCTGGAATTGAGTGGTTCAGCCTGTGCTCTACTTTTCTTCTAGATTCCTGGGTCATCCCTTCCAGACTCTTCTCTAGAGGGGACGCTGTCCCATCCAGCAGTAAAGCTGCCTACGGTGGGCCGGATGCCGGTCCCGGTGACGTCAGCCCGCCCATACCTCCTCCTATGCCAGAGTTCAACCCCGGACAGCTGTACCGGGTCGACGTAACAGCGGAGCATGGCGGCTTTGAGTCCGAGACCCAGGAGCGTGGCAACGCTCCACCGCCTGCTTATGGGGCCTCCCTCAGCCCAGCTGGTCTGATGGCCACCCTGCCCTCGTTCCAGGGCCATTTCTATCCTTATGACTTGGCGTTCCTCACAGGCCAGTACCCGGAAGGAACCTACACGCACTCCAGCAGTAGTGTTGAACATGGCGGAGATGACTGGCAGGAGAACCACTACCTTGGGTATCCTGCAAGCCCTATGCAGGGGAAAGGTGACCATTATTATGGGTCGGTCCAGCCCTTTCCCAGTGACGCTGCTCAGGGCTTCCAGCAGCCCAGTCTGGGGAAGATATGGGGATCTGGACATCAGCTTGAGGCCTCTCACCCTGTATATAACCAGGACCCCCTGGTAGGCACTAACCCTCATTATTATGGGTGAAGAATCTGGGGCCCAAAAGGAGGCTGTACATGAGGGCAGCCATTTTTGTGTTGGACTGGTTGGGTCAATAAAAAGTACAAATGGAATTCTTGTGTGTAGTTCATTTATTTTTATATATATATTACCAGTGACTACAACATTGAGCATGCACACTTCCAAACCAAGTGAATGGCTGTTCACCAGCCATAGCCTCACCTTATGGGGTTAATTGGGTGCAGCAGAACAGACTCGTGACTCCGGGCACTGGATTTATATTTTGACTTGACCATGGTAAAGACTTTCCCCTTTACTAATGGGCTGCCTCTTTAACAGCCAGGTTAGCAGTTGGTTAATCGTTGATTTCTAAACTCCACAATGGCTCCTAGCGGCGGTGTACTTGCAAAAGATTGTCAGTGGACTGTTGGCTGACAGACGGCTACATAAGCTTTCATCCTACAGCACCTTAAGAGTTACAATGCAGGCAGTTTGCAGCCAACTTCCCTTAACATTTGGTTTCACACTTGCGACAAACACAACAAACGCAAAGCATTTATTTTTGCAGTATGTGGTGAAATGCTTGATTATATTTGATACTAGTAACACTCAAATTGATTACTCAAAATAAACATTATTCCACAGTCTTCAAATTTTACCCTACTGTATCTAGATGTTCCTGGTCTACAGGCCACCAACAGCTCCCAGCGTCAGTCTTAATATAAATTGACTTGACAGCTCTGCTTGGAAGTTGCCTTTACCTGGATGGAGAATCAGGGAAACACCCTCCTCTCGAATTTACTCTATCAGGAGACTCAAATCTAGTCTCGAGTCTCCATCAGGAGAAATTACATGTCCATTCTTCATATGTACCGTTTAGAGATGTTAATCTTGCACGTAGAGTGGGCCATAGCCATTCCCATGCATCATCTAATCATTTAATCTGATCATCCACGAGAGACACGCACGTGGAGCATGGATGCGGCGGAAAAGAGACCTGCGACTTTAAATGTTTGAAAGACCCGAACGCGGTCCATCACGTCAGTCCCGTCCCACAATTCAACGCGGCGAAAATGGCGGCGTTGTTGGAGCGGAGTTTCATAGAAATATGTGGATTTGAAAGAGAAACGCTGCACAGGTTTCGAGAAATAACTGTTAACCTTGGTAAGTTTTGGCGATACGCGTCGTTGTGTGTTGTTTCCTCCGGATATGTAGGATCCAAGCTATGAGATAAACAAGAAGGTGGAAACACATGCTAGCACACATGACATTGCTAATTCGCTAGCTGGTAGCGATATAACGGGGCCTCTGGTGTTAATGATGTGTTAGAATATAGATGGTAATGCATGTGTGTTTCAACTTCGGTAGCAGTATCATACTGTAGCTTTGCGCCGATAAGTGGTGTGTCTGTGTTCCTTGAACAATCGAGCTGGGACTGCTGAAATATGAACTTCTTGGTTCACTCCTGTCTTGTCAAACTACCTGGCCAACAATGGATCGTGGTAAGTCTTTAATGTCGGATCCAGTATTGTAATCAGCGACTTTTGTTATCTTTAGGTGTGAGTGCACTCCCTGGCGGTATCAAGTATCCAGACTGCGCCGGGGGCTTTCACTATGAGGAGAATGGAAAGCTGTTGTCCGTCACAAGCAACAGGTTTATACACTGGTAAGTGTTGGCGTCAACGGTACTGCTTCTGTCCAACTCTGGTCCTACTGCATTTACCATGGTTCAAATTTCCCACCATTGTCAGTTTTCAGAAAAGGATGTCGTCTCAGACGGCATACTGTTGACTATTTTATTGTATAGCCATGTGACCATGCATCCAGAAGAATATTTCCATAGACTACAAGATTCAGCAGATTCGTGTGCAGCTTGCTGAAAACAAAGTTTGCAGTACCTGGTGTTTTGGGAATGTGCTGTAGAGGGACATAGTTTTATGGTGACTGTTATGGTGTTCAATGTGGGTTCTCTGTTCTTGATTTAACATTCTAATCATTTTAAAAGCATAAATAGTATGTTTCTTTGAGTCATACTTTTTGTAGTTCAGTCTATTGCTTTCGCGGCAGCCTACACTGACAGTGTGTGTTCAGTATGAGACTGAGATGCAGGGATTTTGTGAACACATGTCATTGGGATCGGGGAGCTGCCGTGTGGAGCCCTAGACTCACCTGGGGCCTGTTGTGGTGCAGGTCTGCTTCTGGAGACACGGTGCAGCTGGTGGAGCAGTCGCTGGACACCAACCTGCTGAACAACGCTGTCCGCCTGAAGCTGGTCCACTGCTCAGTTCTGCCCGGGGGCGTGACCATCCAAGAAACCCTCAACAATGTGTTCATCTTCATCGTCACCAACCAGAGTGTTCATCGCCTGGTGCTGCCCCACCCGTCTCGCATGTACCGCAGCGTGAGTCATCCCTCGATGCCCTGCAACACCTCGATGCCCTGCAACACCTCGATGCCCTGCAACACCTCCATACCCTGCAACACCTCCATACCCTGCAACACCTCCATACCCTGCAACACCTCCATACCCTGCAACACCTCCATACCCTGCAACACCTCGATGCCCTGCAACACCTCCATACCCTGCAACACCTCGATGCCCTGCAACACCTCCATACCCTGCAACACCTCCATACCCTGCAACACCTCCATACCCTGCAACACCTCCATGCCCTGCAACACCTCCATACCCTGCAACACCTCGATGCCCTGCAACACCTCGATGCCCTGCAACACCTCCATACCCTGCAACACCTCCATACCCTGCAACACCTCCATGCCCTGCAACACCTCCATGCCCTGCAACACCTCCATACCCTGCAACACCTCCATACCCTGCAACACCTCCATACCCTGCAACACCTCCATACCCTGCAACACCTCGATGCCCTGCAACACCTCCATACCCTGCAACACCTCCATACCCTGCAACACCTCCATACCCTGCAACACCTCCATACCCTGCAACACCTCCATACCCTGCAACACCTCCATACCCTGCAACACCTCGATGCCCTGCAACACCTCGATGCCCTGCAACACCTCGATGCCCTGCAACACCTCGATGCCCTGCAACACCTCGATGCCCTGCAACACCTCGATGCCCTGCAACACCTCCATACCCTGCAACACCTCCATACCCTGCAACACCTCCATACCCTGCAACACCTCCATACCCTGCAACACCTCCATACCCTGCAACACCTCCATACCCTGCAACACCTCCATACCCTGCAACACCTCGATACCCTGCAACACCTCCATACCCTGCAACACCTCCATGCCCTGCAACACCTCCATGCCCTGCAACACCTCCATGCCCTGCAACACCTCCATACCCTGCAACACCTCCATACCCTGCAACACCTCCATACCCTGCAACACCTCCATACCCTGCAACACCTCCATACCCTGCAACACCTCCATACCCTGCAACACCTCCATACCCTGCAACACCTCCATACCCTGCAACACCTCCATACCCTGCAACACCTCCATGCCCTGCAACACCTCCATGCCCTGCAACACCTCGATGCCCTGCAACACCTCCATACCCTGCAACACCTCCATACCCTGCAACACCTCCATACCCTGCAACACCTCCATACCCTGCAACACCTCCATACCCTGCAACACCTCCATACCCTGCAACACCTCCATACCCTGCAACACCTCCATGCCCTGCAACACCTCGATGCCCTGCAACACCTCGATGCCCTGCAACACCTCCATACCCTGCAACACCTCCATACCCTGCAACACCTCCATACCCTGCAACACCTCCATACCCTGCAACACCTCCATACCCTGCAACACCTCCATGCCCTGCAACACCTCCATGCCCTGCAACACCTCCATACCCTGCAACACCTCGATGCCCTGATGGGAACCGCGGAGGAGGCCCGTCACCATGACGACCTTTCTCGGGCGATCTATATTCTCCAAGAAATGATTGTGACATATATCATTTTGAGACTGTTTTCATGCCCCCCGATGTAATGGCATAATAATGCACCTTCCAAAGAGCATTGTCCTCCACCCCGCCCCTCCCCTGCAGGAGCTGGTGACGGAGCTGCAGATGCAGTCCGTCTTCACAGACGTGGGCAAGCTGAGCCTGCAGGACCCAGCGCACAGCGCCATCATCCCCACGCCAGCGGGCCAGGCCGCCGCTCCCTGCGCCTCCACCGCCTGGCTCAGCCGCCAGGGCGACGCGCACTACGCTCTGACCTCACCGGCAGGAGGGATCCTGGTGGTCACCCTGCCTCCCATCAACACCCAGGGTAAGGCCTGGACACCCTGAGGCGGCCCATCACGGGTGCTCCGCTTCGCATCCGGAAGGGTAGAGGATTTACATCCGGCTCTGATGGCACCAGAGGAGTCGAAGCGACACGGGCGACAGGTTCGATGACCGCTGTGTTGTATCAGCTCTTCCCTGGTGACGATCCACCACATGTGTTCTGGTGCAGGGGACATGTCCGTGGTGGAGCTGAAGAGGAGCACGGTGATGCAGAGGCTGGCCGGCTGGATGCCCACAGCCATCCGCGGGGAGCAGCTCCCCGGCGACCTTGCTCTCTGCCTGGCTGCCTGGGAGCTGGAGGACAACTCGTTCCTCTTTGCCCTCTGCCAGGATCATAAGCTCCGCATGTGGTCGCTGAGAGTAAGTGCGTCTCATCTCCCTCCCCCTTATTGAGCCTGCGGTGAGACCTTTTGGCTGAAGCCTCCCCCCTCTGCTAGGAGCAGTCCTGCCTGATGGAGACGGACATGCTGGAGTACATGCCGGTGTGTAAAGGTGGGAGGAGAGCGGCCGGTCAGGGCCACCGGCTGCGTGTCTCCTTCTCCTCCACCACAGGCTTGTGTCTGGCCGTCTACCTGGCGGCGCCTCGGAGCGGACAGTTCACCGTCCTCCAGCTGGTCGCCACCGACGACAGCCGCTACAGCCTGGACCACATCTCCTCGCTGTTCTCCACGCAGGTCAGGAGAGCTCATCGTGGTTGTGTGAAGGAAGTCTTTCTGTCTTTATAAAGTGGAATGCTTGGGCCGGTGTATCATCACACGCACTGAGAGAACACGTTTGTCATCCTTGCGGCAGCGACATCTTCAATAGGAGCAGTAACATGTAAAGGTTTGGAACCCCTCTCTCTGTACAGGAGACCCTGGTGGACTTTGCACTCACCTCTACAGACATCTGGGGCGTCTGGGTGGATGATTCCAACACCACCATAGTAAAATACATCAACTACGAGCAGTGAGTAGACATGACCTAGGCTCACACTACCTTTCACCTTGTTGGCTTATTTCCTGTCATGGTATCCACGAAGTCCACAAAGTATGCCGATGATAAAGTAATAACCACTTGCCTCACCTGCTAATTATTGAAAAGATTTAGGCTTGTCTTGAACTCTAGGTTGAATAAAGGGTTTGATGTGTCGGAGCCTATCTCACCTCAACCATGTGGTTGTTTGTTGCTTGTATTGTGCCAGTAACACGGCAGGCCAGTGGAACCAGGTCTTCGTCCAACCCCCCCCAGAGGAAGAGGTCCACATAGGCGTGGACCAGGACCCCCGGGTAAGACTGCTCTGATCCCACACGCATCTCCAGTTACTGCTACGCCTTCACCCTGTTATTGGGAATAGAGCAGCCATTTTAGTTCCCCTCATGGAATCACTTTTAGCCTTTTGCGCTGATTGCGTACCGTGACGTTTAGTTAGCAAGTACAGTAACAAAAGTAACAAAATGGTGAAGAGTTGACTTGTCCTGTTTGACAGGGATTTGGGTAGCATTATGTTTGTTTTGTTTTTGCGTTTTTAGATAAATAGATGGATGCATAATTTATCCCAAGGAATTTTTTTGGATTTGTATGGATGACGTCTGTTCCCAGACTTCTGATGTAACTGACATTTCCACAGGAGACCTACCTGGATGTCCTCTTCTCCCCTCTGCGCTTCACAGCCTCCGCCATCATCAAAGCTCTGCAGGTGAGTTCATCTGTGTTGGCCTGCTTCTACCGGCCTGGTTCCACCGGCCTGGTTCTACCGGCCTGGTTCTACCGGCCTGGTTCTACTGGCCCGGTTCTACCAGCCATCTCTTGTGAGTTCTTTTCCTGTCTCTTTCTCGAGACACACTGGTATTTTGCCGTAAGCAGTTGTTTGGGAGCCATACCTTTTTGAAGAGCAAACTCTTCACCCAGTCAGTGTTGATTCACCAACAGAGGCACTAGTTAGCATGGAAGAACACAGTGAGCGAACGAGTTTCGTGTCTTTTCCTCTGATTAAAAATTCCACGGTGCACATTTCTATTCACGCTTCAATGCTTTTCTCTGATCTTTTTCTGCTTAAACTGATGACTGCATGAATACGACCCCAATAAGGGAGCAGCTGCTGCAGTGAGGGAATGCTCTCTGTACTGCGTTTCACCGTGTGTGTGTGTGTGTGTGTGTGTGTGTGTGTGTGTGTGTGTGTGTGTGTGTGTGTGTGTGTGTGTGTGTGTGTGTGTGTGTGTGTGTGTGTGTGTGTGTGTGTGTGTGTGTGTGTGTGTGTGTGTGTGTCTCAGATCTACAGGAGAGGATCAGAGAAGATCGTGGACCTCCCCTGGGAGGCACTGAAACGGGAGGTCACGCTGGCAGTGGAGAACGAGGTTACTTACTTACTTATCTCAAGTCTCGAGTTATCTCAAGACACTTCACATGTAGAGCAGGTGGAGACCAAAACTCTGTGATGAATATGAATGGATGTGCTAGCAAAGAGCAGAAGGTATGACGATCTCCACCCTCCCCACCTCCACCCAGCTTCAGAGCAGCGTGACGGAGTTCGAGTTCTGTCAGGAGGAGTATCGGCAGCTACAGGTGGAGTTCTGGTCCAAGTTCTACGCCTGCTGCCTGCAGTACCAGGAGGCCCTGGCCATGCCGCTGGGCCTCACCGTCAGCCCCCACACCGCCATGGTCTGCCTGCTCAAGAAGGTACACACACACACACACACACACACACCCCTGTCCTCCATGGGGCCCTGCAGAGCTGTGTGTGAGGTGTCGCTGGCTTTTTACATCTTCTGCAGGGCTTCGTATCCTACCTTCTGCCCTGTTTCGCCGTGGACCACCTCTACCTGAGCTGCGACGAGTACCTGTTCTCTGAAGAGGAGACGGCCATAACAGACGGTAGCTACGCTTTGTATTCGTTGTCAGCAGGAGTGGTTGGAGTGAGTCCGCTCTGCTATGGGGACTCTGTCCTGGTGACTGTGTGTGTGGTGCTGGTGACTGTGTGTGTGTGTGTGTGGTGCTGGTGACTGTGACTGTGTGTGTGTGTGTTGCTGGTGACTGTGTGTGTGTGGTGCTTGTGTGTGTGGTGCTGGTGACTGTGTGTCTGTGTGTGTGGTGCTGGTGTCTGTGTGTGTGTGTGTGGTGCTGGTGACTGTGTGTGTGTGTGTGTGGTGCTGGTGACTGTGTGTGTGTGTGGTGCTGGTGACTGTGTGTGTGTGTGGTGCTGGTGACTGTGTGTGTGTGTGTGTGTGTGTGTGTGTGGTGCTGGTGACTGTGTGTGTGTGGTGCTGGTGTGTGTGTGTAACGTGTGGTGACTGTGTGTGTGTGTGTGGTGCTAGTGACTGTGTGTGTGTGTGTGGTGCTGGTGACTGTGTGTGTGTGTGTGGTGCTGGTGACTGTGTGTGTGTGTGTGTGTGTGTGTGTGGTGCTGGTGACTGTGTGTGTGTGGTGCTGGTGACTGTGTGTGTGGTACTGTGACTGTGTGTGTGTGGTGCTGGTGTGTGTGTGTAACGTGTGGTGACTGTGTGTGTGTGTGTGGTGCTGGTGACTGTGTGTGTGTGTGTGTGTGTGCGTGTGGTGACTGTGTGTGTAACGTGTGCTGCTCTCCCTCCCAGACCCAGAGGTGGGCCGTGACGTGCTGCAGCTGGTCCAGTGTCTGCGGCTTGTGAGCGACTCGGTGTCGGGGGACATGGCCTACGAGATGGAGAAGGCTCTGGATCACCTGCAGTCCCCAGAGAGGGCGGCGGAGCTCGTCCTGGAGAACATGCTGGCCAATGACAGGTCGGCACGCAGCCTATGGACATGGTCTATGAGAACACGCTGGCCAATCACGTGTCACTATGCAGACACTCAAGTGCTCCTGAAACAGTTTGCTGGGGTGGAAATGGAGGCATGCTTTAATGAGGTCTCTGCAGCCCTGCCTCAGAATGATCAAAACCTGGAAGCATCTTTTTCTTGTCAAGGCCCGCTCAGACGAGTTTGGTTCTGCACTCTAAAGGCAGCCGTCTGGTCTCTGTCGTCCTCCCCGCTCTCCGCAGTGACAACGTGATGGAGGACATCCAGGACAAGCTGCAGGACGTCAGGAACCCCACGGCAGCCATGATGGTCCTCCTCAGAGAGATGGACCTGGAGTCGGAGGCTGAGCTCGGGGGGGAGGGGGCGCTGGCACCCGGTAGGGACCGCACCACGGAGTCACTCACTCACCTCCTGGTCTGCTAACGGAACGTCTGCTTGGACGTCTGAGGGTCGCGAGTGGGTCATGATTGTGGTGCGTGTGGTGTGTGTGTTCAGGCCAGAGTCTCCCGGTGCGTCTGGGCCTGTCTCAGCTGTACGGCGGCAGCGCGGCGGTGATGGTGGCCTGCCAGGCCGTGTCTCAGATGGCCATGACCAGAGCGCTCTTCTGCAGGGACCTGCTCATCCTGCAGAAGCTCTACCTGCGCGTGGGCGACAATGTGAGCTCCACACACACACATACACACACACACACACACACACACACACACACACACACACAGCAAAGTAAGGTGACGTTTTTGAATAATGTTTGCATGAATCAAATCAAACAAAATCTATGAAGGGTAGTTTGGTTATTATTTGACTTGAGACCCGCCTTCATTTGTACATTTGGAACTGCAGCCTAAACAATATGGGGATTTACATGTTATGTTTTTGATATTGAACTGATCATGTTATTTGGTCAAAGTTCTATGATGGGTCAACAGTTTGGGGGTTAATAGTTGACGTCTCTGATCTCTGATCTATCGGCGTGTGTTGCAGGTGTTCCTGGGGGGCGGAGCTCAGTTACTCCAGCTCCAGCAGGACCTGATCCCCCGCAGCTCCCACCTACTGTCGTCCTACCACCTGCTCAAACACACCAGCCAGAGCCTAGCCTCCTCTGTCCCTCTGGACATCATGTAGGTCCCTCTGAACCTGTCACTCACACAGAGACACGCCCCTCTGAACCTGTCACTCACACAGAGACACGCCCCTCTGAACCTGTCACTCACACAGACACGCCCCCTCCCGCCAGCCTGACCGCCTCCCTCACACTGGACATGTCTGAATCCTAGACCCTCTGCCCACACAGTGCAACAGTATTGTCACAACGCTCTGGGATGTGTTTGTCTGCTAAGTGTCACAACCTACAAAAGGTGTCACGACACCAATGTACACTAGATGGCAGTGTACACAAACTGCATATAGAACCCTTTCAGTGCTGGTGTACTCTGTGCATTGGGCAACAACAGTAATACTAGAAGACCCATGCATGTACCGTCCAGCATGATCTTATGCTAGACCAGACTTCATCTCATGATGAAGTCTCTTGTTGCTGTGTCCATGGACCTGCTTTTCCTCCAAGATCCAGTGTTTACTCGGCGTATGCAAATGCTGTTCTTCTAACCTCTGGACACCTGTGGCAGTGTTGTAAACACGGTGACCTTTGCCCTTCTGTGTTCCTGCCAGCGACGCCAACCTGCAGCACCTGTCTGTTCTGGAGCTGTCGGACACCCCGGCTCTGAGCAGCAACCGATCAGGTGAGTCCAGTCAGTGTTTTTGTTTTTTATTGATGATCCAAGGTCAATTTTCTCAAGAGTTCAAATCCACTAGCGTGTGTTTGACCGGATGCTGCTGGTGAAGGAGAAGCCACCAATGGGCCGCGTTTCTTTGGGTTCAAAGAAACGCCGTTCATTGACAACGTCATTGTCGGCGTTTTCACATTCACACCAGAAAGCCGCAAAACATTCTTCTGTTCGGCGGGTTCTCCGTCGTCCCGTTGGGTTCCCCTCTCAATGGAAGGTCTTGTGTGTCTGAAACGGCCCCCCTCCTCCGTCTCTGCCTGCCCAGTGCTGAGCCCCCAGACGGTGGTGGAACTGTTCTACCAGACGGTGGCCCGGAAGACCATCATCTCCCAGATCTACAGCCAGCAGCAGGGCTCCACCCCCGCGGCGCTGCTGCACTGGCCCCAGCTGGTCTCCAACGTGGTGCACCTGCTGGCCCAGCTCCTGTATCCTGCACTCAGTCGCTAGGCGGCCCGTCCTGCATGGAGGGGCGCGCTCTGCTTCTCTTATTGAATGGCAGGGTTTACTGTCCATGGAGCCCCCCAGCAGACTCCCCATGCTATCTTAACCCTTTTCACTCTCAGCTAACTGCGGTTGCAGTCCAATCTCTCTATGTATCAATTAAGACCGTCAACTAAGAAATGCTGCATGCTGCTCAAAAAAAACAACACCTAAATATAGACATTTCATGCACAGTATTTACAGTATTGTATCCTTGCTTTAAGCCCTGCCATTGTGCCACAAATGTTATGGATTGATGGTTAAACCTTGACCAGAGTCCCCCAGTTGGCCCAGTAACCCTAGCTTCCAGTTCCCAGAATGTCTGATGGCTAACTGCCAGTACACCCAGCTGCAGGTGGGTGTTCCTCACTCTGCACCCATCCACGTATCACGTTGCACCCTTCAGAAGGACATCATGTTACACAACATCCTCTGAATGTAGCTCTCTGGTCCATTGTCGGCTCGCCCTGAACACCTGACGCACCTAAACCGCTGACCTGTGTGTGTGTGTGTGTGTGTGTGTGTGTGTGTGTGTGTGTGTGTGTGTGTGTGTGTGTGTGTGTGTGTGTGTGTGTGTGTGTGTGTGTGTGTGTGTGTGTGTGTGTGTGTGTGTGTGTGTGTGTGTGTGTGTGTGTGTGTGTGTGTGTGTGTGTGTGTGTGTGTGTGTGTGTGTCCATCAGGAGTACGTGAGGCTGATTGGACCCTGGTGCCAGATGAACGTGGGCTCCTGTCGCTTCATGCTGGGACAGTGTTACCTGGCCAACGGAGAAGGGCAGAAGGTGCGGCAAACACGACTGCGACAACCAATCACGCGCCAGTAGGGTAGCCTGGTGCTGGGCGTGTATTTGACCCTCAGTGGACACGGTTCTGTGATCAGAACCCGGTGCCGGCCTGCAGATGTGCTCATTAATGTTTGGGCTGTTTTGGAAACCAATGTCACCACAATACCCTGCTGGGTAGAAGGCGCCTGCTGATGATCTGGGTGCTGGTAGATGACATGTGGCTCGCCGCTCCCCCAGGCCCTGCAGTGCTTCCAGGAGGCGGCCAGCGAGGTGGAGAAGGAGGAGTTTCTGCTCCGGCTGACGGGCACTGATGACGAAGACGCCGCCACCACCCCCAGACTGCAGTACTACAACAAGGTACCGGTCCGACACGGCCCGTTGGGTCACAGGGATGGAACGGGCTTTGGGCCCGTGTACAGGAGGGGTCCGGCTGGGTGCTTGAAGCGGCCGTTGGCGGCTACGTTGTGTGTGTTGTTGTTTCAAAGTGTGTGTGTTGGTATCGCTGCTCACTGGTGACACGGATCACAGGAAGGCTTGTGTTGGTGCGCTGGGTGGGACTATGCTGGGTGTCGCGTGTGATTGGACACAACCGTAAGCTTCAATAGTGACACTCAGTGAGCACTGGTGGACTGGCTGAATTTCATTTCCTGGTTTTAAGCGTTTCCTTTGGTGACGTTGGCAAACTCTTGTGACCTCAAGAAAATAGTTAGAGTTGTTGATTGTGTCAGATCTGCTCCCAGTTACATTATTAACTGGTTTATTGTATTCACTCCATCTGTTACAGGGGAGAGAGGCACTGGGGGTGCACTTTAAAATGTTTTTCTCCTTTTGTTTTCTGACCAGGTGCTTCGGTTGTTGGAGGATGTTGGACTTCCCGAGCTGGTCATCCAAATGGCCACCCTGGCCATCACTGAGGCCGTCAACGACGTCAGGAGCCAGGTGAGCCTGTCAGGGTTTTGAAAGGAGAACCTGAACTAAGCTTTTCTTTATTTTAATGTTTTGGGTTACTGTCTGAGCTCACAAAGACGTATCAGGTATGGTCATTAATGTTCCTGGTGTAATTCCCCCTGTGGCCTGCAGGCGGCGCTGTGGACACGCATCTTCAAACACCACCTGGACCTGGGCCACAACAGCCAGGCCTACGAGGCCCTCACACAGAACCCCGACTCCAGCAGGTCTGTCTGTCTGTCTGTCTGTCTGTCTGTCTGTCTGTCTGTCTGTAGACCCACACAGGAGAACCCTTGTTTTGTTATGACGCCTTCAGCATTCCTGAAGCCGCTCCACAACGCGGAGCGACTCTCGATGGTAGGGAGCTGGTTTGTAAGCGGCCCCTCTGTGTGTGTGTGGCTCCTGGCAGGCAGCTGGACTGTCTCCGCCAGCTGGTGGTGGTTCTGTGCGAGCGCGCTCAGCTCCAGGACCTGGTCCAGTTCTCCTACGTCAACCTGCACGACGAAGTGAGTCCAAAACACCTCCGCCCACCGTGTCCCTTTCATCTTCATCACCATCACCACGGTGACCGAGTGTGCGTGGTGTTTTCATCTCCATCACGATCACCATGGTGACGGAGTGTGCGTGGTCCCCAGGTGGTGAACATCATTGAGTCCCGGGCGCGAGCGGTGGACCTCCTGGCCCACAACTACTACGAGCTGCTGTACGCCTTCCACATCAACAGACACAACTACAGGAAAGGTATCCACTCTGTCTGGGCGGGGCTGCGCTTCAGATCGTTGTTACCAGTACATGGGAATCATGAACGACCATGACCTGTGTGTGTGTGTGTGTGTGTGTCTCTCTCTCTCTCTCTCTCAGCCGGCACGGTGATGTTTGAGTACGGCATGAGGCTGGGCCGCGAGGTGAGGACCCAGCGCGGGCTGCAGAAGCAGGTCAACTGTTACCTGGCCGCCCTCAACTGCCTGCGTCTCATCAGGCCGCAGTACGCCTGGATCGTCCAGCCCAGCGCCGGCACAGAGGTACGGCCCTGCGCCTCCATACGGGTCCCGGGGGGGGTGGTGTGTGTGTGTGTGTGTGTGTGTGTGTGTGTGTGTGTGTGTGTGTGTGTGTGTGTGTGTGTGTGTGTGTGTGTGTGTGTGTGTGTGTGTGTGTGTGTGCGTGTGTGTGTGTGTGTGTGTGTGTGTGTGTGTGTGTGTGTGTGTGTGTGTGTGTGTGTGTGTGTGTGTGTGTGTGTGTGTGTGTGTTAAGCCAGCCTCTCTCTCTCTCTCCCCCTGCAGTGTGAGCGGCCCGGAGCGTCTCCCAAGAGGACGTACGACGGAGAGTTCACGGCGGAGCCAGGTGGGTCCAGACCTCCTGTCCCCGGACACCGCTGTGCTTCAGAAGTGTTGTTGGGAGGTGGTTCTGCTGGGGGTTCTTGTGTGGTTCTGCTGGGTGTTCTTGTGAGGAGCCCCACGCTGCCGCCAGGAGGAGGGGCTGGGTGTCGGGGTGGGGGGCGTCTTGGTGCTTGTTTTCGCGGTAGTCCGTTCATTGATGCATTTAGTTTTCTGTTAAGAATACAATTCTCATCACTCGATGGTGGAATATGAAGTCAGTCACACCAGGAGGGGCTCTCAGTGTGAAGGTTGTTGATTGTGTCCCCCCCCCATCCACCCCCACCCCCCAGTGAAGCGACAGGTGGACATCCTGGAGCTCAAGGACCTGGAGAAGGAGTACAACCTGGCCCGTAGCCGCCTGACGCTGGCTCAGCACCACCCGCCCTCCGCCGCCATCGCAGGTACCCTCCGTCACCTCCCCTTTGTGATGGGGGTTGATTTCAGGATGCCAGAAGAATGTGTGTTTGTGCGTGTGTCATATTCAATTTTCATGAAAGAACGTCAGACGAACATGATTCTGCGCTCCAGTTGAAATGCGGTGAACGTTTGTCTCCCCAGGCAGCGCGTCAGCGGTGGAGATGGTGGCTCTGCTGGTCCAGGCCGGCCTGTTTGACTGCGCCCTGTCCCTCTGTCAGACCTTCAAGCTCTCCCTCACGCCCGTCTTCGAGGGCCTGGCCTTCAAGTAAGCCGGCGCTCCGTCTGCGGTGCACAACGAACACCAAACGGTTGTGACGGGGAAAGTGGACCGAATGCTTTGGCTCTAGAGTGTAGCCATCTTGGATCCCGTCTGCCCTCCACTTTAGCTAACTCACTTTAACCTCACTAACGTTTGGGGTTGTCATGTTTTTCCTTGGCTTGTTTGAAGTTGTCAGCTTGACTCAGTGTGATGAGCTCCGTGGAGACCGTTACTGGGCTGTGAGGGCCTCACTAATGCCTTGGAGCGGCTGGCCGGGCCGAGCTGGAACCGCACGCTGACGTCAGGGTGTGGCTGGCTGTAATTGGTGGTTTTGGCTCATTAGGGCTCCAGCGTCTCCCAGAGAGGTCCGAGGCAAGGCCGCCAACGGGCTGGGCTCTCATGCTGTGTTTCCTGTTTGCCCTCAGATGCATCAAGCTGCAGTACGGAGGAGAGGACCGGCAGAACGAAGCCTGGAACTGGCTGGCGGCCAACCAGCTCTCCACCATCATCAACACCAAGGAGTCCAGGTTGGCACGCCGCGTCTGCATCCAACCCACACTGACTCACTTCTGGTCAGCCCAGACTCGCCGGGCGGTGACCACTGTAGTCTCCACAAATGTCCAACCAAGTCAAGATCTTTAGTTCTTCCTTGACGTGGCTCGGTTGTTTTTCCCCCCCGGGTGAAGTGGGGGTTCTGGTGATGTGTGGAGCTGTACCCCCACCCCCCCCTGTAAGCCCTGCCGGTATGACAAGCGTCTCCTCTGGTCCGCAGTGCGACGGACGAGGCCTGGCGGCTGCTGGCCTCCTACCTGGAGAGACACTCGGCCCCCAGCGCGCGGCACCACCGTGACGTCATCAACAAGCTGCTGGCCCACGGCCTGCCGCTGCCCGACTGGCTGGTCAACGCATACAAGGTCAGAGCGGGGCGTGGAGGGGGCTTCTCCGGGAGGGAGAGGGGGACGTTTCTCAGTACCCTGTGTGGGTGTGCAGTGCGTCTGAGCGGGGCTGCCTTGTGGTTCGCAGGGCGTGGACGCGGCCTCTCTGCTGCGACTCTACCTGAGGTACGACCTGCTGGGCGAGGCGGCGGAGCTGGTGCTGGAGTACGTGGACGCCCTGCTGGGGAAAGGCCACCAGTACTTTGGCATCGAGGTAAGGACTCACCAGGACTCACCAGGACTCTATAAGGACTCACCAGGACTCTCGGCAGCACCGTTGGTCAAAACCGACTTGGAAGTGAAAGACTTGTTCACCCAGGTTGGAGCTCGTCTGCCCTCAGACTAACGAGGGGTCTGCAGATTGAACCCACCCTGACTAGGGGGTCCTTCAGATTAGCGGCTATCCTAATCGGGACCCTTCCAGATAACGAGGGGTCCAAATTGGGCACCGACACTAATGAGGGATTCCTGCAGATTATCACCTCCCCTTGGGCCCCTATGAATAAGCTCCAAGCATCACTAGGGCCCCAGGCTGACCTCTAACCTCACAAGGGCCTAACTATGCATTACACATCGAGCGTAATTGCATATTCTGCAGAATAGCTCAGAACACAACTGAATTCCTGAGGGTTCCAATTGTAACGTACTCACTCTTTCGGAAGGTTTGAGTTATTTTCCACTAAGACGGTTTGGTTTTGTCTTCCATGTAAGATGCCTCTGTCGGCCACGGCACCGCTGGTGTGGCTGCCGTACACTGCGATTGACCAGCTCCTCCAGGCGCTCAGGGAGAGCCAGATCAACACCAGCGTGAGTTCAGTCGCACCCGTCTGCACCTTACAGGCGACCACATTCTGCCATTTTGTCCCAAACACTTACCAGGGCCGTGTTCCGATATCCATACTTCATGAGTACGCTTAAACGTAGTACACTATCCGCACTCACTAAGTGCGCAGATTTTCAGATGTTAGTGTTGTTCTAAATGGTGAACTTACCGGAAATTACTATCAGCTGCGCGGCCGCGTCACCCCCCAAACACACGTGAGTCCATTACACACCACTGACGTCTGACCACTGACTAAGCGCGGCTCAGCCTGGCTCAGCCTCTTTCGCTACGTAGCTAAGATGGCTGCCCTTGAGTACGGAAAGTGTACACCGTTGCATACTATGCATACTAACCGTTTTAAGGGCAACATCCAGGTCCTTTAAGTACACTTGTTTACACCGTGATTGTAATCGGAATACCCTACGTACTCAAACTATGTATAGTAAGTACGGTGATTATGGATATCAGAACACGGCCCATGTGCAGCGTCTGTACTGTTACGTTGCCTTAACCAAGCACCAGTGGCTTTACCGGCCCACTCTCATGACTCACCCTGTGCCTCTCATCGGGTTCAGATGTACAACAAGCTGCAGGAGAAGCTGGACCACTACCACAAGCTACTGGACCAAAGCACCAGAAGAAGGATCTTGGCCCAGTAGTGTCTCAGGAGTCGCCCGTTTTTGGAGTTTCCCTCGTGTCTACCTAGCTAGCATCACCGGCACCAAAACAAATGGATCCATTTGTTTTACTGCTCAATTAGAAAAACAAACTGAAGTGATTACCTGTGGTTAAAACTGAATGAGCTCAGGTGTTGTATCAACAGGTGAGCTAGACGCATACTTTCATGTGTAGCTATTATTGTAAATACTGTCTGCAAGGTGTCAAAAGTTGACCTTATGTCGTATGATTGTTGTTTTTTTATATATAAATATAGACGTATGTTGTAATAATTGTTTTGTAAGCTGCCTTTGATCCTTTTTCTGTCGGGGTTGTACATTGTAATGGAAATAAAGTGTGCTTGCATATCTTTGTTCATGGGAAAGTTGTATATGTCAGGACAGCCCTCTGATATTCCTACAAAGCTTACAATAACTTCTGGTTACATTTCTTTCGTTGCCCTGTTCCAGCCACAAGGTTATGGAAATAATGCCTGGGCTGAGCTGAGGGTGATATAACAAACATGCATCCCATAATAATATACATTGTGGGGTCTATGTCAGCAACTCTGGTCTTCACTCCCTGACCAAGCAGGCTGACAGAGATCTGACACCAAGCCAGCCTGTGAGGGGGGAGCTATTCAAATAGTATTGTATAAGAAGTCAGAATCATGGAGCTCATATATGCAAGTCTCCCGGCTGATGCATTCAGTTTGTTAAAATAGACAATTTTCTGTAAACTTCAGCAGCTAAAAGACCTCTCCCACTCACCACAATGGTTGACAAGTTCTACAAATATTTGAATCCAGTCGTAAACAGATTTATAACCAAGTGGGAACTGCAAATTCTTCTCTGGTTACGTCCACTTGGCTGTTCAACAAGCAGGGCTATCATAATGAGGTCGTATCCCACCACGCTCTGCACCAAAACCAACTGGCATTCAGGAGTGGTCCGCTTCCACGAACCTGCACACTTCTGGTGCTGGTAGGTAAAGGAAGTGATGTCATCAGGGGGTGTGGCTTGCAGAGAGGTACAGGAGCAGGGGGGGGAGGTGTGTGCTCTGTTTGGATAAGGGTTACAAGTTATTAAGGTTGAAATCCATGGTTGGATTGTGTGTGTGTGGCCTGTTACTGAGCTGTGTGATAATTGTGACACTCCGACAGCACCTGACATGTGTACGACTGTAACCGCTTCGCCCTACAGCGAATACAATTAGTTCCAGTTTTGATTCCCACGGTGACTGCACTGTTCTTTGTAGCTCCTCCAGTTTGTATTGTACTCTGATTGTTCCAAGCCTCACTTGTAAGCGTTGGACAGAAGCCTCTGCTAAACGACACAACGTGTGACAGGGAATATACAAGAAAGGAAAACAGGAAGCGTTTGCATCATGCTGACTCTTTCCAAACGCACCCCTTTTTGTGTGTGTGTATTTTTTCCAGTTGACTTAGCATTCAGCTGTGAAGATGAGTCCTCATCGCTGTGCTTTGTCCCATTGGAAACAGAGTGGGAACTGGTGACATCAGCATGAATATCATGTAGAGGCCTGTATTTAACATCACCATACCCCAACACAGTGACGCAATAGGGAAAGCATAACCTCTGCATTCATTGATCCATCACAGTGGGTCTGGTGAAGATGGTTCCACAAATAACATGCATGAGAAAACATGTTATGTCTGGATCGCATGTGTTTGTGTACATATCGGACTAATGAAACCGAGAACTGAAGTCAAGACATATCGTTAAATTCAGTCCTCTGGGTTTCAGCCCAAAGCACACAGATCCGCAAATGTTGGTCCACATATTTGTAGCATGAAGAGACTGAGAAAGGGATTCATGTTGTTTTCACAGAGCAGACGCAGCGTGGCTGATGCCCCCGCATGCTTCGTGTACTCTACTGTGGACCTGAGCTGTCACAACTCACTGTGTTGGTCCCACCACCGTCTGCTCGGGGCAGGAACCCCAGAACATGTATTGGAAGGTTTCGGTTGACCCCCCCCCCCCCCCCCAGTGACTGTGACCTCTGACCCCGGCGGTTTGAAAGACGGGAGCAGGCGGGGGTATCGGTGAAGTACAAATAAAACAGAACAGACATTTATTGTGCCAGGATCTACTGTACATAGTCAGAAACATAACGTAGTGTACCATGTAATTCTCAGATACTGATATTACAGCAGCATGTAATGACTCATATAAAGGCTAAATGGAATGCTTTGTTCAGTAATACTGATTTGTACCATACAAGGAGAGGGGGAGGGGAATGCAGTCCAGTCTTATTAACATAATAAACAACCCAAATGCACTGTAGAATGAGTGGAGGAAGAGAGGTATTATATTACCATAGGAATAAATTGGTATATGGCAAGTACCTAGGTTTAAATTCTGGGTTCTTTTTTGGTCTACCTAAATTCCCTCACAGGTAACCACACGACAAAAGTCAAGTTTCTCGCCCTCCCTCTCTCTCTCTCTATATATATATATAATTCTTAAGACTTTTGACTGGCTATAACTCTCTTCATTGTAGCGTTCTGCGTGTGTCCTGCGTTGGGTGGTGATCAGCCCCCGGGGTGGGCCTGCAGCGTGCGGGGGCGGGGCCTCAGACAGTGCGGGGGCGGGGCCTCAGACAGTGCTTTTGGTGGGCAGTTCCGTGCTGTTGTGGCGCGTCTTGCGCGACGTGCCGTCGTCCCGCGGCCGCGCCCGCTGCAGGTTGGACATGGCGGCGGTGCGCTCGATGTCGATGAGGGCGTACAGCTCCGTGCGCCGCGTGGGCGTGCTGGGCGCCAGCGGCGAGGTGGGCGTGCGCGGCGTGTGGGGGTTGCTGCCGTCCGACGCGCCCCGCCCGCCTGCGCCGCCGTCCGTCTCCACCTCGATGTAGTTCAGCGTCTTGGCCGGCTCGCCGTGGCCCATCAGCAGCGGCCGGCGGAAGTCGAAGTTGAAGACGGTGGGCCCGTCGGCGCGGCGCCGGGCCGTGTCGGGCCGCTGTGCGCTGAGCGGCGCCGTCACGTTCTCAGTGTTGACGTAGTTGTGGGAGGGCTCCAGCGCCGCCGACAGCGGGTGGGAGTAGGAGTGCTGCAGCAGGCTGTGGGGCGGGTGGTGGTGGTGGAGCTGCTGCTGGTGGTGGTTGTAGCCGTTGAGGGAGGGCGTCTTCAGGCCGCCCGGCCCCCGGCCCGCCTCCTCCTCGCCGCTGGGCTTGCGCGCCTCCCAGACGGGCGGCAGCACCGGGAGGTTCTCGTAGTCCAGCAGGGCGGTGCGCCGCTGGGCCGAGTTGTTGACATTCTGGAGGTCCGGGGTGAGGGGTGGCGGCCGGTGGCGCCGAGGGGCGGACCCCACGCCCGCGGGGGCGGGGCCGACGACGGCGGCGGAGGAGGAGGAGCCGTTGGAGTGTGTGTGGGCCGCGGGCTCCGCCTCGGCGGGGGGCTCCTTGGCGCCGGGCTGGGGGTCCGCGTGGCCGTTGGTCTCGCCGGCGTCGCCGGGCTCCGGGGGGTCCGCCGCGTCCTCCCCGTCCTCCCGCTGCAGGGCCTGCTCCTTTTTGGCCATGAGCTTCTGCTTCTGCACGGGGGTGGGCCCCAGCACGAAGCGCACCCCCTGGGGCTCCAGCAGCACCTGGGGCTCCGGCGCCGCGGTGGGCGGGGCGGCCGGCGGCGTGGGGGGCTCGGGGCGGAGCCTGGGCGGGGGCGGCGGCGTGGGCGGCAGCTGGGGGGAGATGGGGCTCTCCAGCGGCGTGGTGAGGGTGAGCGGGCTGGGCTGCTCCTCCAGGAGCCCGCTGGTGTTGACGTAGGTGTGGACCTGAAGCACCACCCAGAGACACAAAGCCATTGGTGTCCGCTAGCATCACACGCATACATACATACACACACACAGACGCGCACACACACAGACGCGCGCACACACACACACACACACACACACACACACACACACACACACACACACACACACACACACACACACACACACACACACACACACACACACACACACACACACACACACACACACACACACACACACACACACACACACACACAGACGCGCGCACACACACACACACATGCGTGTCTCGCTGGCGGACGAATCAGACTCTTACCGCGTCGTCGGCCACCAGCAGAGGGTGCGTGGACTCCTCCCCCACCGAGGGCAGGCGGGTGCTGGCCACGGAGGGGTGGCGCGTGGAGGGGTGGGAGGCCGGCGCCTCGCCCACCGAGGGGATGCGGCTCACGCCGTTTGGCACGGTGGGGACCGAGTAGCCCAGGGCTGGGGACAGAGGAGGGGGGGGTCAGCACGGCGAGTCAGGACAACGCGGTGGACCTCTCAAAGATGGAGGCTCCTCCCAGAGGCGGTCCTCAGGGGTGCACTGGGGTCAGAGGGCATTCAGGGGCTCGGGGAGACGGGCGCGGGGTTGATCTGAGGTCACCCGACGCTGCCTTGTACGGCCCGGCCTTTTCAACAATTAGATCAGGCAGATGTTGAGCCGGCGGCCCGTGGCCCCGCCCCCCGTGCACGGCGGCCGGCGGGACCACAAAGAAGGCACTCAGGATAAAGTCACGGAGCTGAATGGATCCAATTAGAGGGACGATCCAATTGATTTCCACTGAATGGCCAATTATCTCAGGGAATGCTTTGGAATGTGTTTTGAGAAGTCTACACATGTAGGGCTACTTGCAAAAGAATATGTATGCAAAAACAGTATTCACACATATACACGATGGTCCAACACCCCAGCCTCGGGCTGATGAAGTGTTTTTCCACGTCAGCATGGCGTAAGACTTGAATGTGGTGAAGGGACAGGCCACTACAGACTAAATCACAATGTTCATCAGCTCTGTTTATCTCACCACGTGGCTGTGGTCGTTACAGTAAGAAGTGATGCTTGCAGTAAGAGAGAGACCTTTTGTCACCGCTTTTACTCTGAAAGAATGTCTTTGGGGTGGAGTCACAGACATGACCACTTCACTAAAACTACGCACTATGAACCCTTGCACACTTTGTTTGGAAGGAAGAAATGCGGTTAGATCTGATGCCATGCTCAATCCCATTAGGTGGGAGTCCATGAGGGACCTTTTTTCACCGTCATGTTTTTCATTTTAAACTGTATGTCCACAACGTGGCCCGGAGACAGCAGCACTGGACACTGCATCACCCTGTGACCTGAAGGTGACCCCAATGTGCATACAAAGCATAAAAAGGTGTGTGTGTGTGTGTGTGTGTGTGTGTGTGTGTTGAGCTGGGGTGTGTAAACACGTCTACTGGAGAGCGTCTGTCGCCTGCGGGCGCGGGGGGGGTTCAGGCGTGTCCGTACCTGCGGGGGTCTGGGGCGTGTGCGCCCCCTGGTGGTTGGGCTCCAGCACAGCCTCCTCCACCACGCTGATGCTGTGGCTGTGCATCACCTCCTGCAGCATGTTGAAGATCTCCTCGGCGCGGGCGCACTTGAAGGCGAAGATCCCTGTGGACGACACAGAGGACGCGGTCAGCGCTCCAGTGGTGGTGGGCTCCTCTGTGGGCTCCTCTGTGGGCTCCTTTGGGTTCGGAGGGGAGGCCAGAGCACATGACCTCACTGGGACGGCCTCGCCTACAGCGCTAACCAGGAGCTGATATCGTTAGCATAAAGTGAGAGGAATAAGACATTGGGATTTCAGTGTGTCCCTTATGTCTCCATACTGCTCAGGGTAATCAAATGGCACGTGGAGAGGGGGGGGGGGGGGGGGGGGGTATGAATAAAACATTTACACAAACATTTATTTTTGGGGCAAAAGTAAATTTTTGCCTGACGCAAAAATAAAGTTCTACGTGAAAACTAAGTAAGGCTATAAAAAACACCCAACATGAACACTGGACTCCCTCTGGGTCCATTGGAGAAGGTAGAGGTAGAAGGTACATTCCCCTCCAAGAGGAACGAGAGAAGGCCAAAACAAAGGGCCACGTACACCAAGATCACGCAACACACCAGAGGACGAGACAGGCACGGTCCTGCCACTACCACGACCAGAGTGGAAGGAAAGCACTGCACAAGAAACCACAGACAGGAGGGTGAGCCCCGGCCCACAGCACACCGTGAAGGCACTACTGCACACAGCACTGCACACGGTACCACGGCACCACGGCACCACGGTACCACGGCACCACGGGACCACGGTACCACAGGGCCGGGGTGACACAGAGCGGGGTGGGGGGGGGGGGGTGTGTGGGGGGTCAGGACACAACCGGGCTGAGACTTACCGCACCACAGAACCCCCTCCCACACCCCCAGCGCGCTCGCTTTCTCCCCTTCCACCTCATCCTCATGACAGCATGAGAGCCAAAGAGCAACAGAGACGTGTCATGGCCGCGGCACAAACAGGAGGTTATGACAACATTGACGCAGTAAGTGTGAGCACATACACACTCGGCTCTCTGGTGGGGCACTTGATCAGAATCTTATGGCAGTCACTATAACATTAGACAGGTTCCCTTCCAGCGGATTTAAATTGTGCCATCGACATTCATTATATTTGCATGGGAAACTATTTGCATGCGTCTCAGACAGGAATGGCTAAAAAACAAAGTGAGCAATGCAGTGTGGCTATTGTGTGGACCTATTACACAAGGATCCAAATGACTAACACTGGAGATTAAATAATCGGATCTGGCACAAGATATTTCATTTGAAATACATCTTTTTTTAAGACTGTTTGACCACTGCCTCAAGCTCTGAGCGGGCTGATTTCCCTTTGTTTAGATGCCCAGGCAAAACGGGCTTTCTTCACACCACTAACAGGCAACATGTCTGCCGTGAGCCGACAGAATGAACCACTTGGTGCAGACAGACACCTGGCACCTACCCTGTCCTGTCTGGCAGCGCCGGCCGCTCTCAAAGGAGAACAGGTTGGAGTCGTAGCCATAGCGACGCAAGCACAGGTAGGGCCACCTGACGTCATCGCGGCGATGGGTGTGGAGCACCAGCTCTGCCTCCGTCAGCTCCATCACGCCAGAGCCCAGCTCATTCCCATCGTCGTCCACATTGACCACCTGGCCCGAACACACACACACACACAGGGTTAACGGCTGAGGAATGGACCAATGCAAACTCATGCATGAGATCAAAACTATTTCTTCTACCCATGTTGCAGTTTGTTCAAACCACTCTGAAACAAGTACAAGCACAGAACTTGCCGAGCCAAACTTCCCAACCACAGTCATTAGTGAATAATGTTGTGTGGGCGGACTTCTTGCTACACGGCTGGTGTGGTGAGACAGGCCACGGCAAGACTCACCTTAAATTTGCTTTGATGATTATCAGGAATTGACTCTTTCTCTGGACAGCTTAAACAGCTACCCATGGCTTCCTCACAGCACCATCTGATGTCTGATGCCAGGCCAAAACAATGATAAATAACACATTCGAGTACATAGTGTCAATTACAACACTATATGCCATGAAGACAGAGTAACAGCAGACTTTTTAGCAGTTCAACACTTTGAAAAGTTTCCTCACCTAGATTCTGCCACCAGTATCCCTGGTTTCATCCTCAGAGACTGAGCGACACTCATGCTGAATGTGTTTGGCCAACATTAACAGCAATCCTTCAAAGAAAAAGGGTTAGAAGGAAAATAAGTGAGGTCCTATTTTTCCCTCTTTCGAGCAAAGTCTGAAGAAAGCAGCTTGGTGGAAATTCGGATGAAACGCCTTGACTTGGTCATGATCTATATGCGCACTGAATCAATGTCGATACTAAAGGTTTGTTATATAGAATGAGACATAGCGCAGATCTACTCCCAACACATTTTTTTCTTTCCATGGCTGCTGTATTTCATGTTGAAATGACACTTTGTACAGGTAGAGACCATGCAGTGTTGTAGGTATCCATACAGCTACGTTTGTTTATTAGCCACAGTTAAGAATGATGTAAACAAACAAACAAACAAACAACATAAGTGGCCGCTAAATACTCAATTTCAATTACGTCAAAACATTGTCCATTAAGTCAGTCAAATTCAATGAACATGTTATGTTAATTAACTTTGCGGCCAGTAAGGTCCATTTGCCCAGTGTGGTATGCTAGTGTAATGGCAGCTAGTTAGCATGAAGCTATGCATCCTTGATCCTGGTTGAATAAGCTAACGTTAACACTAGAATCCAGCTAACTTCATTAGCTCCAATGCTAATGTTAGCGTCTGAGCGGAATACATAAATGACTTTTGAGTCCTATCAAAGATATTACACAAGTATATGATCCGTAAAACATACTCACAATAAACCGTTGTTATGTTCAATGTAAGCATCCAAACTTTTCGGACATGTAGATGATGGGTAGCGGCAGGATATCCCAGAACGACGCTAGCTAGTAAACCAACAAACTAGCTAGCGTTAGCTTGCTACTAAACTAGCAAATCCACCATCTTTCCTCTGCGTTGCTAGAGCGCCAAAAAAACAATCACAACTTCTTACAAAGAGGACTAACGCTCATGTTGGTGGAAAAAAAGCAGTAGAAAATGGTTTGAATCCATCAACACTAATCGACGTTTCAATACTTGATGAAAAACTCCGGCAAAATAAAGTTTATCTTCTCCAATACCAAGTTTACTTTGGTCGCACCGTCTTTTATCTTGCTAGCTTGCCTGGCTAAATAACGGCGACTTGGCTAAACTTCCGAGAGTTCGAGGCAGGAATCTCCAATGTGGTGAACATCCATCTCAGTGCGCATGCGCCGGTGTGTGGTTTGGGACACCCAGGGCCTCTCCCCAGAGGACATAATGAATGAGTAATAGAAAATAATGGCATGCCAGTCATGCGATGTTAAAAACATAATTACTCGTTTTATTGAAACACCCACAGAATATGCGTCACGATATGCCATATACATACGGTAATTTATACGAGCAAAGTGGTTGCTATCCTAGCTGGCATTCTTGGGCATCGGTGGCTCATATAGTGAGTTCCTTTCAGCATTCCTTGACAGTGACTATTAGATGTCATGTTACAGTTCGTGTTGGAGCATGTATATACCATTGATGGCTGAATATGCTTATATCTAATGCATAATAGTGTTTCTATATTAGCCATTATTTGGAGGATTGCTTAAAAAATATTTCCTCCCCATACAATGTATTATTTCTTAATTAAAGTAGTGGAAAAGACACTATAAAAAACATAATCCTGACTTATTGTAATACATCAGGCAATGAGCCATAACCTCTTGTAGTTTGTTAAAAAAAACACCAATACATTTGATATATGCTACAAATGACAAGTTATACATTTGTGTTAATGTAAAATGCACTTTAGGATAGATATATAACTAGGCCAGTTAGATTCACACCAATCAATGTATAAGTTAAACAGAGCACGTTTTGGACATTATTTTTTAAAACGTATTTTACTGAACTTCACAAAGTGACTTTAGCAACCCGACTGTCTTTACCGCTAGCTAAAGACAGCGCTATTTAAATGCTGTGGGGGGAAAAGAATCTGCTGACTTCACTTTTACTCATGATGAATCACTCTGAGTGGCTTGTGACGCAGAAAGCCTTTACAGTACAGGACTTCAGCTGACCCAACAGCCATCATCAGGAAATCAAATGTTCATACTTGGTTTTTGTGCTGTAGTCATTATGTGCAAACTTCTTTTTAGCTTATTAAATGAAACTGACAAAAAGGTCATAGAAATATTGCAAAATATATACAAACACCAGCATAATGTATATACAATTTTGTTGAAAATAATACTGTTGTTATAATTTAATGATCATATACTTTCCTCTATAATATTTAGTCATAAACATATAAAATATTGAATAAAAAAATATAATTGCCATGTATTACAGTAGTGCTACAAATATAACTATACAGTGTCAATGTCTTTTCTTGCTCCATCACCAATACAATCTTAACGGCTGGTGAACATATCTGTGGGCGATAATAATAAAAAAGAATGATTAGCAAATAAGAAATAAATACTATGCTTAAACCGGTTGTAAAACCTCTTTAATCTATTTATGGTCATTGTGAGTTAATATGTCTTTTAGTTTTTAAATAGATACTGAGCAGCAGAAGACTCCCCCGTCATCACATCAAAACAACTCCCTGTGTTCTGGAGGGGAAGAGAGAACGGTACCTCTCTGTGTGTCGTGGTGGACGTTCTCATAGATGGGGTAGAGGAGGTTCTCCTGCTCCCGGCGAAGCTTCCTGGCCCGCAGCACGTCACGCACACACTGGTGGAGGTAGGCGTACTGGCACTGCAGGGACAGAGGCAGAGGTGACCGCGCCGTCCACAGAGTGGCCCAGACACCCACACCGCTCAGGAATGACACACCAGGGAGCGCCGTCCCCACATGACTCATGACAGAGATGAAAAGTCTTGGGAAGGCCGGGCAGGGTGGCTGGGGGTCGGGGGTCGGAGGGGTCGGAGGGGGGGGGGGGGGTGACCTTTAGGACAGCGTCACCCTGCCAACGTCTTTCCAACCGCTACTTGGTGGAAAACGTTTGCCACCGAAAGATCCAAGACAACTTTGTTTAATGTTTGTCAGAGGTGGTTCTGGTGGGTTATGAGGGGCACACCAGATGGCCAATGATCGTCTTTCCTCATGCATCTCATTGACATTCATCCATGATCGCCTGCCCGCTCAGTCCCATAAACCAGCCGCTGACAAACACAACGAAATGGTGCCTTCTGATCTGATTAAACAAAAGTATTTACTTCATTACTTGATTACTTACTGATAATTACTTATATAAAGTAAATAAGTATATATATATATATATGTATATATATATATATATATATAAAAGTATTTCTTCTGTAAACTCAAATTCGTGGTCATCGCTGCCCTTAGACACAATTGTTTGTACAATAGTCTGTTCTGTTGTGGTTTTCTGGGTTTAACTTCAGTAAAGCCAACCAAAATGGAGCACAGTGTACTAGTTTTGGCTCAAACCACACACACGCAGTCACACACACACACACACTCTCCCACACGCATACACACACACACACACACACTCTCCCACACACACACACACACACACACACACCTCAGTCTGGACCATGTGGGAGCGGTGAAGGCGCAGGTCGAACACAGCTCCGTACACGTCCAGTGAGTCCTTGGTGTCCAGCTGCTGCAGGACCCTGTCCAGGACGATGAAGGTCCCGGTGCGGCCCACACCGGCGCTGGTGGAGCCACAGAGCAGGCATCAGGACACAGAACCCTGCGTCTCACCGTCATATCGGGCCGGTGGGGGGGGGGGCGTGGCCTCAGTACCTGCAGTGCGCGGCGGTGGGCCCGGATCCAGGGGTCCGGTTGATGTAGTCTCGGACCGTGCGGACGAACTGGATCAGGGACTGGGTGGTCTCGGGCACGCCATGGTCGGGCCACACCGTGTAGTGGAACTGTCGCACCAGCCTGGAGTAGGTCAGCTGGTCCTCCTGAGGGGAACCGGAACCACGGTCACGGAACAGGATCCGTACTAGAACCGGAACCAAGGTCACGGAACAGGAACCGTACTAGAACCGGAACCACAGTCACGGAACAGGAACCGTACTAGAACCGAAACCACGGTCACGGAACAGGAACCGTACTAGAACCGGAACCACGGTCACGGAACAGGAACCGTACTAGAACCGGAACCACGGTCACAGAGCAGGAACCGTACTAGAACCGGAACCACGCTCACGGAACAGGAACCGTACTAGAACCGGAACCACGGAACACGCTTCATGCTGTTTTAGTTTATTCACGTGATTATTGTTGTTATGAGACAATTCTAGATTTCACTTCAAATCCTCCTGAAGCAAGGGAACATCACCACAGCCCACAGAGGAAACCATTTTGTTTTTGAACTGGTCGGCCAAGAGGGGAATGAATCATGAGGAAGTTGTGGTAGACTGACTGCTGTAATATTGATTGAATATTGATTGATTATATTAATAAACTCATACAGCTGTGGTACTTTAACTCATTCTGTACTGTAGTATACTAACTCGTACAGCAGTGGTACTTTAACTCATTCTGTACTGTAGTATACTAACTCATACAGCTGTGGTACTTTAACTCATACTACAGTAGTATTTTAACTCATACCACAGCAGTATTGTAACTCACACTGCAGATCTTGAACTCTCGTATGGTCCACTCCGGCAGGACGGACTCAGACAGCATCTGGACGATCAGGTCTCCGTAGTACAAGGGGTCGTGGTCGAAGGGCCAGTAGTGATCACACTTGACCTGTTCATGAAGACATGGATCCCCAGGTGAGTCCCCTGATGATCCCACAGAAGCCCACCGGACAACACATTGTTTCCAGTCCCTCCCACGAGCCAGGGGCTGAGCCCGTGTAGCACAACATGGGCGGCCGTAGCTCAGTGGGTAGAGCAGGTGGGTAGAGCGGGTGGACAGAGCGGGTCATCCACTAACCGTAGGGTTGCCGGTTCGATCCCCTTGATCCTCCTCCTCCAACTGTTCACATGTCGAACCCCACAACTGTACTGATTGTAAGTCGCTTTGGACAAAAGTGTCTTCTAAAATGGCCCCTTTACCCTTTACAACATAGTGCTAGCCAACTGCTTTACCTTGAGTCAACACAGCAAAGCCATTCTTTCACTGGCTTTTACCAAAATAACCACAACCATTTCTACAGAAGTCACGCATATCTTGAACCCTTGTGGTTGCCAAGCATCTCCATACCCACCCTGCCTTTCTCCACACACTGCGTAACCATGACGACGTTGTGGACATTCTGTTCCCACACCATCTTCCAGAAGTCGTCTTTGGTCCCTGGAAGAGGGCCCTGTGTGGCGATGTACTCGCGCCGGAAGTTGTTTCCCTGTGACAACAACCACCCAGAGGTCAGAGGTCACACGGGTCAGAGGTCACACAACGCAACTCTGGACAGCCCACAGGAAAAGTTCCAAATAATCCAAATAATTTGACGTTTCTAAAATAACAATCTCTCTCATTTTGTAAATAAACAAAATGGTTGACTATTAGATTCGGATTTTATCAGTTGAATGATCAATCGAAATCGATAATCAATGCATGGGTAGAGTGATGTCAGCCTAAAACAACACTAGAGGATGTCAGAGTAACATATACAACAACAAAACATCACCAAAACCTCCAAGGTCAGAGCGGCCTAGTGAAATCATTGTGTGCACGAGGGCTCTTACAGGAATATAGCTGGCGTTGATGTAATCAGAGCACGGGTCATCGTCCACACAGGCCAGCTTCACGCGCGTTGAGTCATCTGGACGTCAGATAAACAGGAGGGGTTGGGAAACAGACGCCTCTGCACTCTCCTTTGTATACTGTAGCGCTCCACCGTCCACCACTGAGCAGCGCCTCAGAAATAGCCCTGCCGGGCTGTAATGTGCTGCAGTACTTTTCCACATTTCCTGTAACTCTGTATATAATACTGCATCTGCAACACTACATTTGTAAATAATACTGCATTAGGGCGCCAGCTGCATTTCATTGGCTGTGTAGCTGTGCTCTCCATCGTGGTAATAGCTTAATCTAATCTAAAAGGGAAAATATGAAAGAGCGCTTAATAGTCATTTGACATTGGCGAATCATTTAAAGAACATGACTTTTAATGTCTTCTAATGTCCTTGTAGTTGTACAGTTAGTTGTTATTTGTCATTATGTATTCCTACTTAGTTAGGAGTTATTTCTAGTAATTGTTGTTGGTGAAGGGGTAATTATTATCAAAAGAATTAGTATAAAGCTGTCTCTTGTGTATGTTTTGTCAGTATTTATTATAGTGTATTTCCTGGGTAGTTTGCAGTAACTTACAAGGCAGAATGTTGTTGTATCGATTCTTCCCGCGGTTTTCTGGAAGCAGAGCTGTGTCCAGGGGCTGGTTCCGACCCACCTCCTTCAGGTCCTGAAGAATCACATTCTATTAACCGTCTGGGAGGGTAAAAGCAGGACCTCTTCATCGTCTGGAATCGATCCCCACATGAGGATCTCTGACAGTAATTCCATTATATATCAATGGTCTGGATAAGCTAATGCTCATATCTGAGCATTGTTAGTCCAAATGACACATCATAAGCACAAGCAAGTTGTAAACACTGAACAATAGCAGCTCAGACGTCATTAACATCATATTGATTGTATCAATTATACATTCACTTAGATCACTCGATAAGATGTTTGTGGGAATGGACTTGACATTCTCCACTCAATACTTAGAGAATGGCTATGATAATCTTACTTTACTGTACAACTGCAGTTTCTTTCCAACAAAGCTAAGGGATAACC
>JAXIVH010000020.1:3588630-3593630 GCA_036785325.1 Urophycis tenuis | reverse complement strand
GAGAAGATGGGATGATGTCATCATCATCATCATTATCATTCCTGTTGGCATGTTTCACAGTGAAAAAGAAGTGATCTGGGGTTCTGTGCAATGCCCCCCCCCTGTAGACCCCACTGGGCGCGCGTGACACTCACGCTGTTCTGCACCTGCGGCGCTGGCAGCTGTTGACCAGCTCCCCGCTGCAGGTCAGCGCCACCACACTCTGGTACCCGGCTCCCGGCAACAGGCCTCCAGCCCTGGAACACGTACTCGGTGACCTCCGACCCCAGCGCCGCCTGCTCCTGGCCAGCTCCGTCGGGTCGAGTAGAGGGACAGCAGGTAGCCAGTCAGAAGAACCCCGAGGGGCCGGACCCAGCTCACCCTCCAGGTCCTCGGACCGGTTGGTGCTTGCGGGCCTGCAGGGAACAGCACGGCCCCTGGGACTGGACCACACACAACAGACACGGAATTTAGTTTCATTGTTTTCACTCTCATCATCCTTAAATTGCGTACTTTTCACAGGAATGTGTTTACAAGTGGAATATAGCCCAAATTAAACGATATTGGACTAGCTCATTACTGCCCCAGATGCTCAAGCGTGGTACTTGCAGTAGTTCTTTAGTTTCATTACAGTCACCGGGAGTGGCAGAGCTCTCTCTCTCTCTCTCTCTCTCTCTCTCTCTCTTTCTCTCTCTCTCTCTCTCTTACATATACAGTATATATAGAAAACAGCTCTTTGGTTTCTCACCAGTCCTGGCCCAGATGGCGGAGTCATTGGTCAGCTCCCCGCTCCGCGTCAGAACCACCATCTTGTAGGCCGCGTCCGGGCACCAGGCCCTTGAAGGAGCACTGCTGGATGGCCGACTGTCCCTTGAGCTGCTCCTGCAGCTGGTCGTCCGCGTTTGAACAGGAAGATGTCGTAGGTGTCGAAAGTCGCCCTCTGGTGGCGCCCACTGGAAGGACAGGGGCACTGGTGGTGTTGGACTGAATGGACAGCTGGGAGACCGCAGCCGGACCTGCGCACAAAGACATGTCCTTCAGAAAGAGGCTGAAGAAAGTGTGGATGGATTTTATTTTTGGAAGAAGAAAAGCTACTGAAAAAAAAGTTGCACAGTGCTAATAAAGAATATATAAGAGTTTCAATAATAAGACATTCTCAATTAAAATATCAAAAGTGTGATTCTACAAAGAATCACACTTAAGTTTGTAACAGTCCTAAATAAATAGTCAACATTATGACATTAAGAACATTGTTCTCTAACGTGGATTAACAAACAACCGGGGAACCAGGTAGTGCTCACAGGAACCAGAGAAGTGCTCACGGGAACCAGGAAGTGCTCACGGGAACAGGAAGTGCTCACGGGAACCAAGGAAGTGCTCACGGGAAACCAGGAAAGTGCTTACGTGTGCGAGCCTGGCCGCTGACCCTCCTGGCTGTAGACCCCTCCGCTGGCGGTAGCGGACGGGGCCACGCGGGTACCTCCTGCCCGGGGCCAGCTGCGTGAAAGCGGGTGCTGGCCGTGGCCGTAGGGCTAGCGTGGCGTTGCTCACACAGCCTGGCCCCTGCCGTCGTACACCGCCAGGCTGTAGCTGTCGGCCACGCCCAGGGCCCTGGCGCCAGGTGACCTGCAGGGCTGCTGGTTGGTCTGCTGGCTGTCCACCCTGGAGCCCCGACACCATGGAGGGCACTGGAGACGGCCAGAGGACACGGGGTTAACACGGGGTTACGCGAGGGGTTAACGTGGGGTTAGCGTGGAGTGGTTAACGTTGGGGTTAACCGCGGGGTTAAGACGTGTGGGTTAACGTGGAGTTAGAGGCGTGGGCCAGCGACGGGAGTTAACGTGGGGGTGTGTAGGGCGGAGCCGTGGGGTCTGACAGGGGAACAAAACTGAAGGGAGGGGGGGTTTAAAGGTTGTCATTGTAATCTCTTTAAATTTAACAGGGGCTAAAAAATACAAGCGGTTGATTGATCTCGTCGCTCTCTTATGCTGTCACCAGTACCGCTACAGGTTATTGAATGATTTGATCAGATGTCATGTGTATTGTGTCATTTACGTTGCATTTACTAGTTAGCGAACGCTTATATTCCAGAGTGACTTACAGGTGAAGTGACCCTTTTCACAGAGGCATCATCATAGGTGTCACTCATAACACAAAGCTGTCACTCATAACACAAAGGTGTCACTCATAACACACAGGTGTCACTCATAACACAGAGATACAGGCCTGTTCCAGCGCAGAGAATCCCACATTAACCTGCACCAGGTGTGCTAGGTACAAGATCATCTCAGTAAGCCTGCCCCATGACCACCCCACTCACCACGCCTCGTGTGAAGAGGCTCCACCCCCCCTGCCTTCACAGGTCCACCTCTGGGGCACGGGGGGGGGGCGTGTCCTCCCTAGCGGTCACCTGCAGTGTGCGTGCGCTGGCCGTTGCTGTGTTGTTGACCAGCTCCCCGCTGACTGGACTGCAACCGTGACAGTGGTACAGCTCGCCTGCGCGTGCAGCGAGTCAAACGCTCAGCTGGCTGTGCTGCTTGGGGACGGCAGCCGAAGGCCTTCAGTCGGCCCCGGCCTGCAGCAGGGACACGTTGTAGCTGTCCACCTCGCCTGGCCTGGCCGAGGCCGTCCAGCTCACCCTCAGGGAGCTCTCGTTAGGGCTGCTGATGTGGATGCTCTTTCACCTTGCTGGGCACTGGAGGTGAGGGGCACAGGAAGCTCAGGATGAGGGGAATCATTCCTTTTACCCCTTCGATACCCTTTTAATTGTTCCTCCATCAAGGATGACTATAAATAACAGGATAGGATGTTAGGATAACTATTAAAAAAATGTATGTACGGATATAATAATGTTTCTGTATAAAATAATGTATAACAATTAATACATTTAGAATGTGGACATAATAAAAAAAACATTCCGAAAATACATGATTACGTTATTGTGCGTTGTTTTGGTTTTTTTTAAAACAATTGTGGATCATTTTCCCTCTGCATGATGGAACTTGGTTTGTGACCAATGGGATCAGCCAGGGAGGTGCAGTGGCAGGGCTACTTGCTGCTCCTGAGGTACATGGCTGGTATCTGGTCCTCAAGTACAGCTGTACAAGCTTTTTCAATTCTCTGTTGTATCAATAGACTAGACATCTTAAAACTCATCAACTCACTAATACGTTGTTAACATCAATCACCTATTCCTGCCTGACTCTAAACAGATCAAATGGTAAAACCCATCCCCAGACCAGCCGACCCAACAGCGTCTCCAGATGAACACAGGACATTACAAAGCCCGGCTCCTGATTGGTTCCAGTCAAAGACCTGCAATTACATTTGAACCAATGAGCAGCCCCCTGTTTTCTACTACACCAGTTCCCTGGGGGCAGGGGTCTAATCCTGTGAGCGTGTACACCCCCCCCCCCCCCACACCCAAACCGGACCCTCAGCAGGAAGCCGCGACCTCTGACCTGTGCGCCCCCTCGATGTATTGGGCCTTCTGGTCGGGCCCGCTGAACGTGGACACCAGGATCTTGTACATGCGTCCGGGCGTCAGCGAGGAGAGCAGACACTCGGCCACTGCCGCTGCCCAGGGCCACGGGCGGGAACACCTTCAGGTCGTTGAACAGCAGCTGCACCTCGTAGTGGTCCCACGTCCCCAGGGGCCGCCGCCCACCTCACCCGCAGGTTGTCGGTGCCGGGTCGACGCCACGCCGCCAGGGTCAGAGACCTCACCTCCGCAGTGATGAGACTAGACGAGTCATAGTGTGATGTCTTAGTGGAGGATATGTCTTTAGTGTGATGTCTTAGTGGAGGACATTGTCTTTTAGTGTGATGTCTTAGTGGAGGACATGTCTTTAGTATGATGTCTTAGTGGAGGACATGTCTTTACTATGATGTCTGAGTGGAGGACATGTCTTTAGTATGTCTGAGTCTGAGAGGAGGACATGTCTTTACTCTGATGTCTTGAGTGAGAGGACATGTTCTTTAGATATGATGTCTTAGTGGAGGACATGTCTTTAGTATGATGTCTTAGTTGGAGGACATGTCTTTAGTATGATGTCTTAGTGGAGGACATGTCTTTAGTATGATGTCTTAGTGAGAGGACATGTCTTTAGTCTATGATGTCTTTGAGTGGAGGACATGTCTTTAGTATGATGTCTTAGTGGAGGACATGTCTTTAGTATGATGTCTGAGTGGAGCAAGCGGGTGTGCTGCCTCAGCATGATCTCAGTTGACGTCACAGCGTCCGTGCGTCAGCACACTGGTCTGGTGGTCTCCGCTCCAGGTGATGACCAGCACCGAACAGCCGGCCCGGCACCAGGCCCGTGAACAGGCACTCGGGGTCCAGGGTCTTGGCCAGCGTCTGGTTCTGGTGGACCCATGTTGTTGTGCTTGGACCACCTGGTAGAAGTCAAAGTCCCCGGCCGCGTGCCGCCACTTCACACTTCAGGGAGTCGTTCTGGCCCCCGTGGGTGACCGTCGGGTTCTGGACGCCCCGCCGGTTTCTGTGGAGAGAGAGAGAACTTTTAAATAGGACTCAAACTATCTACTATCATGCAGGTTTTGTAGAGAAGTTGGCTCTCTAGAATGTTTTCCTTGTTTACTCACACACACACACACACCACCACTCACTCACTCACTCACTCACTCACTCACCACACACACACACCACACACGACACACACTCACTCACTCCACTCCTCACTCACTCACTTCACTCACTCTAACACTCACTCTCACACTCACTCACTCACTCACACTCACTCACTCACTCACTCACTCACTCACTGACTCACTCACTTCACTGACCTCTCACACACACACTCACTCACACTCACTCACACTCACTCACTCACTCTGCAGCGCGCAACACACACACACACACACACACACTCTCACTCACTCACAGTCACTCACTCACTCTCACTCACTCTCGCAAGCGCGCGCACACACACACACACACACACACACACACAACACACACAGCGGGGGCTGAGCACTGACGTGTCCTCTGCTGCACACCTACT
>JAXIVH010000020.1:3545162-3588430 GCA_036785325.1 Urophycis tenuis | reverse complement strand
GCTGTTTGTAAATTGATAATGCTATGTGTAAAAACATTCCATAACACTTTTCTTTATTGTGGTAGAGCAGCGGTGCCTAACAACAGCTGTAATGGGGGAGCACTCCTGCATTTTGTCGTTCCGGTGTTTGTTTTGAAGAACCCCCCAGTGCTAGTATCACCTACCTTGAGCTGAGAATGTGGTTTTAGGCCAGCGTGCGAGCCATGCTACTGGCCCTTTCATGTGGGCTTTGTGCACCTTGAGTATTGTCGCTTCACGCTTTGTGACTCACTGCTTTGGTTTTCTGACTCAACATGCAAAGGCATCTATTGATTTTACTGTCGCAGTGCAAACACGTTTAGTTATTTTACGAGCTTGGTCCATGGTCAGTTGTCGTCATCTAGGGAACGTCGTTGGTATTCTCTGGTCCCACGTTTTCATGTCAGCTGTACAGTGTGGAGCACTTCCTGCACATTGAAATTGGATGCCGCTTATGATGGAGGAACACCTGTTCAAATGCATTCTAATTCATCCTGAGCTGTTCTGCGTTCAGCGTCCTGCCAGGAAACACAAGTCCCGGTGCTAAAGTTACTGCAAGGCCGACCTTCAATAGAGCCAGCGCCCCGCAGGTGCTCTGCTCAGACCGCTGCACCAATCCCATTACCTGGGATATTGGATGGAACACACATGTTGAAGACAATCACAACACACGAGCAGTGATCGAAAAAGCAATATAAATGAAATAAATAAACGGCTGGTCTCCCTGTTGCCCATTCTAACAAGCTACCTTCTGGCAGGTTTCCTCCACAGCAGTAGTTATCCAGTTATCTCAGGCAGGGAACACCTTTTCTGCTGCGTTGGAGCAGGACCATTCATGTTCCTGTGTGAGTCACGGTCCATGCCTAAGCACCGCTCATTAGCAGGAATCAATCTACAGCTGGGCTCTGAGTGCCGGGAGTTGGTACACACACACACGGCTAATAAGGCCCTGTGGGACGCACACACTGGCACCCATACGCAACACAAACAAAGGCACTCTAAAGTACACAACTCACATCAACCCACACTCTCACATCAATGCAGTGAAATGGCACATACATTTACTCGTCCATTGATTGTGATCTTATTTTCCCAGTCTTTTGTTGTTCATCATTATACAGTATGTCATTACCTATAGGATATCATTAGTTATTCTCATTCGCTGTTGGACGAGTGATTCTCCAGGAGAGTGACTGCTACATTTTCATGCCCATATATGGTTGCGAGTCACAGGGGGAGGGCGGGCGCTCGTCTCGCTATCTGTTTGACATGTGACCTGGAAACAGGAAGTATCTGCTGAAGCAGAAATGAAGAGGGGAAGAAGGAGGGAGATGTCTGCAAGAGGGGTAGAGATGCTGTGTTTCAATTGGGCACCGTGGAACGAGACGTTCACGTGGTGAAAGTGACACTTTTCACTGTCACTCTTCATCCAGGCCAGAAGCTTTACCTGCAGTGTTGTCCTACCTTGATTCTGCTGTGTAGCGGTGCCACTGCAGATTACTAACCCCACTGCAATCAGCCATGAAAACACAATACAGTTTGTTTTGTTATTAGAAAGTTAGGTCAACCAAAGGAACTCTTTGCCAACACTAAGTAACACATTCTCCCACCAGTGATCGGTCGGTGAAGAGAATAGTGCCCAACTAACCAGAAGGTGTCATCCCTAGAAATGATGTTGGGAACCCCAAATGCTATTTGCAACGATACTGACAGCCTCATAGTGTTCTGCTGCAGAAGTATAAAGAACACGTGGTGGCACTACTTCCTGCATGACTGCAGACTAAATGTAGGAAGCAGTAATGGTAAAAAAGTACCCCAGATCGGAAGCAACAACATCATGAAACCCAGACTGGAAACTGTATTTTTGTTTATGAATGGCCAAAAAACTTGTGGCTTTCGCACATTCTATAAAAGATGTGCTATTTCTATTTCTGTTGAAATGCACAGGGAAAATCCACACGCGCATGCACACGGAAGTCCTCGGTCACACCAGAACCTCCCAGCACTGTGCAGAGGTCATACGTAATAAAGATATCTAAATAGTTTTCAGACTTTTCTTTCATTTATTTATTTACTTATTTCATTTAAAAGCATTTTTTGGCCTTAACGTTGACCATTAATTGGTATATAAATGGTATCCTCTTGTCCACTCCAGTGCTGAGTGTCATTACAGTGAGCTGTTGTACTCTCTGAGATCTTTCTTGCTGAGTCGCTGTAACCTTGTGACACAGGGCCTGCTCACGTTCCCTGTGTCTTCCAGGTGTGTTGAACTTTTCACAGGGGATGTTTGTGTCCCCTAACGTATTGGGCCTGGTCTCGTTCTAGGATGAAAAACATCCTGACATTTTATGCCTCAAGGGTTCCATGTGACGTTCTCTTGGGCAGCAGACTTGAGCTGTGAAAGATGACTTGTTAACATGTTCAGGAGGTTTTGCTGAATGGACAATTTCTGACTCTGTGCTGGTGTCAAATACACATTTCTCAGTGTTGCATGCTTTTAATTGAAACTGTGTATTTAACTGCCAAATTTAGTTCTGCAAGATTTAATCACATTGTCAGTCTCCGAGGACCTACACAAGATGATTTAACCTAGATTGCCTATTGTCCAAGTTTCAGCTCAGAAGAAAAAAATCTAGACAGCCACTGGTGCTTGGACCTGTGAATGTACCATCTGCTTCTGTGAAGCCCGAAATGTTTTCTACCTCTTCAGGCAAATAGTGTGTGCAGTTCATTTTTGTGTTACAGTAGTTCAAGACTTGGCCTGGCGAGCGAGGTGGTTCTGCGTGCTCATGTTTTATTTGCCCTGACGGTGTCTGGCCCCCGTTCTGAGAGGAGTCCAGCAGACCTGGCCTGGGTCGGCCAATCACAACTGTGCATCTCAAATTAGGACGGGCTTATTACAAGGAGTGTCCAACTCTCAATCAAGACGGCTGCTGCTGCTGGTTTTGTTGCTCTGATTGGTTGAAGGGCGATCCCATCGCTTCCAGAGGCATTGTGGTTAGCAGCCGATGATGGCACACCGTTGAAATGGAACTGAACTGAGAGGTTCCAGACGAACGCGTGTTTTACGACTTGGTCTGTGGCTGGAACTTACGTTTAGTTTGTTTTGTTTGAAAAGAGTGACGACGTCTAAGTTAAGGTGTTTGCTGCCGGTTTGGATTCTGAGTAATTATTGACTACTTTGGGCAGGAATTGGGAGAATGCATGGCTAAACCCAGGATAGGATAGAGGCAATTGGATATAGTGAGGAAAAAACTAAACAATACAAAGACGGAGTTAGTCTTTGTATTCTGAGCCATATGTTTTGTGTGATGTGTCTGTATACAACAGACGGTCCTTGGTCCAGAGAGACGGGGAAATCCTTACTTTTAACAAGTGGAAACTGCTAACTGTACTGTGGGGATAATGGCCAGTGTTGCTGTGCTCTGCAGTGATGAGGTTCTAAATGCAAATCTTTTGTTTTGACTATCACAGGTACGCATATCAGCCAACTTTGTCATCCACGCTCCACCAGGAGAGTTCAATGAAGTTTTCAATGGTAAGTGTGTGTGTGTGTGTGTGTGTGTGTGTGTGTGTGTGTGTGTGTGTGTGTGTGTGTGTGTGTGTGTGTGTGTGTGTGTGTGTGTGTGTGTGTGTGTGTGTGTGTGTGTGTGTGTGTGTGTGTGTGTCTCTCTTTGAGATGGCACCAATGCCAGCGACTCACGTTTTCAATGCACATCGGTGTGTGTCACGTTGTCACTTTAATTCCCTGTGAACCGTCCACTCCAGCCTCTTCCTCTGTCACCCAGCCTCTCCCTCTGTCACCTGCTCGTCTCACTCGCTCCCCTGCCGTGTTGTCAGGGCGCAGCAGCCCCCCTAGCGGGCGCGTCCTCTCTCCTCACCACGTCAACAGGGCTGCGTTTCTTCGCTGGCTCCGATGCGCTGCCCTCTGATCGGTCATGCTTTGTTCCTCCCTTTGCAGATGTGCGATTGCTGCTCAACAATGACAATCTCCTGCGGGAAGGAGCCGCACAGTGAGTCTCGTTCCGCTTCACACTCTCGGGTCACTCGAACCCTCGCCCCCCCCCTCACGCCACAGAGAGTCTCTCACCTTTGTTCCTGAACAATAGCAATGTTTCTGTTCCTGTAGCCCACATCCATTCTCCTACAGGAGTGTGTGAACATGATGAACTTGATTGTTTTCAAACTAAATTCTCTGGCCAAGCACATGTAAAAATAATTATAATCTTAACATATCAATTATATTCTAATTGGTTTATATTCATGTTTGTATATATGTGTATCGATGTGTATTTAAATATCCTAATTTGTATTCTGTTTCTTACGTTGACAAACTGCCTAGCAGTGGGAATAAGTTGTATAGATCTAATGAATTTTAATAGAATAATTCAGCTTTGGTTCAGCTGGAGATGATATTCCCCTCTGTAGTTTTACATCGAGCAAAACCTCTGATCCAGGAAAAGTGGTAAAAACGATCCCATCTGCACTTTGTGAGGCACCAATACGTGATCGGTACTGTTAACCCATAATATAGTATTACAGTCCAAAAACAGTGTGTTTTGTCGGGTATCCAAAAAAAAATTTGCATTTTGCAAGAAAACAGCAGTTTATTTTTCAGATGGGAGGTTTTGTTCTCCAGCCATCGATATGTTCAACATTCCTTAATGTTTAGCTACAGTGCCGTAAAGTGAACGTGTGTGTTTGCTGCGTCTCTCTGTCTGCAGTGCATTCGCCCAGTACAACGTGGACCAGTTCACCCCAGTGAAGGTCGAGGGCTACGATGACCAGGTGGGTCGGCACTGCAGCTGAGTTCAGCGCTCAGCGCTGGCGTTGTCCGAACAGGAGCAGGGAAGGAACGCTGCTCCTGGGAACGCCCTGTGACAGAAAGTCTGAGCCCGGAGAAATGAACCAGTCCTGTGTTTTTAATTTGACCAGTCACTTGCAGTGCAGGCATGCAGCCAATGTGCCTGGCTGCCCCCTTGTGGCAGCCAATTAGTTTAAAAAAAATAGGCCCAATCAGCCGCTTGTCCCTGATCAATCTGCCTTGATCTTTTCCCTGTTTGTCTTTCTGCTCCGGCGATAGTAAGAAGAGAAAAAAAGCCTCTTGACAGTGATCGTGATCTATTGTCATCGAGCTCGCCGCGGGTCACAGAGCAGAGACTTTAGGTGTTTTGGAGTGTTGTAACACATTGAGTCATTGTTGCAGGATCTTGCGCTAAGATGTCATCATGCTTGACAAATTCCCCTGTCTGCTGCCAGGCGCAACGCTGTGAGACGCCCGCGATGGAGGTTAACAACCCATGAATCCATCTCTCCCTCAGCCTGGTCTTCTAACGGCCTCCCCTGTTCTTCTTCTTTCTCTCTTCTCCCCACCCTCCCACTTCTTCTCGTGTCTCCAGGTCTTAATCACAGAGCACGGTGACCTGGGCAACGGCCGGGTCCTCGACCCCAAGAACAAGATCTCCTTCAAGTTCGACCACCTGAGGAAAGAGGCCAGCGACCCCCGCTCCCACGACGGAGACAGCGCCATCGAGCCCTGGAGGAGCGCTGTGGACTCTGCTGTCAGGGCCTACGTCAAGGAGCACTACCCCAACGGAGTCTGCACCGTACGCCCGCTCTGCCTCGCGCCTCTGGGGTCCACTCTGCCCACTCTATGTCCACTCTGTGTCCACTCTGTGTTCACTCTGTCCACTCTGCCCACTCTGTGTCCACTCTGTGTCCACTCTGTGTCCACTCTATGTCCACTCTGTTCACTGTGTGTTCACTCTGTGTCTGCTCTGTGTCCGCTCTGTCTTTACTCTGTGTCCGCTCTGTGTCCACTCTGTGTCCACTCTGTCTTTACTCTGTGTTCGCTCTGTGTCCACTCTGTGTCTGCTCTGTGTCCACTCTGTCTTTACTCTGTGTTAGCTCTGTCCACTCTGGGGTCCACTCTGTTCACTGTGTGTTCACTGTGTTCACTGTGTGTTCGCTCTGTGTCCACTCTGTGTCCGCTCTGTCTTTACTCTGTGTCCGCTCTGTGTCCACTCTGTCTTTACTCTGTGTTCGCTCTGCGTTCACTCTGTGTCTGCTCTGCGTTCGCTCTGTGTCTGCTCTGTGTTCGCTCTGTCCACTCTGGGGTCCACTCTGTCCACTCTGGGGTCCACTCTGTCCACTCTGTCTTCACTCTGTGTTCGCTCTGTGTTCGCTCTGTGTCTGCTCTGTGTAAGCTCTGTGTCCACTCCGTCTTTACTCTGTGTCCGCTCTGTGTCGTCTTTCCATCACTGTCTCGCTGCCTTCTCCTATCTTACTCTCACACACTCCCGCACATTTAAAAAATGAAAAGAACCCAATCATCACCAGCGTGTGACTCTCTCTCTCTCTCTTCTCTCTAATTACCCATTTTCTTTCTTGCTTTCTAAGCTTCTTTTATTTGTGTCTTTCTATGTTTCTATGTGCCTTTCTAGTGTTATGTAAGGGCAGCAAGGTTGAGCAGCAGTTAGTTTTTATACTATCTGCAGTCGGGCAGCAATGTCTGAGGTAGGAGTGTCTAAATCATCTGATATATTTATACTTATTCATAGGTTCCTTTCTTTTCCCCATAGATTTATGGGAAAACCATCGATGGCCAGAAGACCATTATCGTGTGCATCGAGTGCCATCAATTTCAGCCCAAAAATTTCTGGTAAGATGTTTAGATGTTTAGTTTTTGAACCGTATTCAGTTTCATTGACCAGTATCTGTATTTGCCATTTTTCTTGTACCAGTAGATGTCATAGCGGCGTTACAAATGATTTACAACACGGCTTGCCCATTGCCACAATGAATGCCTTGCAGTGATTGCCTAACATTGTTTGCCCTTATTAGCCTTGTTGAGCTGTCCAGGATCTGGTTAAGCTAATGGGATAAGGACTGTGCCAATCCTCTTTGCGGGTGTGTTTTACTAAGCTTATGGCTTGTTGCCGTAATGATCTCATAATTCCAATATATGGCCTCCTACCCTCCTGCGCTCTGGAAGAAACAGAATTGTATTAAAGAGTCAATCAAATGCAATCAAAATGGAAGTTTGATCTGATGAGGTTGGGGTTCTGAAATAGAACGTTCCCTATAGGACGTCTAGGTTCCTCTTAGACGTTCTATAGGGAACGTTCTATTTCAGTCAAACTTGTCAACAAGAAAGCGCCACATTGTTACTAAACATCTGAAAACATGTTTGTTGGCTTATCTTCACTGTTGCATCAGGTCCTGGTAGGAGTCGAACCAAGTAACCCATTATTCTTCTTCCGTTTCCTCTTCTCAGGAACGGACGCTGGAGGTCAGAGTGGAAGTTCACCGTCTCCCCCTCTACCACCCAGGTGGCCGGCATCATGAAGATCCAGGTGAGTGACTGTCACACCTGTGAATGCCCGACAATACATTTGCATGCGTGGCGTTGTGTTTATTTTTTACCCATTTGTCATAGACACTGTCATCTCTGTGTTTGTTTTGTGACTTTTTTATTTATTTTACTAACCATACCCCGCCCCCCCGCCCCCCAGGTGCATTATTATGAAGATGGTAATGTCCAGCTGGTCAGCCACAAGGAGGTCCAGGAGTCCATGTCAGTTTCTGTGAGTATGACTCCCTGCATCCTGTTTGTGTGCTCCATGTTGCCCCGGGCGCTGCTCTCTGTACAGGCGACACACGTCCACCACTCCAGTGTGGAAGTGCTCTCACAAGGACCGGGTCAATGCCTTTGTTTACCAGCGATGGCTTTGAACTCTGGGTAGTTTTCACCGTATTTGTGGCTGACTTGGATGGGTTTTTTGTAAGGGCTGAGGAAAAAAGGAAACAGCCCTGAGCTGTTTGATTGATTGAGAGAATATTGCATTGAAGCTGGGGGGGGAGCTTACAGTTAGTAAAGCTTTAGTCTATTTTAATTAAGCACACACACACACAACACACACACACACACACACACACACAGCAGGGGCACACATGCCTTTGAATTGGAATTGCAGAAGTACGGTATTCAAACAGTCTGAACAATGGCTCTCTGTGCATCACTCCGTCTCCCTTTGTGCAGAACGAAGCCTCCACGGCCAAGGACTTCATTAAGATCATGGAGGCCACGGAGAACGACTACCAGGTGCTCCTTCGCTCCTCATCACCCAGCAGCTCATTCCTTTGAAGGGGAAATTCCTCTTCCTCTTTATTTACAAATGCATCTCCATGCGGTGTACATTTCTAAACCGGTGAACACAATAGCTTGTCTATTTGTAATGGCTTATCCGTGTAAATGGCATTCAATGGTTCCAAAAGGCTTTTTAATTGGCCGCAGACTGGGGTTTTTATTGTCATGTTTATCCTAATGTGGGAATACCCCCCGGGCCTCAACACACCAACCTGTGACTCGGCTTTGTGTGTCGAAACCTGGGCCACGTGGCAAGGTAGTGCAGGCAAGGCCTGTTCCTCTCTCTCTCTCTCTCTCTCTCTCTGTGTCTCTCTCTCTGTCTCTCTCTCTCTGTGTCTCTCTCTCTCTCTCTCTCTCTCTCTCTCTCTCTCCCTCTCTGTCTCTCTCTCTCTCTCTCTCTCTCTCTCTCTCTCTCTCTCTCTGTCTCTCTCTCTCTGTGTCTCTCTCTCTCTCTCTCTCTCTCTCTCTCTCTCTCTCTCCCTCTCTGTCTCTCTCTCTGTCTCTCTCTCTCTCTCTCTCTCTCTCTCTCTCTCTCTCTCTCTCTCTGTCTCTGTCTCTGTCTCTCTCTCTCTCTCTCATAAACATTATCTACATGTTCTTTTCCCTGTATCTGTTCCCCACCCAGACTGCGATCAATGAGAATTACCAGACTATGTCGGACACTACCTTCAAGGCCTTACGCCGCCAGCTCCCCGTCACGCGCACCAAGATCGACTGGAACAAGATCCTCAGCTACAAGATAGGCAAGGAGATGCAGAACGCCTAGAAAATCCCCGGGAAGCGAGACGACTCCAGCCCCCAACCCGCCCAAGAACCAGACGTCAGCATTGCATGACTGGATAGTTGTATTGTCCATGTATGAAAAATTTATAAAACAGGCAAAAAATTAGGTTTGGTCTTACACAAAGATGTCATGTTACACTTCAAATGTTCACCTTTGCTTACAAGTTGTTGGGTTAATTTTTGTCTTTATGGAGATGCTGTTGAATCCTCTGTATATGAAATATAAAATCATGATCATATTGATAACAAGCGTTTTTTGGAAGAGAAAATGTGAGGAAATAATATAAGACATAGGAGAGGGAACAGACACGGTATGCAACTCCACCCCTCTGATCACCTGTGCAATATGAACCTCTTCTAAAGCCCCCTCCTTCTGTTCGACCTGCTGGGGGAGGAACACAAAACCGTTTTCGTTGGCAGGAAGAATTATATATAAATGTCTATTTTTTTTTTCTTTGTGCATAAAACGCATTGACTGAAAACAAACAACTCTGTTTACATTAGGTTACTGTCCCTTTGATTTCATTGCATTTTTAAAAAACAAAACAAAGGGTTGTTTTGTGTCGGTGAGCTGGAAAGCACCCTCGACAAGTCAACCTCGGCTCTTCCCATTCGGTATTACCAGGGGCGTGTCCACGCGTGGGCCAACCACAGGATTGGCCATCCGGTATGTCAACCCTGCTAAATCTGGAATAGAAATACAATAGTAAAGTTTGTGTAGTGTACATTGTCCACATTGATCTACAAAGGCTGTGTGCTGTGGTCTGGTGCCCCCCTGTGTTATCCTGTGCCACTCCTAGGCCACCCCTCTGGACACGCCCCTGGGTAGCGCTCAATGTTTCCCATATCTGACATTTGAAGCTAAACTGCCTGTCAACATAACATTCAGCCAACGTATTTCTTGATCAGCACATGGCATTCTGACACCTTAAGCTTAATTAACTAATTAATAGCAAATTAACGTGCTTTATGTCCGATTTACAATTAAATGACAATTCACTCCCCTGCATATTGCATATTTTTATTAAAATGGAACCTTAATGTATAATAAACCAAGGCACATTGTAATATATACCTGTATGAGACCTATCTGTTGGTTTGGTGACTTATTTCCATGAGATTAATTGTAATTCAATCACAATTATGTTGCATTAAATGACAAATTTTCTAATTACTGACTCACTCATGTCATATTTTTCCGTTGACTGATATGCACTTAAATAAAAGGTTGAATACTACAATGTATTAATACATATGTAAGTACGTTTAAACTAAAGAGCATACATACATCCGAGGGCTAATGATTGCTCTCTCACACACACACACACGCGACCAGATTCTGCAGCCTTGTATTCAAATCTCAAAGCGAACCATTCAAATCCCTGCTACTTTGGTTAATGGTTACAGGTGAAACGGGACAGGTTTAAAGTGCTCCGGATCGGGTGGTCTTCCAATCGCAATCCATGCAGCTGGGTGGTCCGACAGTCATGTCCGAGTGATAGTAGCTGCGTTTAACAGGAGCAGGGGGCTCCTCTTTCACCGCCGGGTGAGACTGTCTAACACCAGGCGTTCAGATGGTTCAGATCACACCATGCTACCTATCCTCGTCCCACAGCGTGGCTGGCTAGCCGGCTAACGTTAGCCTCTCCACCACAGCGTTGCCCGCTCAGTTTGAAGACACGTCTACAGTCCGCTCCGCTAGACGTGTGTTCGGCTGCTGCTCGGTATGCAGAGGAAGAATGCTAGCTACCACCCGGGACTTAACTGACCTCCGAATAACACATTAAGGTAGACACGTACTGTCCGTTTTGTGAACGCTGCCATTCAACATCGTAGCACTTTGCCGAGTGTTGATATTGTGACCACCAGACGTGGTGAAGGCTAGCCGTTAGCTCGCACGCCGAGGTGGCTAACGGTTAGCCAGGTTTAAATGGTCCTCCTGCTGGGATGATGGACGTCTTTTGTTTTGTGCATATGTTGATCAAATGCGTGCTTCGTGGGGTGAAGTATTGGGTTCGATAGTTGAATAATCTCGTGGTGTTGTCGAGCAATATATATATTTAATAGGTCAACGTTAACTTTTCAACAAAAAACAACAGTAATTGCCCCGAAAATTCATATATGGCACTAAACAATATACGTTTAATCACATTGTTCAATGTCGTGCTTTATAAGTATTTTGTCTACAACAGAGGAACTTGGAATTAATAGCTCCCTAAATCCAACAAACAGTCCATGTAGGACTGTTTATGTCTATGGACATGTCGGACCGTCAGTGAAAGGGTCTTAAAGCGGGTGTTCAGTTGCTCTCAGCAGCGAGTGACGAGTCCTTCTGTGACTTTGCCGGGCAGCAGATTGAAGAATGTGCTCTTTCAGAGAGCCAGCTGGTTGGAATGGGAGAGAGCCAGGGAGCTCTTACCAAAAAGACTGGCTGAAGTGGATATTTAATCCAAGCTGTGTGTGTGTGTGTGTGTGTGTGTGTGTGTGTGAGAGAGAGATCAGGCACTAGTCACACTAATGTGTGATGGAGGGATCCACTTTGGAAAAGCTAAATGTCACCTCTAAGACGTTTACAGTGCTGTGATTTGATTCTGGACCAGTCGTCATTAAACCTCCTGGGTTTAGGAACAGATGTGCACTGGGTTCCAAAGTGTGTTGTATTAGCGCAGTTGAAGGTGCCAGAACACCAGAAGCAAGTGGGAAATGAACATTACTGTTAACAGCAGCAATATGAGTGCTGAGCAACAGAGTTGTGTTCTGTAAAGGTACTCAAATATTCCACTGTGATGATCACTGAGGCAGGTTTTATATCCGCGGCTCTGTGAGTGTACGTTGTCATGGGAATACGAGGCTGCCGGTCTCGGTCAGGTTCAGTCTCACTCTCACTACTGATGAGAGTTTGACTCATGATGGGGGTGTTACTCTGTGGACTGGATTTCAACAACCTTTCACTTCCACTTTCCCTGTTTGTTGGTTCTGAGTATGGCCCCAGTAACGTCACTTGAAGCTTCCAGCCCTAAGAAGGAGCTTGGCTTTCCCTTTTTTTTTTATATTCAAGCATTTTTATAGTTGCTGGTTCTTGGTTTGCTTCAGAAGTGATGAAGCCTGTGGTGCAAATGGATTGTGCAACACCATATCCAGTGATGTACACGTTGCACTATCGTCTATTTTTCCCCACCAATGTCTGTTAAATAAATCGAAGGGGCTTTTATGAAATTGCCTTTTAAAAGTTGAACTCATCTGTTGAAATGTATTTTTGTGATGAACGTTAGTGGAATTCTCGCACGAAGCCTTATGATTCATGTCTGAATCCAGACATCACTGCAGGGCATATTTCAAAGAATTAAATTTCCCAGACAAAAAAGTGTGTTTTAAAAAAAAGAAAAACATCACATTATATTTCCACCACTTCAAAGTGAGTGAAACGTTGAGCGCTGAGTCTGTGTTGCCTGGAATCAGGCTGCTGTCTGATCAAAGCAAAGCCTTTTACTTAAAAAGATATCCTCATCATATCAAATTAACTCTTGCCTTACTCCTTAACCCCAATAACACAACTTTATATAGCAGTGAAGTCATAATTTAATATCACATACTTTTGGTCTGTTAAGAATATTCAGCTTTGGGGTAACATGGCTTTGATGATGGGCCTCCTGAATAGGATGGCAGCATTCATGAAGCAAAAAACCAGCAGCTAGACCTTTTGGTAATCCCTGCAGAAACAGTTAGCAGGTAGTGAATAGAACTCAGACACGAAGCGAGCTGATGTCTGAGAGCTGCTCTGACAGCCATGACATGGACCAGCCGAATGACGACACAAACATCACAGAGCCGGTCCAGACCGGGGCAGGACCTTTATTTAGAGCCCGGCCGCTGCTTTGGTAACACGATCTACGGCAGAAATGTCTCGGGCCTGGCCCCGACAAATGTAACGTCTGTTATGACACGAGTGCTTTCAGAAAAGCACCGTGTGCAGCGAGTTACCAAACCAATTGTTTTAGCTGATTTTTATTCTTGGATACGATGGTATTTTTAACTTGTTTTCTTTTTTCTTTTTTTATCGTCAAGGGAAAATTATGCAGCTCTGAGTGGGAAATTACTTCCTGGACCAACTCCCTTGGGGTATTACTGGCAAAAAAAATGCCTCACCATACCAACCAAAGTCCCTGTTGGTAGCCTTCTTCATTCCAGCTTTGACAGATGTTGTATCTAGGACTGCAATTAACAATTATTTTCCTGGGCGATTTATCTTACAATACATTATTGATTAATCATTTAGTCTCAAAAATGTCCTTGTACCAGAGTCTCAAGTGATGTCTTCAATTTGCTCACTTGTTCTGGCCAAGCAGTCGAGAAATCCTTAAGCATTCCCGTTGGAATGATCCATTAACCAGTTAGTTTGTGTCTACTAACTAAGATGGTGACAATGTCATGTGTCCCTAAGAAACCCATCAGTCCAAAAGAGAGACACTTGATTGCTGTCCCTGGCCTCACAAACCCAGGACCCCCAACTTACTTGATGAACATTCTTTTGTTTGCATTCATGTTTGGCTGCAATTTGTATTTACCATGCAAATATTGCTTTGATACCAAAAGTGAAAGCAGCAAGCAAATTTGTATACCAAATGAGCTAACCAGAGCGGTCTTATCGCCTGAACAGCCCCTTTATATGCTGAGACGGTTTCATAGGTGGTGCCTGCCTGTATTTGAATTGGACTGGAGGTCCGAGACATTTCCATCCATGCAGATAGTGGGACAGTACACATGGTTTTTAGCCTAATCCCACCCTCTCCCCTAACGAGGGATTCAAAAAGTGAGTAAATGATTAAGTTAAAAGATTAAGGCCAGCAGCCTGAATTGACAGCGGTTGATTTATATGAACCAGATCTATGTTTTGTCCCTTGTACAGGCTTTGTTAGGTTTAGTAGATATTGCAAGTGTGCGGGTTTGGCCTCTGTTTACATCATCTGTATGGAACTCTATCCCCAGCTGGCCATCGATGCCTGGCATAGGCCGTGTCGTATGCAGCTTTATCCGCCCTCAGAAACAGGCCTAGCGAGGGGAAGGGCCCCAAGAGCAATCTTCATTTAAGACACTGTAATGCGGTGTTATTGTGCTGCAATGCTGTTAACAAGGAAGTGGACATTCCAAGTGTGCATTGTTGAAATACACTCAAAACTCAAATCACTGCCCAACTGTTCAAACTATCAACTATATATTTTTTGATATGTATTTCTTCATTTTTGTCAGATGGTCCCACCAGTTAACCAGATTAGGCAAGCAAAATGTATGTATTTATCTTCTCCTCCAGTAGGGGTCAGCAGCTCAATGAGCCTTACCCATTCAGCGGAACGTGTGTTTTTTAATCAGTGACCCATTGATGGCTGTCAAATGCAGACTGAGCTGTCTGTGATGGCTCATGGGTGTCTTATGGTAACGGGTTGTGTTCTGGTGTCTGGGGGGGGGGGGGGGAGAGCCAGCCCCTGCCATTGGACCTCTGGGACCGACGGGGAACTAAGTTGCTGACGCTGGTGGTTTTCCATTCATTTTAAAGTGTTCTCACGAGCACAGACACACGTCCAGCTACCAGCCCCATTCTGGTCAGCAGGCCGACTCTACCAGACACCATAGCGGGCAGCCAGTTGTCTACCATGGTATCCGTAAAAAACAACTGTTTTCACTAGAAATTAGATGGCTGGTGAAATGCTTCGGGCGCCAGGTGCATTCTGGGATAGCGTTGCCTCTCTTTGGGCAGCACATGATGTAGTCTTGACTCAAACAGTGTGGCTCTACAAATTTGTATCTGCTGTCTATTGATGATGACTGATGAGCTCCAAGGATGAAATCTGGACACTACAGTGATCTTAATGCAAAGCGTAGTCGATGTGACCTGTGTTGTATCAACAGTTTCCTCCAGCCTTCTCCTTCTCCCTCTTCTCTTCTCCCATGCATGTGGTACATGGACATCGCTCTGTGAATCACATCGTCAGGTCTGCCATGATGGTTTTTCTCTTTTCTTTCTTTTTTTTGTGTTCTCCGCTATCCCTGCCATGTCCTCGCTCCCTCCCCCTCACCGCCTCTGAAGGATGGGCAGAATCCTCACGGTTATTCCTTTAGTTGCCTAGCAACTCGCAAGATGGGCTTCTTCCCCCCCCCCCCTGTATGAGAGGACGGGGGCGGGGCCTGGTGTTATTGTATGGGGCTAAGTGGGCCTTAAATGGGACACGATGTAAGAGAGAGACACAACACTGGAGAGACACAGTACTGGAGAGACACAGTACTGGAGAGACACAGTACTGGAGAGACACAGTACTGGAGAGACACAACACTGGAGAGACACAGTACTGGAGAGACACAGTACTGGAGAGACAACACTGGAGAGACACAACACTGGAGAGACCATACAGGGGCTTGCTCCGCTCGTCCTTAACGTGGGTCGTGTTCTGGAGTCCGGCAGCTGTGCTGTTGTTCCCGGGCCCCCCGGAGCCCCGGCGTTGTCACGCCGACCGGCCTGCCGCTCGGAGGTTGCCACGGCGACAGCGAGGGCAGCGTGTTCTGTTAGGGCAGTGTGTTCTGTTAGCCACGTGTGACGACGTAAGACGACAAGAGGCGTTTTACAGCCGATTGGCCCCTCCGGTCCATTTATCCACCTGTTCAAGAGAGAAACGTAAACCAGGATCTGTTGTTTTACATCTTTAAAATGTGAAAATGTTTTTTTCTTGACTTTGACTTCAGCAAACTGTGTGATGATGACATATCTGTCATTTCACTAAAATGAACAATATCATTCTCTTCTAGTGTCTGGATTGATATTGGCGTCCAAAACCATTTCTCCTCTGTGTGCTCCCTGCAGAGACAGGGGGGGGGGGGGGGGATATCAAACATGGATTCAAAGTGACAACATCACTGTGATCCCTGACGTCTGCACTCCCAGTCTCCCACCTGTCAGCCGCGGTGGTCTGCACCCACGCTGTGTTGGTGTGTTCACCGGCGTGCGTTTGGTCAGATCCATTTACATGCATCAGGTGCACAGAGCAGCAACAGTCACCCGGCTGATCCCCGGTCAGATTATGTTTGACGCCTGGCGGCCCTAGGACTGTGTGTGGGGGGGGGGGGATGCACAGCCCTAGGACTGTGTGTGGGGGGGGGGATGCACAGCCCTAGGACTGTGTGTGGGGGGGGGGGGATGCACAGCCCTAGGACTGTGTGTGGGGGGGGGGGGGGATGCACAGCCCTAGGACTGTGTGTGTGGGGGGGGGGGGGGGATGCACAGCCCTAGGACTGTGTGTGGGGGGGGGGATGCACAGCCCTAGGACTGTGGGGGGGGGGGGGGGGGATGCACAGCCCTAGGACTGTGTGTGTGTGTGGGGGGGGGGGATGCACAGCCCTAGGACTGTGTGTGTGGGGGGGGGGGGATGCACAGCCCTAGGACTGTGTGTGGGGGGGGATGCACAGCCCTAGGACTGTGTGTGTGGGGGGGGGATGCACAGCCCTAGGACTGTGTGTGTGGGGGGGATGCACAGCCCTAGGACTGTGTGTGGGGGGGGGGGGGGATGCACAGCCCTAGGACTGTGTGTGGGGGGGGGGGGGGGATGCACAGTCTGTGAGATTCTACCGATGCAGGTGTTGAAGTGACAGTTTGGCTGATTTTTGGTTTATTTAGTTTTCATTGATATTTATTCCCCCTTTTAGTATGAATAAATATTAATTATAAAAAATAAGTTTTAAAGTCTTTCAGTTGTTCATTGCGCTTAATCTTTGAGCACAACTGAAACCATACACGTTTATGATGTAACCCTTCACGACAACGTGTGATGTGTGTCAGATAACTGCTCAACACATTCGAGGGGACGCCACATCGCACGCCACCGTGGGCGCACACAGCGCCTTGTATTCCAGTTTCAGAGCGATGGCGGTCGACAAGGGAAACATCGGCCGACAGATCGTAGCATCCCGACCGCAAAGCAGTCTTGTGGGCCGACCACAGCCAATGAGATGACAGATGGGGGTCGTGCCGAGCCAATCACGCCGCGTCGCGCTCCGAACCGCGTGCAGCAACACCAGTGTCACGCTCGCACAACACAAGATGTATGATGTGTGCGCGCGGTGTCTTCTGACGGGGGTCTGTTGTACACCGCCTGACTCCTGTCGCGCCCCTCAGTCCCCGGACCCCCGCGACCACGCTGGCTCCAGTCCTACACAGCCCTCGGTGGCTTTGTCTCCTGACGGGGCAGACGTGAGGTGTGATGGAGGGCTCTGCCCAGCGTGGATGTTGCTCCTGCTCTTTTCAGTTTCCCCGCCCCCTCCTCTCCTCTGTCCAACCCTCGCTCTCTCTCTCTCTCCCCCCCCACCCCCCCAGTTCCACACCCCCTCTTGCAGAGCTGCCGGTCTGACAGCCTCCGCGATAGAAAGCGTGGCAGAGCCTTGGGAGAGAGGGAGAGACAACGGGAGCTTCTGGAGTGGGAGAGGGGGAGGCAGCACAAAGGAGGCGTTAGCGGCTAGCGCAATCTCTCGCTTGCCTCGCTAGCCGGCTGGCTAGCTAGCCAGCTAGCTGCCAGCGGTGCACCGGCCGTGGATCGGAGAACACTCACTTTTTAGCCTATGGTGGACCGCTGCCTGCCGGACGCATTCACCCCCCCACGCTGTCTCCAGGAGGCCTCCTGTTCTCTGCCAGACGGACTGTGTGCGGGTTTGGGGGGGGTGGGGGTGGGAGGGTGGTTAATCACCCTCAGAGAGTGGCGTGTGTTATCGGTGCGTCTGGGACCGCCACAGCGTGGAGACTGGATGCTTTGTGTGCTCTGAGGACCCCCGCTGTGTGGCTGCCTGCTCATCAAGCTCTCCTTCCCTCTCTCCTCCTCTCTTTCCCTCGTCCCCTCGTTCCCTCTCTCTCCACTGCAGCTCCTGGGCCCAGCCATGTTTGGAACAGAGTCCTCATGTGAGTACCAACCTTATTTCACAGCTGCGTGTGCGTGTGTGTGTGTACACATACATATGTGTGTGTGTTGATTCATCGATTCTTCCTGGGTCTTTGTGTTTTGTCCGATGATGTGTCTGCTATATTCTGGAGGTGGGAGGGATTTTCTCTTCTCCTTCCATCCCTCCATCCCTTCATCCCTTCATCCCTCTCTACTCTTCTGTCCATTCTGTTGCTGACTGCAACGGCCGGGAGCTACCATTTTGAGTTCTCTCTTGTCCTGTTGTATTTCAGTGTTTTAATTTTTTATATTTATCAGCTGTTATTGTCTCTGTTGCTCTGTTTATTTTTGTGTGTGTGTGTGTTTGATATTTTCTTGGGAGCTATTGATGGATTCGTTCAGTCCAAAACTACTGTCTTCCCAAGACATGCGTCTCCTCCTCTCGCTCTGGCTGTATTACTTTCAGTGTGGGCCGGTTGATGTTGTAGTGGTGGGCTGATCGCTTGCGGTCAATGTATCTGAGGCCACTTACACAGCGACCCACCTAAAGAGTTTGGTTGACGTTCCATTAGTTCCCCCGAACAAATCCTGGGATGCTCTGTTCTGCTACGAGGTTGAGCTGGAAAGGCGAATAGTTTGTGTTCACCAGATACTTCCGGTCTGTTTTGGGTATTCATTTGCATGTGTAAAGTAATAATAATGGTAATGGCCGTGGTAGTTGTTATTATTGTTATTGTACAGTGTGTTACTCTTGAGCTGACGTGGCACAGAACACAGTTGTAGTTTTTGCAGATTAAAAAATGGCAAAAAAAAACGGATGGATCTCTGTCATGAAAAGGTTTCTGCAGTTTTTCTTTGTTAAACACAATACAGGGGTAAAACCTATAGACATATACTAAGAGTGTATGACTTCAGTGCACACATGTTTTACTGGCTACAATCCTGCCCAGCAGTGACCCTGAGCATGCGGTCGGTCTGCTGGGACCTGCCACGCAGTCCTCCACATCGTCTCCATACGTCTGAGGTTCTCCAGCCAACTTCCACGTTGTTGTCCCGCTGTGGGTGCTGCCCTTCAGCGCCAGAGCCATCCCGCCCAGAGCTGTAAATGACCCGCGGGCCATGCGGGCATCTCCAAGGCAGAATTCAGTGCTACAAATAACCCTCGATGGGCCATAGCTGTCGGGCTGCAACACAAACAACCCACTGAACTAGCACCTTTAGCTCGCGCACAGTAGCTAGCGTCCGTGCTGTTCACCTTGATTGTAATCGTGACGAGGAGACCAAATCCAGAAGAATGTGTTTTCATCCTGGAGCGTTCATGGGGAATGGTGATAATATGCTCATTGCCCGTTCAAGTATTTAAAAACGTTCTGTTCCTCTAAAGTCGTGCAGTGAACGATGGCAGTTGGACCTCTTGCTGGATCCGTTCTGCATGTTTTATGTGACGCTTCTTTTTCATATAGATATTATGGAAACTCATAAGCCTTAGGGTTCTGTTACCCAAAATAGATCTGGTTAATAACAATGGAATGAAGTCTCTCAGCATTGATGGGTTTCTCACAGACACCACAAGCCCTGGAAGGCACCTACAATCAATCTAGCCTCCATGTCACCCAAACCAAGACCAAAATAACTGTAATCAATTGAAACACACACATGGCTCTCACTCTCCCCCGTTCCCTCACTCTCCCCCGTTCTCTCACTCTCCCCCGTTCTGACTCTCCCCCGTTCCCTCACTCTCCCCCGTTCCCTCACTCTCCCCGTTCTCTCACTCTCCCCGTTCTCTCACTCTCCCCCGTTCTCTCACTCTCTCCCGTTCCCTCACTCTCCCCTGTTCTCTCACTCTCTCCCGTTCCCTCACTCTCCCCCGTTCTCTCACTCTCCCCTGTTCTCTCACTCTCCCCCGTTCCCTCACTCTCCCCGTTCTCTCACTCTCCCCGTTCCCTCACTCTCCCCCGTTCTCTCACTCTCTCCCGTTCCCTCACTCTCTCCCGTTCCCTCACTCTCCCCCGTTCCCTCACTCTCCCCCGTTCTCTCACTCTCCCCTGTTCTCTCACTCTCCCCCGTTCCTCACTCTCCCCGACCCCGTCCACCCATCCCCCACTTCTCCTTTCGTTCCCGGCCTATGAACCCAGAGAATATTCTGATTGGTTGATGCTTCCTCTCTGGCTTTTCCTCTATTGGCCGGTGCAGACGAGGGGTTACTATGAGGAAGAGGAGCAGCTGTGCACCACATTTTGCTCAGCTCATTACATCTTCTGTCGAGGTTGACCTGTGTTCGGATTATCTAGTGGGGCACTTCTTCGTTATGTCGAAGATAAAAGGTTAGAGGTGGTTTGGTTTAGATGGAAAGCGTTTTGAATTTAGGTGTTATGAAAATGTGATTGATTGTAAATAGGAGTCAAACCATTTCCTTAACATAATAACATAATAATAACATAATAAGCTTTATTACATTATTTCAACATTAAAGACCAAAGTGTTTACCGAGGCCTCTCACTAACCCACACCTGTACTCATTACTCCAGCTTTTATTTATTTTTTTACATGCGTGTCTTATATTATTTTTTATTATTATAATTTTGTTCATTTCTTGTATTGGGTTTTGTATTTTGTTAATTTTTCCATTTTTTTTATTTTTTATTTTTTTCACGACCATGTTAAGCACATTCTGTTACCGTGATGTGTATGAAATGGGCTATATCAATAAAACTTGTCTTGACTTTGTAACAGCAATAGACATAACTTGTGCAACTCAGAACATCAGTCTGTTCTGTATGGAGACAAAATGTGTTCAACTAAGAACAACATTCTATATGGAGATTGAGAGGCACAGTTTTTTTTCTGCTATGCGAGACAGGTCGGTGAGACAATAGATCGATGTAGCCTGCATCCAATTATATTATCGCCAACTACAGGTCAAATATTGTGGTATACAGAGAGCGCTTTAAGATCCTTACTTACTCACATACTCATAACCATGTCACATTGATGGCATTATCATATTAATTAGTTAATGAATTTGGGATTATAATAAAGAATCCTTTTTGGACATGGTGTAGATTCTGTTTGCCATTCACGTGAATGGAGGGCTGCAGCTGTTTCAAGTCCCTTTTAACTGCTGACTCTAGCACACACCTGAACACTAGGATGTACAAATGTGTTGAGCAAGTCCAGCTTTGGTGTTGGGTCCTGTTCTCAAGCTCCCTAATCATCGCACAATCTGAGATCGGTCTTCAAGACATTGCCTTTCCTCTCATACGCAACCAGCGGAAACTGTTTTTGATGATGATGATAATGATTAAGATGGGGTTGGGGCCAGCTCTGACTAACTTGGCACTTAGCCAGATATGTTGTATACTAGCAATGGTTAACCTAGCAGTTGAAATGCTTGAAACTTGTTCTGGTGACTTTCGTGCTGTATTAGCAGTAATGAAATGTTTCACCTTCTTATGACAAATGTACTCTTTGTAAGTCGCTTTGGAGAAAAGCGTCTGCTAAATGTGAATGTTAATGACTGGGATGTCTTTGTTATTTGTAACTTGGTTTTCTTCCTGATGATGAGGGGAAGGACATCGATTCACAGCTGTGACGGCAGTAAAGCTCTCTCTGCCTTCTCTGGGCAGCTCTGCAACACGTAGGAGCAGTGGAGGGGGTCTTAGGTTGAAGAGCAAACAAGGGTCTTCCAAGGTTGATTGTGAAGATGAGGTCCAGAGGGAGGCGGCAGATCAATGATTGACAAGGCGATGGAAGGCCAGTGTTTTGGGTGCCTCTGTAGAACTGCAGGGTGGCTTTTAATTGATGTACTGATTGCATTGACTGTCCTCTCAGGTGCACCGCTCAGCACCACAATGTAGTCTTTGTTCATGTGTTTTCAAAAAGCAGGTTGGCTGGCTGCAATAGTTGGCTTTTAAATTGTCAAGAAACGGCACAAATGAAGTGGTAGGAAGACTTTAGGCGGTGCGTCACGGTGCTGATGTTGAAGTTTTGCTTGTAGGTCAGAGCTGAGCTTGTCAAGACATTATCCTCCATCTCTGGCTGTTTCCTGGTGTATCTCATCTTCAGGAAGTCACATTTAGGTGTGTGTTTGTGTTTGTGTGTGTTAATGATTTTGCACATATCTGTTGGTTAGCGCACATGTTCCTGTCTGCGTGTGTTCGTGCATGTGTCTGTTAGTGATGTGTCTACATTTGCATACGTGCTCCTGTGTGTGCCTGTGTGTGCGTGTGTCTAGTCGCCACGCATTCCAGGTGCTGGGCTACATGGCGCTAGGTGCTCACTCAAAATGGCCATTTGATGGAAGCCGAGCGGCACCATGGCATGCAGCTGCCCCTGTTGCCGTGGCAACCCTGGTGTAAGGGAGCCAACGCGTTGCTGGGATCGCGTTTCTGTGGTAACTGCTGACTACGGCTATTTTGGTCTCCCGACTTGAGATAGTTGCTGGAACGCCGTCAAAACTAAAGAGCACTTCGTTCCAGATGATTCCAGAGCAGCCCAATGCACGTTCCTCCATGGAGTCCTTAACATGACAGGACTACACCTGTAGACGACGGTGATGATGCGTGAAACACCTCACCATTAACATGGTTAATGGTTTAGTCCATACCCAAACCCATTGTGTAGTTTTTTATGTGGGACATTATGACTGGAGGAAATCTATACGCATTAATCTGGGTAAAGTGGTGGTTCAATTCCCTCGAGGGGAACCATAGCCCAGTGTTATAAGACCTGAGGCCGTTTCTGGATTGCATCATTACCTTTTCCTTTTTGGTGGGAAATATATCAAGACAAAATCAACGTCTTCCGCGGGAATGCTGCATATTTTTCGTTCAGCGTTGTAGCATTACTTCTGAAACCCCACCTGCGTGTCCCTGGGTCTGCTGATTGAGAGTTGATGTGCCACCAGGTTGCTGATGCAAATGAAACCGAATGCATGAGTTCTACCATTTACCAACGGAAGGTTTCATCCTCCCGGCCTCCATAAGCTTTCCCCAAACAAAAGGCAGTTTTAAATATCTAGTATTATTACAGAAATGACAGCAGACTGTACCATTTGACGTTGAGCTGTGGGATGCCATCTTTTGTTGTTTCATAACAAGCAGACTGAATCATCTACGATGATTAGTCACACTGTTCTGTCAGCTAAACAAAGCCCAGCAGTACTATAGGCAAAATCTATGCAAAACAATTGCTTTTAATGCCAGACATCATCTGGTATTTCTCTACTTGAACAAACGGCTCTTGTTTGGACAAACAGCAGCGTGTGTCTGCCCTCAACACAGAACCGCGGCTGGCGTCTCTGTGGTGACAGAACCAAGAAACCAGGTTCTGAAGGGTCGCAGTGCACCTATGACCGGACTGGACCTTTTTTACAGGTGTACTTAGAGTACATGTGGTCATTTGACCTCTTGTTTAGGTTTTTCCCATCTGGTTGGGTGTTTGATCTTTTGAGATGGTTGAAGGGTCTTGCACTATCGCAGTCCTCCAAGCGCTTCTATGTTTATCACAGATCATTTCATTTAGTCGTGTATACCAGTACCCACTTAGTTGGTCTGGTTATGAGGTCATTACCGGAGCAGTCCGTCTGGTTTGTTATTGATTTTAAGAAAGATAGTAAGAGCATCCTAACTGGCCATATAAACAGACATCTGGGTGTTGATTAATCTTGTGTAATGTCTTCTACCCAGCGTGTATGAGGGAGGGCTGGTGCTTGGAGAGTCACTTTGGCTGAATCAAATCTTGGTATTCTAGAATGCTCTCGCAATCGTTGCCATTGATTACCAGCATCCTGCATGGCCAAACAAACAGTCATTTCTATTGTTCATCTTCTCCTCACGCTCTGCTATCACTTACTTTGAAAGGTTCAGTGTGTAGAATTGCATAGCAAATAGCGGTGAGGTACCAGATTGCAACCATCTGAATTTATCTAAGCAATCTGTTAATGTTTCGGCACACGGTCCTCTTATTGCATCCACAGCGGAACTAAGTTCATAAACCTATAATTATCGCTATCTGTTATATGTATTGATCATGTATCTCGATAGCAGTCTGTGCTACAAGCCGATGTTTACTCCGCTGCGGTCGGTGAATATGGCTAGCGTTTGATAACATGACGGGTGTGCAGTTGTATCGCAACATTAGCGTTTTGGATATATGCTTCCTTCAGAGAGGACGATAGCCTAGTTTCAGTTCAGGAAACCACAGAGAAACCAACCTCAGAAACCAAGGCTCACACAGTGTAGCAAACTGCCTCTTTGCTACATTATTTTACACTTCAATTTTTTATTAACACTTAAATTATTTTATTTTCATGGGATTATACAATAATTAAACAGACTTTTTCCCCCCAGAAATGGCATCTAATAATAAGTATTAGATTCATACATGTGTTGCATACAAATTCAGACCTAGTGTTCTTCTCTCCGGTGACCTGGGCCTCGTTGAGGGTCCTGGATGTGGAAGGGGGCCGAGCGGCCCAATGAGGTCATCAGTGAGCCGGGATGTGGTTCAGGAAAGACCTTGGTCAGTCACCATCCTGCTCCCGCTGCTGCAGGGACCCAGACCTCCAACCCTGTCAGCCATTTCATTCCACAGAGTCTGCCTCTCTCTGTCTCTGGTCTGCCCGATCCTCAGTCCATCTCTCCCCCCCCCTCCCCAGAGTGGGGGCTCGCTGAAGGATGACCCGCGAGACCAGCCAGCGCTATTCCAAAACCCCCACCACAAACACGCAGTAATCATAACGCACATATGGTTCTCTCTCTCCCCCGCCACCCAGCATCACCTTTTTAGATGCACAGAGAAACGCTCTCAGCACGGCTTGTGAGTCATAATACAACTACTCCCACACAGCATGTAGCTGCTGTGTGATTCTTAAACGGAACATATGAGAAAACACAGCCTGGAAATGAAGTCCATTTAACTACGCCGTCTCCTTCGACTGGCGTCATTCTTGTGGGGCAAACGGAAAGAGGGATTTGGAAGAAACCATCCTCTGCTGCAACCACTGATACTACCGTGAACCTGAACCACCAGCCTTCATATGTCCAGAGGGCAGGCGGCCAGCGTCGTGCTCTCTGCCGGGTCCTGCTGGCCTCTTTGGAGGCCAAGCGGGGCGGCCCCAAGCCCATTCCTGGGTCAGGGATCAGTTGGTGCTGGTGGACGTATGGGAGGACCAGCCAGGCTCATCTCTCTGGCCTGCGATACACACCCCCCCAGGGCCCGGGATGGAGACCAGAAGCTGGCGCTGTCAAAGAGCCCGGCCATCCAGGTCAGGTGTCGAGAGGGAAACGCTGCTGTCGGATCAGCAGCCAGACATTATGCTGCGAGAGGGAAGACCCCAGGTCAAGTCCTCCAGATGAACTTCTTCATCCAAAACGTTTACACTCGGCAGTTGACCTCGTTTAACAACCGCTACCGTTTTGGAAGGTTTCACAGAGCAGCTCCTAAGGAAGGCTCCCGATGGAAGTGCCATTGGTTTAATGTCTTTATCTTTAATATGACTGGCCTGTATGGAGAGGGAAGACATCATGAAATGTCCTTGTCCAGAGTTTTTTTTTTGTTGTCAGGACCAACGTCACCACCGGGGGGCTAAATGTGGCTCTTGAGTTCCTCCTTTCTGGGCTGAATGACCTCTACGTGGTTCTGCCAAGGACCAGCTCTCCTGTCCTGTGTGGAGATGAGCTCAGGGTGATCTTGAAAGTGTATTCCACTGCGTGTGTATAAAGAAAACATTCCTTGTCAGTGAGTGAAGAGGTGTTGGAGTTATTCTTCAGATAATGGATTATAAGTTTTCTTCCCCACAATGTTGAACTTTTGTCACCAGCAATTCTTGCCCAATTCTGCGTTGTTATCCCACTATTGAGTGAACAACATTCGTTCTTTCTCCAGGTCCAGAGAGAGAGAGAGAGAGAGAGAGAGAGAGAGAGAGAGAGAGAGAGAGAGAGAGAGAGAGAGAGAGAGAGAGAGAGAGAGAGAGAGAGAGAGAGAGAGAGAGAGAGAGAGAGAGAGAGAGAGAGAGAGAGAGAGAGAGAGAGAGAGAGAGAGAGAGAGAGAGAGAGAGAGAGAGAGAGAGAGAGAGAGAGAGAGAGAGAGAGAGAGAGAGAGAGAGAGAGAGAGAGAGAGAGAGAGAGAGAGAGCCCATTCAGTCCCAACAAAGTATTTCAACCCAGTTAACGCTGCAAGGATTTCATGATTTTCATTTTAAAGACATGCCAAGGTGATGTTCAGTCTTCGCAAAGGAACGAAAATGAGGAAAGCAGAACCTGAAGCAGACTGGTGTTTAAGACATGCATCATCACAGCCCTGACTGGGAAGAATGCAACCCACCTTTACGGCAAGAAATCAACTATAGTCATGCAACAAAGGACCCCTTTGTCGCCTGGCTTGATTCCTGGCCGCGAGGAAGAGACGTTGGTGGTGATTGTTACGTTGTTGACGTACTCAGCACCACAATGCATGGATCTGACAGAAAGCCGGTGACAAAATCTTTCCATACAAGCCTTTCGATTTCGTTTGTTTGCAACACGCGGCACTCGGCTGATCAACAGGAATAGATTCATATCAAATGAATAACCCATTTTGTGAGCTGCCACGTGAATAAAACATGGATTATGATTTCAAGAGTCAAAGCCGCGCCACTCGGTGCTTAATGAGTCTGGCGTCAGAGGAGCCTCTGCCTCTCTAGGTACGCTGCTCTCCCTGGAACATTAGCGCTGCTCAATTTTGGCTGACTGCATCTGTAGGTCATTATGGAGAGGACTCCTTCACGCGCTCTGCTGTCAGGGCATTGAGCGGTTGTCATGGTTACCTTTTCAGGAAGAGGCCAGGGAGCCCCTCCCTCCCCCAGAACCCTCCCCCTTCTCATTATTTCCTCAGATATTGATTGGCTGTACGGTGACCCAAGCCCTCCCTCCTCTTTTATTCAGTTACTAGAGAGAAAGCTGTACAGGGACGTTTCACAATCGCACCGGCCTGCCGTCACTCAAGGTACACCAGCCTATCGGGGCCCGGTCTGCAGGCGTGTCCTAGTCCGAGGGGGTTCTGGTGGTGGTGGGGGGCTGGGATGTGGGGAGGAGGATACACAAAACCCTGTTGGTACATCCAAACTGAGATGGTGAGCTGCTGAGCGCCGGTGCAGCCTGGAGCCAGCGAGTGGCCGGTGTAGGGGACCTGTGTGCAGCCTGGAGCCAGCGAGTGGCCGGTGTAGGGGGACCTGTGTGCAGCCTGGAGCCAGCGAGTGGCCGGTGTAGGGGGACCTGTGTGCAGCCTGGAGCCAGCGAGTGGCCGGTGTAGGGGACCTGTGTGCAGCCTGGAGCCAGCGAGTGGCCGGTGTAGGGGACCTGTGTGCAGCCTGGAGCCAGCCAGTGGCCGGTGTAGGGGACCTGTGTGCAGCCTGGAGCCAGCGAGTGGCCGGTGTAGGGGACCTGTGTGCAGCCTGGAGCCAGCGAGTGGCCGGTGTAGGGGACCTGTGTGCAGCCTGGAGCCAGTGAGTGGCCGGTGTAGGGGACCTGTGTGCAGCCTGGAGCCAGCGAGTGGCCGGTGTAGGGGACCTGTGTGCAGCCTGGAGCCAGCGAGTGGCCGGTGTAGGGGAAATGTGTGCAGCCTGGCTGCAGGGCCCCGCCTGATGAGGCAGCTGATGGAGGGTGAGCTGCACCATGGGTTCTGTCCTGATCCGATGCTAACGTGCTATTTGAGTTAGCAGGGCCGGCGTGTGTGTGTGTGTGTGTGTATACCTTGCCTCTGTGAGAGTGCAGCCTTTTTCTCTCGTGTGTATGTGTGTGTGTTATTGGTATTGTAGTGTAACTCTATACATGTGAATGACAATGTAGTTGTGTTTTAACAGACTGTGTGTGTGTGTGTGTGTGTGTGGTGAGGAGACAGGGTGTGTACATGTGGCCAGAGGTCTTAGTTGTGTATGGCAGGTGGCCTGTACATTCATGTTGCTATTCATCAAGTCAGTGGTTTGCTGTGGGCGTGTTATGTCACATTTCAGTGTTTGTAAAGTAGTGCATGCAGCCTTTAGCTTCACAGTGTGTGTTTACCATTATGCGTGTTAGTTTTGTGGCTTTGTTATTATGGCGTAACTGTACAAATGAAAATTGTGTCTATATTTGATTTACCATTTGAATGGAATTATGTTTACTTTTTTCTTTTTTTTTACCTCATTGCTTGCTTTTATCGCATGCTTTTATTATTAATGCTTGTTCATTATTTCTATATATGGGTTTTGGCATGGCAGTGCTCAGAAGCAGTTGGACTGTACTGCCCTCAGATTGATTTGGACTCTGCTATCTTCTGCCGCATGCGTAGCACGCTTTGAGCACTACAGTGTACACAGTGAGAAGACGTGAGGCGTAGGGCGGGTGTAGAACGTAGAGGACATATCAGTGAGGGTTATATCACCAGCCATGCTTTGCCTCATAATTACCCTGTTGACACACAGACGCTGCACTTGTATTACTGTGCTATTGGCTTGTATTGCCTGCTTGTAGTATTTGTACACGCAGACACTTGACGTGTGCATGTACATGTATGAAACACACATATACACATGTCATGGATGTCATTCCTGACCAGACACACTCATTGGATGCTGGATGTTCTCCCCCTGTCTGTAGAGGTCAGGGTCGGTCCTCACCCTGAAGGACTGATTAATCCATGACCGTCCAGCCATACAATTCAACGCGTGTCTGTTGTGTATGTTGTGGAGGCCAAATCGGTCCATAATGGAGTCAAGAATGAACTAAAGATTTGTTTGAGTTATGAGGGGTTGTCGTCAGATGTATGACAATTGCCCAGAAGCATTGATGAGTAACGTAGAGATATAGGTATGTAGTTAAGTACCAGTGAAGTAGTGTTTTGGTGCAGGGCTGAATGTTTTTCAGCATGACCAAAAAGAACATGTGTGTTTATTATTAGGGACCGAGCCTGTGAAACAGGAGGAAGGTCCCTTTTTTTGTTATTATTATTGGCAGACACTGTAGAGATTAGACCGGAAGGTATGGTAGAAAAAGGGGCATGCAGCAAATTACCATGGGCTGGAATCGGACCCGGGTCGCTGTCCGGGCTGAGCCTTGATGTGGAGCTGGACTACCGGGCGCCGCCCCAGAAACACATGTTTTGAGTGCGTGGGGCGTTTCATGATGACATCGGGTGCCACCGCCTTATTCATGTATAGAATAGTGTGTTCATCATTCTGGTCATGGCAGCGGTCTTCTCCTCAGTAAAGGTCATTTTCTTCTGGTTTGTGGTGACATTTAGTGTGTGTGTGTGTGTGTGTGTGTGTGTGTGTGTGTGTGTGTGTGTGTGTGTGTGTGTGTGTGTGTGTGTGTGTGTGTGTGTGTGTGTGTGTGTGTCTCTCTCACTGGACACAGGCCTACTGATGAGCCCCATGATCTCATCAGTAGGCCTCCATCCAGAAGCACCCAGGTCACTTGTCTTTGTGTGGGGTCAGTATGTTGAAGTTCCACTTTTATTTATGTTCATTTATGAAAAAATGCTAATTTGTTCCCTGAGCTAATGGCGTACACACACACACACACACACACAGATGGGTTGAACTGTTTCTACCCCCATCACGCAGTGGGCCGGCCCGGTCCAGTCCCTGTTAACAACCCCTTTCGATTACCAGAACAGAACCCGACACCTAACAGATGGTTCGCCTGCTCGGTGGCCCGTCCAACTGGCGCGTAACCCCGGTGAGCGAGTGGGCCGGCGCTCGGGATAAAAATATCCACCGAGAAAACAAACGTCTTACGCAACACACCAGAGGAGGCGGTGGAGCGGCCGCGCCGGGCATCCATTGAACCGCGCCGGCGGTGTTTACATCCAGGAGCAGCGGGTCACCGTAGAGTAACCACCTGGCACCCCGGACCGGCTGGGGGGAGGCTGGGCCGCGGCGAGGCTGGGCCATAGCGATGCTGGGCCGCGGCGATGCTGGGCCGCGGCGAGGCTGGGCCGCGGGGAGGCTGGGCCGCGGGGAGGCTGGGCCGCGGCGAGGCTGGGCCGCGGGGAGGCTGGGCCGCGGGGAGGCTGGGCCGCGGGGAGGCTGGGCCGCGGGGAGGCTGGGCCGCGGCGAGGCTGGGCCGCGGGGAGGCTGGGCCGCGGGGAGGCTGGGCCGCGGCGAGGCTGGGCCGCGGGGAGGCTGGGCCGCGGGGAGGCTGGGCCATAGCGATGCTGGGCCATAGCGATGCTGGGCCGCGGCGATGCTGGGCCGCGGCGAGGTTGGGCCGCGGGGGGGCTGGGCCGCAGCGATGCTGGGCCGCGGCGATGCTGGGCCGCGGCGAGGCTGGGCCGCGGCGAGGCTGGGCCGCGGCGAGGCTGGGCCGCGGCGATGCTGGGCCGCGGCGATGCTGGGCCGTGGCGATGCTGGGCCGTAGCGAGGCTGAGATGTCCTCAGCCAACAGGAACATGGATTGCTGCTCTTTTTGGTTGTTGTTTGAAATGGGAGAGTCCGTTGGAGCTGAGGTCTGAGGACGGGAGAGGACTGGTGTTCATGACCCAGCAGGAGGATGCTGCTGCTTATCTGATCACCGCAGTCATGCAAAGTTGCAAGATGAAACCATGATGAGGCTATTAGCAACGAGTCATGGGTATTCAACATTATTATAAGAGGTTATGAATTAAATTCAGTAAAGAGAAAGTGATTAGTAAACAATGAAAAACATCTTTTGTATTTGACCAATAGTTTGATGTGACATCAATACTCTCATATTAAGTTACCCTTTGTCATGATCTGATAAATTGATAACTTTCCCTGGTCATGCTGCTGTATGTCATTGATCTCTCTGCTATTCAAGTCTGTCTCCCACTGACTCACAGACACCAGAAGTCGCTCTGGTTTGAGACTGTGGTGTGTGGTGTGTGTTTGTGTCTGTGTCTGTCTGTCTGTGAGATCAATCAAAACCACTGGTATGCGGACGCTGTATGCAAAACGACCATTGATATTGTAGTCTGCAAACATCTGGGTTTCCGTGACAGGGCGACTCATTATAACTTTCATATCCAACCTGCTTCAGGAGAGCAGATCTGCAGCCCAACATCTTCAAACTTGACTCTTCTTCTTCATGGCCACAGTTTTGAGGATGTTGATAACAATGCCCTGCTAACCCTGCTCTGTCTCCCCCCTCCTGTCTCCCCCCTTGTCTCCCTCACAGTAAGCATGTTTCTCAACACCCTGACGCCCAAGTTCTACGTGGCTTTGACTGGCACCTCGTCCCTCATATCAGGACTCATCCTGGTAAGGCCCGCCCTCCTCTCCCCACAGGCTGTGTGTACTGGTCCTCGCTGCCTGCTGCTGGTAATCCATATTGATGTGTATTTGATAGGCAGACACCGGCTCTCCCGCTATTGACGAGCGGTATGGATATCTCCTCACAGACCACTTGGACAGGATCATTATTTGATGCCGTCAGCTTTCATTGACTCTGGCCGTGCAGTTCTTTAGCATGTTTGTGGATTTGGTTTCTTTTTACAAAGAGTGGGGGTACATAATGATTTGGGACGTCTGTGTGATTTGAACAGACAGCACCGGGCGGGTGGGTTCTGAACATGAATGGGTCAACATGAACGGGTCCCGGTCCATTATGTGCAGTCAGTGCTCCAGTGAGCTGCCGTTATCCAGCGGCCGGGGACGGACTTGATCTGACGGAGAGTGCTGCGATCGGGGCAAGGAACTCAAAGTTGCTAGTTCCATTCCCCTGGGGCCAGGGGGAGGGAAGGTGACCCCCATTGCTCACTCCCCTGTCCTCGGGGCCCTTGGGCATGCTGTCAGTATTGTGCTGTATGTTATCCCTCCGCTGGGTGAAGGGGTGCAGGGGTTGAGGGGTCGGCCGGTCTCTCTCTCTCTCTCTCTCTCTGTCTCTGTCTCTCTGTCTGTCTCTCTCTGTCTCTGTCTCTCTCTCTCTGTCTCTCTCGCTCTCTGTCTCTCTCTCTCTCTCTCTCTGTCTCTCTCGCTCTCTGTCTCTCTCTCTCTCTCTCTCTCTCTCTCTCTGTCTCTGTCTCTGTCTCTGTCTCTGTCTCTCTCTCTCTCTCTCTCTCTCTCAGATTCCATAAGAATAACAGAAACACATGCAGGGACTAACTACAATTAACAAAGTGAGGTCACATGAACAATGCTGACTTACTGTATTAACAGCAATGAAATGTTTCACCTTCTTCTGACAAATGTACTTATTGTAAGTCTCGTTGGACAAAAGCACCTGTTAAATGTAACAATGATTCCATGAACAGTCAGCCAATCCAAGAGGCCGGTCGCCCAAAATGGTCTCTTGCCTCATGAACTGTTTGTTTTTTAAGTTTCAAATATGCACTAAAAGAAATTCTGCCACTGAATGCTGCTGTTACTTCTGCCAGAGAATTACTCATGAGCATGTTTTTAGGGAGGGCGGTTCAATTGTCCCCGGCCCAAAGGAGACCGCAAGAAACCATGACTACTAAGATATGCTATGTTTGACTGTTAAAGTAAAGAACATATCTTGACAAATAACCCATCGAGAAACTCAACAAACAATACAACAATGTAAGCAAGGCTAGCAAAGGGAAAAACGTCATATTCATGTGTTTGTTTTGGTGTACGCCTGTGTGTGTGTGTGTGTGTGTGTGTGTGTGTGTGTGTGTGTGGCCTCATCAGATCTTTGAGTGGTGGTACTTCAGGAAGTACGGGACTTCCTTCATCGAGCAGGTGTCCGTGAGCCACCTGCGCCCCCTGTTGGGTGGAGTGGACAGCACCACCCCCACCAACACCACTACCAGTAATGGGGAGGCCGACTCCAGTCGACAGAGTGTGTCCGGTAAGAACACTTAGAGCGGCCTGACCCATCGACCCGAGCTGTCCTGGCCCATGTGGAAGCTCTGAGCCTCCTGGAAGGAATGGCACTTTACTGTTGGACCGGGTCCAACGCGGTCGCCGGCCCGCCAGCAGGCTTGACCCGCACCAGGAGTAATGAAAAGCCAGCATTTCCCTTTTTTTTTCTTTCCTTTTTTTGGGGCATTGTATTTACATCACTCGTCTTGTGCCGCAGAAGTGATTTGCCCCCCCAGCTGTTCCTCTGTCCTGACTAATGAAGTGTGAATCTAAAGCAAATGTAGAGCAAATGTACATCCCAAACTAAATGTACATCCCAAACCAAATGTACATCCCAAACCAAATGTACTTTCCAAACCAAAGGTACATCCCAAAGCAAAACAGTGCTCATGGGATGAATTTGGGGACAGGTGTCCATTGATTGGTCAGCCTAGTTTGAGGCCCCTCCCCCCCAGAGATCAATACACATCTCAGACTCATTGACACGATTACAAACCCTTGTCTGTTTTTAAAGCAAATGAGCCTACGGGGTGAATCTCCGTCATTTCAAGTCCCCTTTTAGAATCACAGGGTGGTACTTTTAACCCTGACTTTGGTGGAGTCATGTTCAGACGACTGAGAAGTACAGTGAACATGAATGTCTTTTAAAAGTTAATTCTGTGGTGGGGATGTGTGTGACGTTCTCAGTTAAAGACATTACTATTAGCTGTGCTGCTATCTGAGTGATCCACTCCTCTCTAATCCCTTCATCTGAAGACGTCTTTGTCGTCTGTGTTGGGGGCTGATTTGCATTAAAATCATATGGCAAAGCCGACGTGTTTCTCCACCAACAGTCTGTCACTTGTGCTGAAAAACATCTGCATCTAATTGCGGCTCCACATGAAATGCTGTACGCACAGTACGACCGCTGGAGATCACATTTAGTCGAACCAAAGCTTTCCGGGGAGAACGAAGAAGTGGACCATTGTGACGTTCTGAGTGAGGCACGTCAGGCCGAGGGGACGTGGATGTGAGGCTGCAGTTCTTTAAAACCACGCCAGCAGTCCTCCAGATGTGAAGACAGCAGCGTGACGACGTCCAGCCCTGTTCACACCAAGGAGAGTCCAGAGTCAGGGGGGAAAACAGGACGAAAGATCCACGCTAAAGTTTGTTATCCATGTTATTTGGATTGAATGGCCACAATCAAAGAGGAGGCTCTCTGTGTCTCTGTGCTGTGATAGTGTGAGGCGCAGCGCCCCTGTAAACCAGAGCAGGGCGAGGCGCAGCGCCCCTGTATACCAGAGCAGGGCGAGGGGCAGCGCCCCTGTAAACCAGAGCAGGGCGAGGGGCAGCGCCCCTGTAAACCAGAGCAGGGCGAGGGGCAGCGCCCCTGTAAACCAGAGCAGGGCGAGGCGCAGCGCCCCTGTAAACCAAACCAGAGCAGGGCGAGGCGCAGCGCCCCTGTAAACCAGAGCAGGGCGAGGGGCAGCGCCCCTGTAAACCAGAGCAGGGCGAGGGGCAGCGCCCCTGTAAACCAGAGCAGGGCGAGGGGCAGCGCCCCTGTAAACCAGAGCAGGGCGAGGCGCAGCGCCCCTGTAAACCAGAGCAGGGCGAGGGGCAGCGCCCCTGTAAACCAGAGCAGGGCGAGGCGCAGCGCCCCTGTAAACCAGAGCAGGGCGAGGCGCAGCGCCCCTGTATACCAGAGCAGGGCGAGGGGCAGCGCCCCTGTAAACCAGAGCAGGTCTGTGCTGCTGACTTGCAAAGACTCAGCTGGTGGAGCCACAGCCGCCATGCCTACGTCTGTTAGTCTGCTGCGGTGCGTTCAGCCTCTTTCCCACAGATTCCTCCCCCTCGGCTCTGTGTGTTTTAGCAAGAATCCCTTTTAAGCACCAGCAGGGTTTAGTGTCCACACCATAGCTGACACTTATCCTCTCCCTCTCTCCCTCTTTCTCCCTCTCTCTCTCTCTCTGCCTCTCCCCCTTCTCCCACAGAATGTAAAGTGTGGCGAAATCCCCTGAATTTATTTCGGGGTGCGGAGTATAACAGGTGAGTGGCAGCAGCGTTAGAGGGGTGCGCCTGTGAGGACCACGTCCCGGTCCCCCCCCCCCCGGTCCCCCTCCCCCCCCCCCGGGCCTCTCATCGCGCTGTCAGAACCGCTCACGCTCGCCTCTTTAGGTCCCCCGCATCCTCGCCGCTCCGCCATTACGCAACGGCCTCCCTCCCCTTCAGACCAAGCCCCCCCGTCACTGTCTCTCTCTCTCACCCCTTTCTTTCTCTTTCTCTCTCTCCCCCCCTCCCCCCCCCTCTCTCTCTCCCCCCCCCCCCCTCTCTCCCTCTCCCTCCCTCCCTCTCCCTCTCTCTGAATCACCCATCACATTGTCCTGATCTCGTGCTCCACTGTCTTGTCTGAGTTTCCCTCTTGTCTTGTGTTCAGCTTCTCCTTTCTTTACTTTTGCTCTGCTTCGTGTCGGTGACCTCCCTTCTGCCTCTGCTGTCTCGCTGTCTGTCGCTCGCCCTTACCTCCAGCCTCTTCAGACTCGCTCTCCCTGTCGTCAGCCTGCTTTACGCAGCCCAGGAAGACCATGTGCATCTATTTATAACACGCATTGTGTTTATGGCTACAGTATACACGTTGAGTACCACGTATACCTGTGTGTGTGTGTGTGTGTGTGTGTGTTGTATGTGCGTGTAACGTGCACCGTGTGCGCTGTGTGTCCCAGGTACACATGGGTGACGGGTCGGGAGCCCCTCACCTACTACGACATGAACCTCTCCGCCCAGGACCACCAGACCTTCTTCACCTGCGACTCAGACCACCTCAGGCCTGCAGACGCCAGTATGTTCACACACACACACACACACACACACACACACACAGACTTAGACATACTTGATGTGAACTTAATGATCAATACACAGGCTTGAGTTGAATAACTCCCCTCCCTCCAAGCCATGTTGGTCCACTCCTGACCTGTGTGTGCGTGTGTGCGTGTGTGTGTGTGTGTGTGTGTGTGTGTCCAGTCATGCAGAAGGCGTGGCGAGAGAGAAACCCACAGGCTCGAATCTCCGCTGCACATGAAGCTCTGGAGCTGGAGGAGTAAGTTCTACTCTCTCTCTCTCTCCCTCTCTCTCTCTCTCTCTCTGTGTAATCCCTCCACAGTGAGCTGAATGTGGCTGGAATAGTTTTGTCAAATGGATGCTCCGTCAGGCGGACAGTTTGGTCAAAGTAACTCGTCTCCCACTCAGGAGAGATGTGGTCGATGGCTAAATGATGGCTGTTTGGAGGTGTCGACTTTAATTGTTGCCCTTATAAAGCATCCCAGATCCCTGCCGGTGTTTCGGTCAGCAGGGTGCGTCTGTGGGATTAATTAGCCGATCCTTCACCTGCTCTGTACGCGATGCGGGGAGGAGAACTGCTCTGCCTACGACGGCTAAACACTGACATCTTAAAGACCACGCACACGACTTGTTCTGAGGCGGTTTTCAGAGTCGATGGCCTCCAGATGTAATGTATGGCTGCCATCAGGGGACTCATTCCCCCCGACTATACAGCTTCTGAAGACACATTCTGTGAAGTGTGTCTTCAGAACAACGTGAACTCGTTTGTCCTCGTGATTTCTGGGGGCGGCTCAGGTCACTCAGTGGGCAGAGCGGGTCGACCACCGACCGGAGGGTCGGCGGTTCGATCCCCACCTCCAAATGTCCACCTGGCAAACCCCACAAATGTACTGATCGGTCGTTTTGGACAGAAGAGTCTGCTAAATGTAAATGTGAACGTACTAATCCCTTTCCTCTCCTCCTTCCTTCACATCTCTACTTCTCCTCCCTTCACGTGCTCCCCTCTCTCCCCCCTCTCCCCCCTCTCTCCCCCCGGGAGCAGCTGTGCCACAGCCTACATCCTCCTGGCGGAGGAGGAGGCCACCACCATCATGGAGGCGGAGCGGCTGTTCAAGCAGGCCCTGAAGGCCGGGGAGACCTGCTACCGACGCAGCCACCAGCTGCAGCACCACAGCACACAGTATGAAGCCCAGCACAGTGAGTACACACACACACACACACACACACACACACAGTATGAAGCCCAGCACAGTGAGTACACACACACACACACAGTATGAAGCCCAGCACAGTGAGTACACACACACACACACACACAGTATGAAGCCCAGCACAGTGAGTACACACACACGCACACAGTATGAAGCCCAGCACAGTGAGTACACACACACACACACACACAGTATGAGGCCCAGCACAGTGAGTACACACACACACACACACACAGTATGGAGCCCAGCACAGTGAGTACACACACACACACACACAGTATGAAGCCCAGCACAGTGAGTACACACACACACACTGTATGAAGCCCAGCACAGTGAGTACACACACACACACACACACACACACACACACACACACACACACACACACACACACACACACACACACACACACACACACACACATACACACACACACACACAGTATGAAGCCCAGCACAACAACTTCAGATAGTCGCGCAGCAATATTTATTCCAGTGTGCGTCTCTTCTATTTGTTTTGTCTCAAGCAGGTAAACTTCTGCCACACTGCCGATGTCTTTGACATGGTATATGGTCAGATGGTACAGGATGACTCACTGTAAATGAAACGCTCAAAATAAAAATAAATATTCAGCGAACCACCGGACGTTGAATAACGTGGAACATCAACCTACCCGTCTCTAGTGGGTTGGGCTAATCCGAAATAGTGAAAACAGGGGGGGTGTTCTCTGAAGACAGGCTGTTACCTGTGAAACAGGGGTGCTCTGAAAACACCCCTATTAGCACTAAACTTTCCTCCTGATTAAATTAACCATAGGCGGTATGAAATTAACACGGCAAAAAATCGATCAGAATTTTGGTCGACCCAGAACGTATCGACCAGTAAGTCGACCAGTCGACTGGGACTTTACAGCCCTAGTGACCCGTGACATTTTATTTTACACACAGACAGGTAATACTGTGAACCTCTACCTCATACCAGTAGATTCCGACATTGCACATTGCATATTTATTGTTACTACTTGTATTGTCTTTTTTTTTATCTTTGTCTTATCTGTAGGTACAGTATGTTCACTTTAGTTTTAGTATAAGGAAAGTCTTGTCCCGCATGTTGTGCCTGTGCACTTTATCTGTTCACCGTGGGAGGGTGAGAAACATCCTCTCCATTCCTTTGTATGTCTTGTGAAGGAATTGACAAAGCTACTTTGACTTTGAATATGTTTTTATTTTCTGATCATCTACGTTCTCTTTCAGGAATTAAGAATGGGCTTTTCTCTGCTTTTACTAACTGTGTGTGTGTGTGTGTGTGTGTGTGTGTGTGTGTGTGTGTGTGTGTGTGTGTGTGTGTGTGTGTGTGTGTGTGTGTGTGTGTGTGTGTGTGTGTGTGTGTGTGTGTGTGTGTGTGTAGGAAGGGACACCAACGTGTTGGTGTACATAAAGAGGAGACTGGCCATGTGTTCCCGGAAGTTAGGGAGGACAAGAGAAGCAGCCAAGATGATGAGAGATGTAGGAACACACTCTGTTACACTCGCACTGTTACTGCTACACTCACACTTACTGCTACACTGTTACTGCTACACTCACACTGTTACTGCTACACTCACACTTACTGCTACACTGTTACTGCTACACTCGCACTTACTTCTACACTGTTACTGCTACCCACACACTGCTACCCTCACACTGTTACTGTTACACTCGCACTGTTACTGCTACACTGTTACTGCTACACTCACAATGTTACTGCTACACTGTTACTGCTACACTTACACTGTTAATACTACACTGTTACTGCTACTCTCACACCGTTACTGCTACCCACACACTTACTGCTACACTCACTGTTACTGCTACACTGTTACTGCTACACTCACACTGTTACTGCTACCCACACACTTACTGCTACACTCAGACTGTTACTGCTACACTCACAGTTACTGCTACACTGTTTCTGCTACACTGTTACTGCTACACACACACTGTTACTGCTACACTGTTACTGCTACCCATATGTTCATAATGCAACAGTTACCCTGCGCACACACCCAGCATGAGATGCATTACAGATGTTGAATTCAAGGTGTGCTTTAATATCACCCGAGCCATGCTGTGTTTCATGACTGTCTGTCACCCTCTGTCTGCTGTCACATGTAACAACAGCTGTGTGTTTTCCAGTTAATGAAGGAGTTCCCTCTTCTCAGTATGTTCAACATCCATGAGAACCTACTGGAGTCTCTGTTGGAGCTCCAAAACTACGCAGACGTACAGGCCGTTCTGGCCAAGTACGACGGTAAGGGAGAGAGAGAGAGAGAGAGAGAGACACAGACACACACGGCCAAAAGCCTGACCCTCTGACAGGCGTTTGTAAATGGAGATGATCATTTGGAGTCTTTGTCAATATGATGCTGCGGTCTTGCATGCTGTCCGTCTTCACTAAACTGTGTGTGTTTGTGCTCCACAGATATAAGTTTACCTAAATCTGCAACAATCTGTTATACAGCCGCACTGCTCAAGGCCAGGGCCGTGTCAGACAAGTGAGTACGCAGGGTGGTTTACAGAGGGGCTAGCGGGGAGTTAGTACCACTGGGGGGTTTCTGTGTTATTACAGGATGAATGCCTCCGCCTTGTTACAGAGCAAGGCTCGGGGGGCAACAGGCTTCATTCACACACACACCAGCAGCAGCTCTGTCAACACACACCAGCAGCAGCTCTGTCAACACACACCAGCAGCAGCTCTGTCAACACACACCAGCAGCAGCTCTGTCAACACACACCAGCAGCTCTGTCAACACACACCAGCAGCTCTGTCAACACACCAGCAGCTCTGTCAGCACACACCAGCAGCTCTGTCAACACACCAGCAGCTCTGTCAACACACACCAGCAGCTCTGTCAACACACACCAGCAGCTCTGTCAACACACACCAGCAGCAGCTCTGTCAACACACACCAGCAGCTCTGTCAGCACACACCAGCAGCTCTGTCAACACACACCAGCAGCTCTGTCAACACACACCAGCAGCTCTGTCAACACACACCAGCAGCTCTGTCAACACACCAGCAGCTCTGTCAGCACACACCAGCAGCTCTGTCAACACACACCAGCAGCTCTGTCAACACACCAGCAGCTCTGTCAACACACCAGCAGCTCTGTCAACACACACCAGCAGCTCTGTCAACACACACCAGCAGCTCTGTCAACACACACCAGCAGCTCTGTCAACACACACACTCACACACACCAGCAGCTCTGTCAAATCCCTGACGACCCCCCGATGTATGGCTCTGAGGTCGTTCGTTTTTTTTGCGTTCTTCAATTTCAGGCTGCGCACATATGCATAGGAAAGTAAGAGCTGACCTGTGTGTGTGCGTGTGTGTGTGTGTGTGTGTGTGTGTGTGTGTGTGTGTGTGTGTGTGTGTGTGTGTGTGTGTGTGTGTGTGTGTGTGTGTGTGTGTGTGTGTGTGTGTGTGTGTGTGTGTGTGTGTGTGTGTGTGTGTGTGTGTGTGTGTGTGTGTGCTCCCCAGGTTCTCTCCAGAGGCAGCGTCCAGGAGGGGTCTGAGCACAGCGGAGATGAACGCTGTAGAAGCCATCCACAGAGCGGTGGAATTCAACCCCCACGTCCCTAAAGTGAGCCCCGACACAGCGGGTAGTGGAGGGCGTCAAGACCAGGCTGGGTCTGGTTTAGTCACTCAGTAACACTGATGATGAGACCCTTCAGAAACCACAACCCTAATCTTATGGCTGGGGTTATGGTTTTTTATGGTTATGCTTTATGGCTAGGGTTATGGTTTGTTATGGTTGGGGGTTCTTATATGGCTTGGGTTATGGTTTAGCCATAAGGTCCCCCAACCTTAACCCAAACCATGAGAAACCCCATTTAATTTAACCTTAATTTAACCTCATCACCTAATGAAGGTATCATTATTTTAAAGTGTTGCGCCACATTTCTGTCAGCTCCGCTGTACTGCTGTACCACTTCCTGTCTAACATCCCTCACCGTCTCCCCCCTCTCTCCCCTGCAGTACCTCCTGGAGATGAAGAGTCTCATCCTGCCTCCAGAACACATCCTGAAGCGGGGCGACAGTGAGGCCATCGCCTACGCCTTCTTCCACCTGCAGCACTGGAAGAGAGTGGAGGGCGCCCTCAACCTGCTGCACTGTACCTGGGAGGGCAGTACGTACACATGTAGATACAGTATATATACACACCCACTCACACTAATGGCTGCACGGGCACCTGGCTATACATTCATGTGTGTGTGCGTGTGTGTGTGCCCACAGCCTTCAGAATGATCCCCTACCCCCTGGAGAAGGGTCACCTCTTCTACCCCTACCCCATCTGTACAGAGACAGCAGACAGAGAGCTGCTACCAAGTAAGACACTTATATATGAAGGACACCCACGCACCAATCAGTTGGCCTCTAGGGTGTCATGTTCTGTTTTTGTTTTCAGAGGAGTCGTGTCCCACCTTAGTTTGTGATGTAAATATAAGACAAACCTAGTTTGGGCACAGGGGGGACTAGAAGCATTAAGTGGATCTTTACCGGACCAAACACCAGCCTGTGAAGAGAAGCATCTAAATGTATTTCTGTGTGTGTGTCTTTGTGTGTGCGTGCGTGCGTGTGTGCTCATGTGTGGAAGCAGTGTTCCACGAGGTGTCAGTCTACCCCAAAAAGGAGCTGCCCTTCTTCATCCTGTTCACGGCCGGCCTCTGCTCCTTTACTGCCATGTTGGCTCTGCTCACGCACCAGTTTCCAGAACTCATGGGCGTCTTCGCCAAAGCTGTGAGTCTCACTCTCGCTCACTCACCTCTCTAACTCATCCTCTCACTAGGATGTGTACCTGTGTCGCTTCTGTTGATAACAAAGTCTATATTATTATTATGAATGTGTCTAACGTCAGTGTCTCTCCTTCTCCTCCACCAGTTCCTGAGTACTTTGTTCGCTCCGCTCAACTTCATCATGGAGAAGGTGGAGAGCATCCTCCCATCCAGCCTGTGGCACCAGCTCACGCGCATCTAGACGGGCTCTGGAAGAGCCCGTCCACACAGACAGTTGAACTGATGGCTCGACATGCCGTCTAAGGACTGCACTGACACGCCTTTGTGCCAATAAACAGGACAGGAGACAAAGCCACTGCTGGAGACAGAAGGGATTCAAAATGAAATAAATAAAACAGAATTCAGAATAGTTTTGGACTTTTTATTTGTTCTTTGCGGGGGACGTGGATCTCTTGTAAAGCCGCTTGTTGTACAAAAGGAGGCCGTCTTTAAAAGTGAGAGGAAATGAAAACGGTACAATAAAGGACTGTTCTACTGTTGTACTGCAAGCTTCTGCAAACGCCCGCGCTCATTCTGACCCAGATCTGTGACACCAACACAACAGCGTTGCTCCTTTTCAGGTGAGGATCTGATGGGTGGGGAGAGGGTGGGGTGAGGACCTGAGGGGTGGTCTGCAGTGGGACCCCCCCCCCCCGGACCGGCGTTAAAGCCCCAAGCAAACATTTAAGTACTTTTTGAGCACTTAAGTCAATCTAGAGATGTCACTTAAAACTGTACCCTTCTGAATCTGGATGTCAACCGGTTGGGGTCCTCCCTGTACTGCCCTCGCCCCCGACTGAATAAAGATCTGAACCCCCCCATCCTGCCGTGGTGGGCTGCAGACCGCCCTCACATGGGCCTTCATCACGGTACATTTGGAGTAAAACATTGTGGAGACTTGGAGGTTTACCTGTTTAAGGTCATGTTCCCTGGACCCTTTAACTCAATGTAATCTACTGGATCACCAGTTGAGGGCGGCACATTGCCACTCCAGAATCCTGGGAAGGAAATTGACTTCAGCAGGAATGTGGTGGTAGTGTGGTTGGTCTGGACGAGTAGTTAGTGTGGTCCAGACTGGTGGTAGTTCTGGTCTGGACTGAAGTGCTGGTTGAAATCCTAATTAGTAATGGATTGGTTACTGGTTCCATAGACTACGTCTAACTTGTTTAATACGTTTTAACAATCAGGATTACTGAGATTACAATGCACATCGATGGTCAGTGAGTGATCCCCTAATATTGATCTTCCTAATGGTATATGTTGGACCATTTTCTGAGATGTCACAAACTGCTTGATGCTGCTGAATACAGGTTTAAAACACAGGTGAACCCGAAACCACACGTCACTTAGAGCGGTCATGCAATGAACACAACTGTCCTGTCCTGTCACGCATGGAATTCATCCTGCTGGACAGAGGAAATGATGCAGGGCTTCCCCGAGATCCACCCAAACACCGCACAGCCGATTGGAACGTCATGTCCTACCACTAGAGGTGTGGAGCCAAGTTCATGAAGCTGGTCAGAGTGAGTTCCATTTGGCAGTGGAATTGTCTGGCTAAACGTTCCACGGCAGGGGATACCTGGCCGCCCACGCCCCTACAAGTCTCAGATCTGTTAATGAGTTTACTGAGCTCGTTAGTGGTCGGACAGTATGTCACTCAGCCGGAACCGGGCTTGGGTAATGGAGGGTGTGACCGAGGACTACAGTTGAGAATTGCAGTGCCTGACCCTTTAAATGCTCCTGCAGTCCTGACAAAC